>OX453274.1:22975084-23307584 GCA_949710005.1 Ricordea florida | reverse complement strand
AAAGAGACCTTAACCCAGAAAGAAATCTCTTTTTATTTGTTCTCTGAGCTATCTTTAATTTATGACGCATCCTAATCAGCTATACAACAAACTACCAGTATTGAAAGGAGATCCCTTAACAGTTAATACTTTCCTCATAGAGGGGTTATCTCAAATTACATTCAAACTTTAAAGATCGACCGCACCACCGTGGTCTACGTCCCCTACTCTTTTCGAAAAATGTTGTGGCCTCTTTAAAAGTCCCACAAGAACAGTGCTGTTGGACGGGGCCTACGGTTTTTCGTCCTTATGCGAGAAAACTAGAATGTCTAACCATTTGCAGATGTCATAACAAAGGCAGCACATTATCAGTTATTTTAAGCCCGAGGCCGAGGTTTGAACTCACGACCTGCCGCTCGACAAGTCGGCGCTCTACCAACTGAGCTAAGCGGGCGGCGGTTCTAATTTAGGTGCAATAATAGACTTGCCTCACTTCAGTCGCAAAACTGGCATAGTTTTTGTCATGAAAACTCTTGGTCGCCTGTAGCTCGGGTTAAGATGAACTTTTAAATTCTCTCAAATGCCACCTCGTGCTTGAATTGGCTTAGTAAACACCAGCGCCCCTTTGTGTTTCTTAAACCTAGAAACGTTCGGCTGAAGATTTACACACTCAATACCCAATCATGTACTTTTTGGTGCCACCAGTGGCACATCAGGCTAGCTTGGTCGCGCTATGGGTTTTTGGCTCGCCTACTTCCTGACAAGATAAGGGCCATGGCTCGAACAAGCTCGTCTGTTATGCGACCAAAGGGTTTTTCAAGGCAAATATATTTCTGTTAATTAAGTAGTTTAAGTAGTTAAGTAAATTTCACCTGTCAGGAATACCAATGGCAACAGGTCAGTTGGAGAGGAAATAAGTATTTAACACATCAGATAAACAATACTGATTCGACACAATGGACAAGAGGTTTCAACAAAAGCAACAATAATTCTGAGTGCAGCATAACTTACCGCAATTTTAATTCTTGAACTAAATTCTGTTGATGCCTTACTTCCAATGTCCTTGAAATCTTCATCACAGGTCTCGTTAAGGATTCGGATCGTAAGGCTAGTATTGTTGACTATAAAGGCAAAATAAAAGAAAAATTAGGTCAGCAAAATTCACAATCTTAAGGGTGTTTAAAATTATATGTAAAACAATATGTATCGCCGGCCGATTTGCGGCTGAAGTGAAGCCAAGTCTATTATTACACCCAAATTAGAACCGCCGCTCGCTTAGCTCAGTTGGTAGAGCACCGGACCGCTGTGCGGGAAGTCGTGGGTTCAAATCCTCGACCGGACTAACGCTGAGGGTCTTTAAATAACTGGGGAGGAAGTGCTGCCTTTGTAATGGCATCTACAAATTAATAAACTTTCTAGTCTAGTCATTCTACTATTCACTCAAATAAGACTGTGAAATCCCTAATTATTATTATTAATTATTATTATTTGTTATGAATAATTTCCCAACTAAGCGCCTTTGAATGACCTAGCTTGCATAAAAATAAGAATAACAGAATCCCCAGAGCGCCGAGGCAACCACAATTAATGATGACTACAATTAATTCTAACTTTAAATTCCGTCGTGGTGGAGCCGACATACTGCAGATTGCATTTCCTGCAATGAACCAAGTAGATCACATTTGATGAATTACGCGAAATTTTCTGCCGAATAAAACATGCTTTACCAGTTTGTGCGCTAGAAAAAGTTTGGGAATTAACAAAGATGTTCTTACAAAGATCGCATCTGATTTTATCGCAAGTGAAACAGTCCGCTGTTGATGTTCCAACTGAGTGAGATGAGCCCTTTCTGCACTTAGAAGGTGCCAAAATTTCCTTAATGTTCTTAGGTCTGCAAAAAGTTGAAATGATTGGATTCGGTGGGAAGAGCAAAGAAGAAAATGCTTTTAAATTAACGCATTAAAAGACGGTAAATTAGGATTGTACGTGAGAACAAAAGGAGATTGTTTACAAAGGAGATTTTTCTTGTGGTGCTGATTACATTGGCAAGACTGTGAGAAATTTAGAAGTGCGAATTGCGGAACATTCAAACCCTGCTCACACCTCTGAACCTGCAAAACACCTGCGAGAAAAACCATCACATTCTTTCACCTGGCGTGGTCCCTCCTCAGCACAGACATTCCACAAGCGTAGGATCGTTGAGGGGCTAATGATTCAACAATTCCGCCCCAGTTTGAACAAACAAGTCATTTCTTGTGTGTCCAAACTTTTCCCAACGGGAATTACATAAGATATATATATACATGCGTGCGGACGGTCATTATTAACCCTGATGATGGTAAACAGCCGAAAACATTTGGTTCTTACTTTTTAACTTTACAATATTTTTTAGCCTTATAGCCTTATATAAGATAAAAGGAAAAATATTTTTGTACTTCTTGACTTACGTTTTAATTAAGTCATTTCTAGGAATACTCGCTGCTTTAGAAAATTCACGTGAGACCAATTCTGCTAGGTAACCCTGATCAATTAGGTAGCCCTGGTACTGCGCCAGTGTTTTGACAAGAAAATTGCTCTTAGAAAAATTTCTACGTAGTCTCGAGGCAACTCCAAACGGGATCGCTTTTAAAACATGCTTGGGATGGGCCCTGGACGGAGAAAGACACAAGTGGCTGTCAGTAGATTTTGAATAAATATCAGTTTGGATAAGACCATCGACCAAATGGAGGGCAACATCTAAAACATTAAGTATTTTTGCTATAGCAAAATCTACGCTGAAGTCCCTAAATTTTCTGTTTCATCTTTGTCATAGTTTGGCAGAGTTTAATCCATGTGAAAGGTTTCTCTTTGCAACTGGTAATCTTGCGAGAATAAAAAATGTCTTAACCTTTCATACCTGAATTCCCTGGGGAAAATGAAGTTTGCTGGTGGCTCTCCCAAAAAAACCTCATGGCAATGTTCCTATTGATTCAACACCAGGAAAAGTATATATTTTCTGAAAGCTTATGCTTGTGGGTATCAAACGCGTCGTTACTAGGTTTGTAATGACGTCACCTCAGTTGCCATGACAACAGTGCGGCCAATGCAATAAATGTTAATTAGCACTGAGATAAATGCCATTCTTTTGAAAATATTTTAGCAACAGAATCACAAAAACAGTTTAATGTGCAGCTCAAGGCAAATATAACTGTTTAAAGACTGCAAAACTTCAAAGTTTTAACACGAACTGGATCACTAAAGTTCAGAATTTACAGACTGGTTATACAGGCTTTTGGTACTAATTTCAATCTTGCTTATTAGTCCTTCCATGTGAAATTGTCACTCCCCTAGGAGACTCAACATGGCGCTCTTGTTGTCCCCATCAAGACAACTTACTAATTTAAAGAAGCACCATTTGTTTAGGTTGTTGCTATGATAACAAGACGTGATGAAATGAACTAAACGTTCAATGTAAAACAGAAAGTCATAAGCAAATGAAGTACAATTGTGTGTATAATGTGACTACAAATATAATAAACAATTTGTGCTCAATAAAGTACCTCACTGGAGGAAAACAATGCCACAGTTTTGAATGTTTTCTTTTTTATCTCCAGAATTCGACTTTTGTGTGCCATTCTTTCCGGGAATTTCCTTCTTCAAAAAGCACCAAACGCTGAGAGCGCTGTAGAGCGAATCCCCTTTGATCGATCTGGAGCGAATCCAGGCGAGATATTATACCTGCACGTACCAAATCCAGCTTCTTTTCATTACCGAAGACTAAGATATGAGAATAATTATCTTGTGCAAAACCTGGCGAAAGCGCTGATGAGCAAACTCGTTGTAAAGTTTGCAGTGAGCATTGCTCAAGAAACAGAAGACTAAGACATCTACAAGATACTCGAGGATCTGTGGCTCACAAAGGAAAGGCAAGAGAACATGTTGTTAGATGGTATACAATCTACAAGTTTATCTAAAATAAGATCAAACGCGAAAAACAAGCCCACAACGGGTGTTTTGCAGTGGAAGAGACACTAAATGAAATCTATGCCACCAAATACTGCATACAGTTTCACCACCAAATATTGACAGACCATGGTGTTCTATATGAGCAGGGATTGTACAACCATTTGTCTTTGAGCTGCCACTAGCGCCGGCTAGTCAGGTAGTCACAGGGTCAGATGCCACAAAACTAGAGTATAAATTAACCAACATCCAACTAGAATACGAGATGATCAAAAGTAAGATATTTGCCACCGAAGCCGAACGCGCCTATGAAAGCGGTAAAGAGCTTGTACGATTACATCATGCGTAAAAAAGTGCAGTTTCACCCGTGACACAGACACAAAAATAAACATCCAAGTAAACGCGCAGCGAAGATCGTTGAAGGCCATTCTTCTGCTATTCATTGAACCTTACAGAGCTGACACAGCTGGAACCCAAGAAGTAAGAAAGATATATCAACCCTGATATCACCAAAGTCATCGCAACTGTGAACGGCTCGCCAAATAAAGTCTACAACGTTAGTTTTTTATTTGTATTCTTTTATCATGTTAACTTTAATTCTTTGTGTGTAAATAAAACTGCTGTTGTTAGAATATATACATGTTGTTGTATATTGTTGTTGTTAAAATATATACATGTTCGCTCGTTCGCAATTTCTATGACGTAAGCTATATGTAGTTTACGTCATAGAAAGTGCGATGTACGGGGTTGTATTCACGAGTTTTTTGTGTCAAAGTACAGTAAACAGTAAGGTAAGGAGGGGATATATTAGCAACTGATTGCCTTACACTATCCATGGCGAACTAAACGTGTTGCACGGGTTAATCAAACTCCTTGGATAACACCTGCGATTATCAAACAACTACAGTTCAGGGATACCTTATTAAAAAAAGTTAAAACGTCTGCGCAATTCAGCTGTTTGGGCTGATTATAAAAAGGCGAGGAATAAAGCAGTAGGCATGTTAAGAAGCACCGGGCGCAAGTTTTATGTCTCTAAACTGGAACACAATGTAAACGACGCTAAAGGAACACACAACATTGTCCAACAAGCTGTGATCATTTGAAGATTCTCAGCCAATTATATTTGAGCAATGTTGGGTGATGTAGTGGCAACATTTTGCGTTCTTTTAGAGGGCGTTAATGCGAAACTATTTAGCTGTACATGCCAGTACAACGTACGACTAAAACGAAAACAAGGATGAGTATAATTTTTTTTCCGTTCGTACTTTTTAACGGGTTCATCGCTGGTCTTTATGTGGCACAATAGATGCAATAGAGTTTAAGATTCGCTACGGCGGGCTCCACTAATACGAATATGAACTGTAAGGACTGGGGTGACTACACCACCAAACTGAAAAAGGTTAAGATTTTGCAGGACGGCATTTTGACATTATGATTGATCGACTTTTATTTGTCGATGCTTTTTCATCAATATGGTTTCTTTAAAGGAAATAAGAGACCTTGTAATACTGTTCCATCACACAGTAGCAATTTCAAATTCCATGCAAACGTTTTGTTATATACAACGTACAGGCCCAAAAGTTAACCTAGATTTGCCGTATTCTTGGTACCCTAAATTCAGACTTCAAAATTTCATTGAAGAAGACTGTTTGTACGACTTTTGCTTTAAGAAAGGCCACATACCAAGGCTTACACAGGCTATAAAAATTCCTGATGTAATAAGATGCTACCAAGGAACTGTTTGTGATCGAATTGAAGGGTTGTTTGTGCTTCTCCAGCGCTTGTGCTACCCAATGCCAATACAGTACTAAGGTTAAATTGTTCGCCAAACCTCTGCCAGTTATCACCATGACAACTGACAGAAAGCTGGATCTTATCCATACAATAAGACCCACGAACGACATTTGAACCGCAGTACTGAATTTCTAATAAACCCTGAAAGTAATAAACAAACTTGTGAACAGCACGAAATCTTATAGTCTTCTCATCCAGAAAACACCCGAGTATCTGCAGGTTCTCATATCATTCACTGAACATTAAGACAGCATAACTGAATTAATCCTAGTTCATATTCCGGCCACAGCTTTCACTGATTAAATCTTAACTCTCCACAACTGGGAAAACAACAAGCAAAAGAGGGCCTATTTCATATCGACAAGCTTACGGAAAAATACAGCACATTCAGTTATTGCTGACTATGTCATGTTCTTGTACAAAATATACGTACGTTACTATGTATTTAAGAGTAGATTGCATAATTGTTTACAAACACCTCAACAAATCTTTACTCGCTACGCTTTCTTGTTGTTTTTAGTCTGCCATAGTACTTTTGCAGGTGAATGCATTTCCCTATTTAGCATGGCCTTTAAAATCATCTTAACGAGTTTAATCGTAACAAAAATACGATTTTTTACTCACGTACTCTTCACTGCGTCAAAGTGGTTTGATTGCCGCAGTATACTGCAGTGCTACAGCGCGATAGTCGTGATGTCACCGGAAATCACTTCTCTCTCCAGTCTCCGAAATAGAGCCCGGCCGAAGCTTATCTTATAAAGTCCTTGATAATTCAAGTTGCCACATGAGCTGCATTACTTAAATTTCTAATACATGTTCAAACCAGTAGAATGATTCGGGCCAATTTCAAAGCAAAATCAAGGAAGCGTCGGAAGAGTGCGAGATGGTTTACAGGCAACGTAAAGGATGAGCTAGAATGATCGTGAGTGGTAAATCCCAGGGCCACAAATAACCTTCTAAAAATACCAATAACCGTTACAACGGTGGATATCTCCCAAAGGTCGTTATTCGATTCTGGGAAAATAAAAGATCAAATCAGGGTCGGGGAGCAAAGAGGAATAATTGGGTGCTCATTACTTCATTATTCCTGCTAGGAAATCTTCGTCATTCCATTATTCCAGTAAAGAATAACTTATTATTCCATCAAAAATTTACTTAAGCCATATAATCAATTATTCTAAATGAAGTCATTATTCCGTTATTCCGCCCCACAAAATGGCATTATTTCATTATTCCAACAAAAGAAGTTGTTCTTTTCTCATTATTCATCTTTACAGTTTGGAAACGATAGCTACACTTGTACAAGTTTTAATGAATTTACCCCACGTAATTAATAAGGGAGGGATGTTCTTTCCCCTTAAGACCTTCAAAGTAAGTAATCCAATATGTACGGCATAGCAAGTCACTGCCGGATTTCCCACCGGAACTTAAGAGGGGCAATGAACTTGTTTTCTACAGCCTAAATTGCTGAATGGCGTCTCCGCTACAACAGGGAATGGCACTCTTCCCCTTCTCCTCTCCCCCCATCCCCACTCAGGGCCGTAACCAACGCAGACCGTGGTAACTTTGGTCTATATTTCAGATGATCAGTTCTGCCTAAGATAACCGATCAAAGTCAAATGAAATCATTCATTGTTCACGAGATTTTGGAAGAAGATAAGAGCTGCCTGTTTATATTACGAAATAGTTGTTTACTCTGAGTAGTGCAATCAGCGACACACATTGCTACCTATAATATCTCAAGAAACTTTTTGGTCAAGCTATCATTGTTGGACTGGACAAACAAATTCACTCTAACTACTCACCACCCACTATCAGGGAAATGTTTACGGAATCCGCAGGTTGAACTCCATTATCAGCTGTACAGGTGTATACAGATCCATTGTCGCTTTCCGTGATTGTGTTGAAACGTAGAATGCCATCTGAGCCTACTCTTTCTCCAGTTGTAAGATTGGTCCAATACACGTTTGGTGTGGGATTTCCGGTTGCTTCGCAAGGAATCTCAACTTTAATGTTAGGCGGCGACTCGACTGACGCCCCTTTAGGCTCAGTAATTTTGGGAGGATCTGAAATCAATATAAACTTGAAGTTAAATAAGATATTAGGAGAAAAGGAAAAGTGGAAGATAATAAAAACTAGAGTACTATTATTTTTTATTTATATATACAGGTGAATGTTGATGTGAAGGACATTTCGTGACTTCGTATTTGACGTAAGAAACTGCTTAGCACCTGCAAAGCATCACGTTCCCAAGTCTTGGCCCTAGGCCAATCATTGAATTGTTGATTGGCATAGACTATGCTGAGTTGCTTCATTCTATTAGAGATGTCCCTGGTCAACCTGGGGAGCCTGTGACTCGACTGACACCTTACGGCTACACTTGTATTGCTTCACCAAACGTAATAGGGGGCAACGTGTCGCAGACGAATTTCAACATGGCCTATTTTGTTCACCAGCAAGAGAAGGAATTGAGCTCTGTACTGCAGACGTTGAGGTGGACTCATCTGGATCAGTCACAGAAAGGGGGCTGCTGAAGGAAGAGGAAGAGTCGGCGATAAAAGCATTTGAGAGCTCAGGGGAGTACAGAAGGAAGTGATATGAAGTAGACATACCATAAAAACCAGATGCTTCAGAGCTACCAAACAACTATGAGATGGCAGTGAACCGGTTGGTGAGCACAGAAAAAGACACTTTTGAAGGATTCTCAGCTGACGGGGGCATATTCAGATGTCATCAGCAAATACTTGCAGAAGGGCTACGTTACTTAAGTGACACCCGCTAACACAGAAGAGAAAACCACACTTCCACACTTCGCAGTTGTGAGACCTGACACTTACAAGGACTAGAGTGGTTTTTGATGCCTGAGCAAAATTTGATGAACTGTCATTGAATGGCATCATCTGTCAAGGACCGAAACTTCAAAAGAATATCTTTGATGTCCTGTTCCGTTTTCCAACGTTTCCAGCAGCGCTAGTCTGTGACATTGCAGAGATGTATCTTAGAATTGGAATATCACCATCAAGCAGATCATTCCACCGTTTCCTGTGGAGGGGCCTAGATTAGTCAGGACCTCCAGATGTGTATCAGTTCAATAGCCTAGTCTTTGGAGTTAACTCATGTCCCTATGAAGCACAATACATGGATGACATCATGGATTTTTCCCCTAGCGAAAAGGAGTGCATAGAGCTTTACGAGGAACTATCAGCACTGTGGGGGTCCGGAGGTATACAAGCCAGAAAGTGGCTTTCCAACTCAGAGCAAGTACTTGAAAAGATACCTGAAGAAGACAAGGCAGACTTAGACAAAGAAAATTTATCGTCAGTGAAGACGCTTGGTGTGTTGTGGTTGGCTAAAGAAGAGGTGCTCACTTACAAAGTGAATCCAACAGATGAGTAGTTTTAATTGACCAAGCGAAACGTCCTGCGCAAGATAGCCATGCTGTTTGATCTAATGGGATTTCTGGCGCCGTATGTAATCCTAGCAAAGATTCTACTGCAAGACATGTGGACTTCAGGATTAGACTGGGATGACCCACTGCACCAGAGCCAAGCTGGTGCCTCTTTGCCTGCAGTTGAAGTCAGATGTTGAGAAAGTCACCTTGCACACTTTCCCAGATGCGTCAAAACCTCTTGAATTGCAATACAAATTATTATAACGATTTTCTTTTCAAAATTGGCAAGATAGAATCTCCCCTATGTACGTTATGTCAGAAAATCAGAGAAGACGTGTCTCACCTATTGTTCCACTGCTCTATAACAAAACCGTTTTGGTGCTCAATACAAAAGCTCTTTGAAAATCATACAGTTAATGAAATTGATGTGATTTTTGGAATTACTCAATCTTTGGAAGGTACTTTGTCACATTATCACTTGATTTTGCTTGCTAAATAGCATATTTACAACTGTAAACTAAACGATACACTTCCATCAAGATTTGTCTTTTTGACAAAGGTGAAGGCAGTCTTGGAACTCGAAGAATAAAGAAGAATAAACTTCTATTTCATGATACGAAACTGAACCAAATTCTTTCTCAAGAAACTTATCTCGCCATCTACTTTTAAACAAGACGCTCTGTAAGCGTTTAATCGGAATACGATGTAACCCGTAAGTGGACACAGGCATTTTTAAAATTGGTTAGAGAGCTGGCCCAGTGATTCACATTGCTTGTATTGTTGCAATACGCTATTGCATGTTTAATCAGCCAATGATTGCATAGATGGTTATTCCCAATACGGACCATTCTTTGTTTATATCCAATCAGCTAAAGATCGTGCTAAAAAATAATTATTCATGATGAAGTGTGATCTGGTAGAAAAACCGTTAGGACGCCGAAATAAATTTCACTTGTAGGAAAAGTTGTCTTGTTGGGATATTTCCTCATACTGGAAACGTAAAGCGCATGAGGAAACATGGTATCAGGAGTAAAAGTCTAGTCTACGATCTGAAAACCGAACAAATTTATCGCTAATCGACAATCGCAGAGTTCGAGCGAATATTTTTGTGTTCACAGGCCACAAGTTCACCATGGAAGTTCTCGCGAAAGGACCAATCTTGGATTGGACAAACGACGGAAAACTTCACGAACGTTTCCTAGAATGGAAAAAGAAGGTGTCGATTTTATGCAGAGGTCTTGTGATGACCAAGGCAGATCCAGAGTTTGTATGTCTATGCATTTATCAGTGGTCGGGTGAACGCGGACAAAATATTTTGGACAAGGCAACAATTTCATCCGATGATCGCAAGAAATGGGAAATACATCTCGGAAAGGTGGAGGAGCAATGCAAACCCAGAGGGAGCAAACTAGTCGCGGCTACACAGTACAAAGTGCTCACTCAAGGTGATATGGAATTACCAGAGTACATCGAAAAGTGCAGACTAGTAACTGATGCATGCGGATGGCCAGAAAACGCGAAGGACATGGCTCTCAGGAACGCTATTCTCCTCGGTCTAAAGAATCCAAACGTTTATCAAAAGTGTTTGGAAGAAGACCAGGACTCGCTTACCGCCGAACGTGTGATTGAAATTGCAACTCTCTTGTACAACAGCGATCGTCAAAGATCAATTATGCAGACTCTCAGTACAGCAACTGCAGCAGCAACTGCAATACAGCAAGGATCAACACAGATTCACAAAGTGCAAACAAAGCATCAAAAAGGCGGGAAATCAACGGAGTGGTCAAATCGAGACAAAACGTCTAAAGATAAAGAGCATGGTGAGACAAAAAGACAAACTTGTTTTTGTTGTGGAGCAAAACCTGCTCACGCTAGATCGCAGTGTCCGGCCAAGGATGTTATTTGTTACAAGTGTGGAAAGAAAGGACATTACAAAAAGTGCTGCAAGAGCAAAACAGGTAAACAAGGTACCATTGGTGAACCTAGGCAGGTTCAAGTACATGTGACCTTCTTTGGGAAAACGGACACTAACGCTTTTCCGTTAAACGGTCAAGAAAAACGGTTGTAAACGGATACTAAACGGTTAACTTAACCGTTTAAACGGATAGCAAAAAATTTAAACGGTTGACCAAAGTCCAAAAACGGATAGCTAAAAGCGTTAAACGGCAGAGCAAAAAAATAAACGGTTAGCTTGAAACGTTAAACGGTTGACCAAAGTCCAAAAACGGATAAGTCAAAGCGTTAAACGGTTGACCAAAGTCCAAAAACGGATAGCTTAAAGCGTTAAACGGTTGACTCGGCGAGATCGCTTGAGGAAAAACTATCAGTCTTGCAATGTTTAACGAATATCTTTGAGCGTAAACATGGAGTATAATAACTTGGTAGATAATAACTGGGATACATTCTGTGAACGAAAAAAGTACTTTCGTACCTGATGAACTTTAGTTGGGTTAATACTTCAAAGTTTATTCGTGCGCTTGCTTTCTCGCTTGTGTATTCTATTTCTGGTTAAACTATTGCCGTTTTCGTTCAACATTACGGTGATTCTCTTCTCTGACGTTTGTTGAAATAAGCATAATTTACAAAGGACAGTTTCGCTGCCAATATCTCAACATGAACGGTCCTGAATGGCTACTCCACGGAACGCTTCAATAACAAAAACCGTAACCTCTGCGGGAAGCAAACAACTAGTGGATAATTACCGTATTTATTCGCCTATAAGCCTAGCGATTCTTGCAAAAAGTTTTACTCAGTTTTGGGAATTTTTTTCCGAAAAGGGAGGTTCGGCTTATAGCCGAGAGTTTTGAATAATTTTTTTCTTCGAAGCGTCATCAACAAAGTGAAAATCATCATGGACATTTCTGATTCGGCTAATAGCCAACTCAGTTTCATGAAATTATAGTAAAACACAACAAAAACAAGTCGTAAAATGTTGGTCATTGAACTTTGATATAATTATTGGTGGCTCCTAAAGGAACCATTTGTGTGTGATAGTTATTAGCTTTCAACTAAAAATACACTCGCCATCAGTGTCATATTCGCTGTCCGTCTCGAACTCATCCTCCATTTCTTCATCATCATCGAGTTCCTGTGAGTCCTCGGAGTAGATTGCGTCGTCTTCCGTTCCGTCCATAGCATTGGAAATTCCACAGCTCTTAAAAGACTACTTTACCATCTCCTCTGGAATCTCTTGCCATGCTTTCTAAATCTGGCCAATCACAAGCGTTCGTTCCCACGGGTTGACAAACAAACTCACGTGCACTCGCTCGTGCGAAGAGATCGAGGGGAAACTTTTTTATCGATTTCGATGATAAACAATCAATTGAATCTACACGAAATGTTTATCCCATTTCACATGAAGCGATTAGTACTCACCTTGATCTCTTTGGTCTGAAAACCATTCTAACATCTGCTGGTCTAGCTCTGGATACTTTGGAGTAAAGCGGCCCAACTTTGTTCGTTTCGCAGACATCTTCAACTCGCCGTTGAAAAGCTTCGCCTCGTCTCTTCTCCATCGACAAACCATCGACTCGCTAATCCTGTAATCTTGGGCGATCTCTGAGTTGTTTTCAACAGCCTCAGCTTCAGCAACAACTTTGAGCGTAAAAGCCATGTTGTAAGAAGTACGGCGAACTTTTGGCATGATGAATACGATCACGGACGATATGTAAACTAACTGTTTACAATAAACTATTGAATATTCATTTGGTTGTGTTTATTCGTTCAACAATCGACATATGTTTCCTGAGAGAGACGCTTCAAAGGTGAAATTTTTCTGTGAAACTTTGGTCTCGGCTTATAGCCGAGAGTTTTGCAATTTTTTTTCTTTGACAAGCTTAAGCCCATCGTCGGTTCTCTTTAAGTTTGGGGTCTCGGCTTATAGCCGGGATCGACTTATAGGCGAATAAATAAGGTATACGTTGACAAGAAATTTTTCAATACACGCCTACAACAGGCGCAACTAACTCTTTATACCTTCACGAAACGATAGCCATCTTAAATTATTCATCATCTTCTCCTTTGTTTATTGTTGTTTTGCTGTGAAGTTGCACGAAACAAATTTGCATACGCAATGAACTGCAAATGACGTGAAACGCCGAGTGCCGAGAAGCATCAGGGTCAAATAACGCCAGAAATGATTCGCTTTCTAAAGAAGTTTGAGGTTTCAACATTACGCATTTTGGACCTTTTTGTTTCAAAACATAGCTTTGTGTCCCATAACTATCGAAAGATAATGCGCCGAAATAAAAACTTGACGGCAGCATCGGCGTCCTTACGGTTATTCGCGACTCATTCGCCAAATTCCCGCTAGCTTGAACTAGGAAAAATACCATTCCCATAGAAATCTAAAATAGCATGCCGCCTTCAAAGGGCACTTCCTGTAAGTTACTTTATATGAAGTTTCATGGCAAATAGAAAGTCGGATCGGTGTCAAGCAACAAGCGGAGTCTTCCTTTTTATAAACGGATAAGCAAACCGTTTAAACGGTTTCCCTAGAGCGTTAAACGGATGCAAATTTTTTTAAACGGATGAGCAAACCGTTTAAACGTTTTCCCTAGAGCGTTAAACGGATGCAAATTTTTTTAAACGGATGAGCAAACCGTTTAAACGTTTTCGCCAAAGCGTTAAACGGATGCAAATTTTTTTAAACGGATAAGCGAACCGTTTAAACGGATATAAACGGATGGTAAACGGTTTCGCCGTTTAAACGGAAAAGCGTTAGTGTCCGTTTTCCCAAAGAAGGTCACACATGGTTTACAAGCACCGCTGACAGGAGCCAGTGTCAATCAGACTTCAGTTCGTGATCCTACACAGGATTACCGCATGATGTTTGGTCCACAGGTACTACAGGACGACAAGCACACAGTGTTTCACCATATTCAGACTTTTCATGTGAAGAGTATTAATGACACCTCAAGCAAGCACATCAAGCCTCTTTGGTTAAGTAGAGCAAGTGGAGGACCCATATATCAGGTTGAATGCGAGATCGATACAGGCGCAGGATGCAACGTGATGCCTTTGTATCTGTACAAATCTCTATTTGGAGACAAGAGTCTTACCCCTACCTCTGTGCAGATATTCGGATACGGAGAATCCCCTGTAACAAATCTAGGAGCGTGCACTATTGCGATTCATACTGGTCTTAGACAACAGCCACAAATGGCGACTTGTCAAGTGACTGATACTCGAGGGTATCTCATCCTAGGCAGAGAAACAGCCCAGCAAGTTGGCTACATTGCCTTTCCAGAGGTAACCCCACCCTCCTTAACCAGTACGCCCCAAATCCATACAAGTGTTAACGCTCTGCGACCTGATTCCAGTAAGGTTAACAAGCCTACATGCGAGGTGTTGGATGATGCTGTCATCCTGAATGGAAAGAGACACTGTTTGCCCATAACAAAGGAGTACGTGTTATCCGAATTCAGAGATATATTCGAAGGTATAGGAAAACTCCCAGGGGGAAAGTACCACATCCAACTCAAGCCAGACGCCCATCCTGTACAGCATCCACCTCGAGCAGTACCTGAGAAGAAGAAAGCAGCATACAAAGAAGAGCTTGAAAGATTGTGCAGTTTGGGAATCATTGAATCAGTCCAGGGACACACAGACTGGATCAACAGCGTCGTTCCTGTCTCTAAGCCTGATGGATCAATTCGACTATGCCTAGATCCAAAGGACCTTAACAAGAGCATCAAAAGGAACCAGTACTATACGAAGACTATTGACGAAGTTAGTGCTGAACTCCACGGAGGAAAATATTTTACACTTGTTGATGCCAAGTCAGGGTATTGGATGGTGGAACTGGACAAAGAAAGTTCACTCTTAACTACTTTCAATACTCCATGGGGAAAATACAAGTGGCTCCGACTTCCCTTTGGTCTTAAAGTCAGTGCAGACGTATTTCAGGAGAGGTTAAATGCGGTCCTTAAAGATGTGAAAGGAATCACGGGATGCATTGACGACATCCTTACGAAAGGGATAGATTCCAAGGATCATGACGCGAATCTACTCCAGTTACTTGAAACGGCACGAATGAACGGAATTAAGCTCAATCCAAAGAAGCTGCAGTTTAAAACGACTAAGTGCGATTTCTTCGGACAGACCATCACGCCAGAGGGTATGAAGGTAGACGACAGAAAGGTCGAGGCCATTAAACAAATGAAAGCACCAAAGGATAAGAAAGCTCTGCAGAGTTTCCAGGGAATGGTCAATTATTTGAAACGCTACTCAGGCAAGTTGACGAGACTGTTTGAACCACTCAAACCACTGCTTCGGGAGGAAACGGAATGGACCTGGGACTCGTCCCATCAAGATGCCTTCGATGCCATCAAAGAAGAGCTCTCCAGGACCCCAGTACTAGCGTTCTTTGACCGGAAAGCAGAACACGTTATTCAGACTGACGCTTCCATGAAAGGATTAGGTGCCGTTTTGCTGCAAGAAGGAAAACCAGTGATCTACGTATCCAGAACTCTCACTCCTGCCGAGGAACGTTACTCCAACATCGAGAGGGAATTGCTAGGAGTGGTATTCGCCATGGAGAGGCTTCACAACTATGTGTTTGGTGAACCAGTCAGAGTTCAAACAGACCACAAACCTCTAGAAACGATTTGGAAGAAGAGTATTGCCTCTGCCAGCCCAAGACTTCAACGACTTCTTCTGAGGCTTGCAAAATACGAAATTCAAGTCGAGTACATTTGTGGGAAGGACAACTCAATTGCAGACGCCCTTAGTCGAGTCGACCCTCTCAGTCCAAAACCTATGGACGCAAAGCAGATGGATGTGATTCCAGTGCATCACATCACTTCAACTGTTCCAGCCACAGACAACCGACTTGACAGAACCAGAATTGCTACCACCGCTGATCCAGCCTTGAACCAGTTAAGGCATTATATCTTTCACGGTTGGCCGCTTCAGAGGCAGCAACTCCCAGAAGGATTGCAACATTATTGGAATTACCGAGAAGAACTTGCAGTCGAAGATGGCCTGATATTCAAAGCACATCGACTTGTGATTCCGACTTCACTTAGAGCAGAGTATCTTAAGGATCTTCATGTGGGCCACTTAGGAGAAGAGAAAACTCTGTTGAGAGCACGAGAGACAGTCTTTTGGCCCGGGATCTCGGATGACGTGAGAAATGCAGTTAAATTATGTGACGCATGCCTGAAGTACAAGCCTGCTCAACAGAAGGAACCACTGGTACCGCATGATGTGCCCAGCTTGCCATGGTTCAAACTTGGAGTTGACATATTTGAGCATCGTTCTAACCATTATCTGCTGGTTGCTGACTACTTCAGCAAGTTTCCTGTTGTTAAGAGACTAAGCAATCAGACGGCGAGACACGTGATAAGTCTTCTCAAGACAATATTTTCAGAATACGGGGTACCAGCAACGGTGTACGCAGATCAGGGAACCCAGTTCGTGTCTCAAGAATTCAAACAATTTGCCGTGCAGTACAGATTCGAAGTGCAACACTCTAGCCCAAGGTATCCTCAGTCTAATGGTTTCATAGAGGCCATGGTCAAAGTAGTAAAGGGCATAATGGAGAAAGCCGAAGACTCGGGTTCTGATCCGCATCTTGCAATGTTAATTTATCGTGCGACCCCAATCAGACCAGGTCAGCTCAGCCCAGGAGAGATGCTTTCCCAGCGGAAATATAGAGCACTCCTTCCCATCCATCAATATCTGCATCCCAATCTAGAGATCAGCAGGGAGGCGCTACTAGCACAGAAACAAGCCCAACGTGATGGCTATGATCAGACAGCCAAGAAACTTCAAGATCTACAACAATTTCAGAGTATCCGATTCCAGTTAGATCCCAAGAAACCAATCTGGCAGAAAGCCACGGTGGTACAGCAGCCCAATGAAAGTTCGCCCAGGCGATATGAGGTACAGGCTGAATCCGGTGCTTGCTATTTCAGGAATCGTCGCCATATTCGTCCAGCGATTGAGATCCAACCAGAAGAATTAAATCAGGTCCCATCAATTCCCGGAACCGAACCAAAGTCACCGGTACCTGGACTTGTCAAGCAGCCCAGCTCAACAACAGCCGATGTTTCTGATCAGCCATTGCCCAAACAGTGTGTGCCGGGAAAGACCCCGGTCGGAATTGCGTTGTCTCGTCCACGACGAACTATTAGACCACCAACGAGACTAATTGAACATATCTAGAGACACTATAACAATTTAAGAGAAATGTACTTATAGTGTATCGTATAAATAATTGTGTTTTGACAAATTTTCGAATCAGCATCTCAACTGTAGCACATACGAGGGTATGAAATGTGTTCCAGCTTTAGAGTACACACAGGTGCAAGAATCCTATGCTAGTTTTCTAGTCAATTATGTCATTATCTCTAAAAGAGGGGGGATGTTGCAATACGCTATTGCATGTTTAATCAGCCAATGATTGCATAGATGGTTATTCCCAATACGGACCATTCTTTGTTTATATTCAATCAGCTAAAGATCGTGCTAAAAAATAATTATTCATGATGAAGTGTGATCTGGTAGAAAAACCGTTAGGACGCCGAAATAAATTTCACTTGTAGGAAAAGTTGTCTTGTTGGGATATTTCCTCATACTGGAAACGTAAAGCACATGAGGAAACATGTATCATTGCACATTTTTGAACAATTTTTTTTTTGTAGGCTCTAGGGATTTGTATCTTTCTGCTTTGGTAGACAAAGATTGTCTTCTTAAACTTGTTTCCATGTGACTATAATTCTGTTTTTCTCTATATCAAATTAACTCTTCATGTGTATTAGGCCTGTGCTTTCTCATGATCTTTGCCTTAAGAACTTACGTGTTTTACAAGTGCACATTAGAAATGTGATGCAATAATTTATTTCATTGCATTGCAATTCTTTTGCTACTATATCAATTACTATTTAAATGAGAGATCGTGCATCACAAGTATTTTGAAATATTTCAAGGTTTCCATTGCCAGTGAATGCTGTTAAATAATAGTTTGTACCTTTAGTGCTCAAACGTTACTGAAAAATTAAAGCGACACAGAAATTTGAAAGCCATTGTAAAAATCCAGTACTGCCAGCTATGTTAGAGATCGATTTCTGCAGCATGAATTTGTTTAACCAACCATTGTCTCAGAGGTACAGGACTGAAAGCTGAGACAGAGGGACTGAGAATTGCAGCCCAGGACCAGAGCCTCCCTACCAAGGCTTATTTTGCAAGGATTGTGAAGGACGGCACCAGTCCACTGTGTAGGATATGCCACAAGCACAAAGAAACAGTAGATCACATCATATCTGGCTGTCCTGAACTTGCACAAACTAACTATCTAGAAAGACACAATATTCATTGGAAGGCATGTTAGCATTACAATATTGAAGTCCCAGAAAGGTGGAGGGTATAAACATAAGCCCAAGATTATTACCGAAACATGCACCAAGACGTCACAATTCTCTGAGATATACAGATACGTACGGATAGAGAACTGTCAGCAAATAGGCCAGATATAGTTATTAAAGACTATGCCAACCAATGTTGCAAACTTATAGATGCAGCGGTACCATCCGACCGAAACACCTCGACGAAAGTCATTGAAAACCTTTGAAATCACAAAGAAAATTAAAACCACGAGAATATGGGGAATGAGGACAGACACTGTGCCGGTTATTGATGATGCGCTGGGACTTATTAGAAAGGGAATGGACCAGAATTTAGGAAAGATCCCTGGAGCCATCAACATTAACGAGCTGCAAAAGACCATTCTCCTAGGAACAGCGCACATACTGAGAAGGTTTCTGTCTATCGAAATTGCCCTGGTACCTCAGGACCAAGGTTTGGCTCCGGTTCTAGAATAATGAAGGAAGCAATAAATAGCACTCAAAACATTTATGATAATAATAATAATAATAATAACAATATTAATTAACAATAATAGTAATAATAATAATAACAATAATAATAGCTCTATTAAATGAGGGTAAACCACTTTACAGTAAAAACTGGTAAACTGATGACCCTCAAAACTTTAAATAAATGACTGGCAGTCCATGCTGTTAAACAAACATGGAGATTTCTCTGACTCTTATTTGAAAAACATCATGCTATCGTGATAACTGGATGCAATACTATTTCACTTTTATAGATATCAAAGTGTCAAGAGTACCCTTTAGTTTTCAGAAATAAGTCACGGCGACAAGCACGTTTGCTTTGTAATCTCAATTGACTGAAATTTCTGAGATTGTATGGCTTTTAAGCTTCCGTCGTCATGAGAAAAATGGTAACCGTCGGTTAAAAACCATGCTACAGTTATCATTCCTAAGAACCTACCAAACCCTTTTTCTATACAGATTTCGAAGAGTGTTTTGAGTCTGTCGATCTCGTTTGCGGAATGTGTCTGACAAATCACAGGCATTGTCAGATACATAATCTATCTATCAATCTACCTGTAATTGTAAAAGGACTAAACGATATTTTTATAACCTCAGATGCGTATCACCCAGAAAACATGAAAACATCAAACGTCACAATGAACTCTATCATTTCTGCACATAGTTTAAAATAACTCTGCTTCGATCAGACGAGATTTTTTCCCCCTACCATAAAGTTTCTTTAAATTTCCCGTGTACACCCCGGGGGCTACTACATGTAGGATATCTGAAAATCCCTGCGAGGACAGCAGAAGAAATGCAATAAAATCGACTTACAGTGTACAGTAACAACTGTACTAGTGGTGGAAGTACCACACTCATTCGTCGCTTCGCACTTGTACTCTCCATCTTTATCTTTGCTGATGTTTGTTATGATCCAGGTTGCTCCATTTTCAACTTCATCACTACTGTCTCTAATCCACTTGACGGATGGTGGAGGAATTCCAGACGAGGCACAGGTAAGAGACAAATAACTGCCTTCTATCACTGTTATATTGGAAAGGGAATCTGTGGAAGGTGGAACTAAAAGACAACAACAACAACAACAAAAAAAAACATAAAATCTTTACATTATACAATTCCCAAAGCAGGAACAAAACAGCTTCGCTCAAGAGTGAAAGATCAAGGTTCCTTGCAACCACCCAACAAACTGTGATACCTTGTACCAATACTTACCATTAACAGTAATTGTTACAGTGGAGCTTTGGCTGCTTCCAACAGAGTTGTTTGCCACACAGCTGTAGTAATAATGGCCGCTGGTCGATAATCTTTGTAGCCATTTTCCTGAATTGCTTTCTATCATCGTTTGATTCTCATGTAACAGATAACTGTGTACATCCGGGTTTGCATCCGCTGTGCAAGTGAAGCTCACTGCATCACCCAAACAAACTTTCTTTTCAGAAACACTTGATACCAAGGACACATCGGCAGGTTTATCTATCAAATTAAAGATACCAAACAAAATGATATTACCTCTTACGGTAAATAGTATCATAATTCGAAGTAACTCAAGAAACAGATTTATGCAAGGAAGGACTGAGTATTCGTCATGAAAAGTACAATTTGGGGCAGAAAGAGTAAAACAGTGTTTTTAAACTGTATTCAAAGGCCATGTTCAATGACTGCTCTCGGGTTCCTTAACCCTTTCCCCCCTAAAAGTGACTAGATAGATTTTACTCTGGCTAACCCCAGACAATTTTACTTGTTACAAGTAAAAAGGTTAAAAAGGTTAAAAAACTATCTCCCTTAAGGTTACCATATACCTTCATGGGTGTCTTGCGTTCAAGCAATGTAACGTGTCTGGTGTAAGCTGTAGACACCTTAACCCCTATATCAAATTAAAGCTTATAGAGCTGGCTATCGATACCAATAATTTTGAAATAAAACAAATTGTCGAATTTTTTCACGACCTCTAAATGCGAGCCCCACAATCAGCTTATTAAAGCTACAAGTTAAAGCGAATTTTGTCTTTCACTACTTTAATTTGTTACTCACTTTGCGGACCCAAAGCGAAAAAAAAACGAGTTTGCGTTTTGTCATTCTCAGTTACAGTGAAAGTTATGGACCGTTTTTAAAATAGTATTAAAAAAATGTGAAGCGTTCGTACAAAAATCGTTCTCAGAGAAAAAAAATATTTCAAAATAAAAAATTCGGAGACATGCTTTTGTTGTTTATATGTCTATCTACCCACTGTCCAAATGTGGGGGCACTCGGACTAATTCTCTTTCAGTTTTAGATCTTTAAAGTGTCTACTTCAAGTGAAAAGATTGATTTGGAAAACAGCGCTAAATATGTCAATCAGACGGGTAAATTTGAAAGGTCTCAAGTACAAATTGACTAACACCACAATAATACTTGGGTCATTAAAAGTACAAACGAGACTCAAACATTCTTTGGCAGTCTCCTAACATAACGGTACAGTTATTTTACACATATTCCCATACATTTCTAAGGTTTCTTAACTGCAACTTACGTTGGCGACTGCATTCTTTCCAAATAAAACATGCACGAGATGAAAATTTGACATTACACAGGTTTTGCTTACAGCTATAACTCCATGTAAATTTAACGTTTGAGGTTAAAAAAAATACCAACTTTATTCATACCTTTACATTATCGAATAATAACCAAACTTATTAAAAATACATAATATATAATCAAACTATTAAAAGTCTTAAAGCCTTGTCTATTAAAATAACTGTATTAATTTCTTTTTTCTTCGATAAAATAATATAAAAAATATATATATATATATATATATTTATATGTTAAGAAATGCTAAAGGCATACGTCGCACTTAGCAAAGTTTTGCGAGAATTTGCTTACTTTGCGGTCAAAATCTGTCAACGGGACACTTTTCCTAGTGCGACCCTAACTTTAATGGTTGGTAAAACTTTTGGAAATCGGCAAAAACATCAAAGGCGCCGTAGTGCTTAGGTTGGGCAGGAGGATTTCGGAAAACTTGGGCTTAACAATAGGAATCACAGCGAGAACTGTCATCACCTGTCACTGAACAGCAAACAGAAAAAAAACAGCGCGCGAGATCTGCTTCAGTTCGCGCTCTTTCTTTACCATGGACGGACGTGGACTTTATAACTACTACAATTCTCCGTTTATTTCGGTGGCAGCGCAGAGTACTCGCCATATATGTATTCTGCAGGTCAAAGTTTTATTCCTGAAGACGCAACTATTGAAAATATTGAGAGACCTTCGCAGAATTCCGCTGCATCGTCGCCCCCGGAGCTTGTCGATCTAAGCGGACAAAGTTCTTCGTCTTCTTCTGCTGAGGAAAGGCGAGTGTACGCTCGTTGCTCAAACGAAGAGGAAAAAATGTTGCTGAGATTGTGGGCCGAAAATGTTGACCGCCTTGAGAGCAGGGAAGCCCGAGAAACGTGGGACGATATCGCCAAAAAATGAACGACAAATTCGGTACCAAGAAAACAACAGACAAGTACCAGAAGAAAATGAAGTACTTTGTCGATCGATATAAGTAGGCCAAAGACTGAAATAGCAAGCAATCTAGGGGAAATCGAAGGAAATCAGCTCGTTACGATGTAATTGACGAAGTTCTCGGTTGCCAAGAAGCTGGGAGTGTGTCGGAGGAACGCGATACAAACGAGTACCAATGCAAGCGTTTAATGCGGCAATGATGCTGGAACAACAAGCAAGAAGGAAGCAAGATCGGCAAGGAAGAAAACGAAGAAGAGGGAAAGAGAGGAAGAAAAAGACGGTGAGGACAGGAAAATGTTTAAATCTGCCTTGTCAGGACTTGAAACTCAACGTTCTGACATGAATTCTTTTGTAACCAATTTTTCCAGAATGCAAGAGCAACAACTGACGACAATGAATGCCTTGGTAGGCGCTCTAAGCAAGTTTTTAGAGAAACAGTAATATATATCTGAACATATGAAGAGCATTTTATTGAATGTTTTATTAAACGTTTTATTGTACATTTCATTGAACATTTTTGTTAAACATTTCATCTTGCGTTTATTCAGTTTCCGTTTCCACAGCGTGCTTCCGATTGCATCCGTAGGACTGTAGTATGAAGAAGTATAAAATTGTAATCTTTTAGCTATTACGAAATGGCCAAAATGTTAATCAATGCACATTTTACTAAGAACCACTGAAAATTTATGAAAAAATTATATTTTTAGACCGCGGTGTTGCCGCTTACATTGCGAGAGAAAATCATCAAGAGTAGTTGTATATCCCCAATCCTGGGCCAAAATTTTTGTCCCAGACCCCATTTCCCATTTCCCACTTTATCACACTTCAATGTCCCAATATTCCACTTTATCACACATTTTCATTTCCCATATTCCACTTTCATTTCCCACTTCCCATCCCAAAAGGTATTAAAGGTTACTTGGCAAGTAATTAAGCGAGGAACCATGGAAAACTTGCCAGTGAAAGAGTTAGGAGCAATCGCTAAAAAGGCCGGAGTACAAAGATATTCTCAATTTAGAAAGGCCGAACTTCTCGAAGTATTAGCTGATGTTCAGCCAGATATTTTACCAGTGAGGGTGCTAAGAATGATCGCCAAAAAACTTGGTACTCAAGGTTATGCTAGAATGCGTAAAGCAGAACTAATTGAAGGTTTAGAAAGACCCATCCCAGCACCTAGAACTAGAACAAACATTCAAAGACCCATCCCAGCACCCAGAACTAGAACAAACATTCAAAGACCCATCCCAGCACCCAGAACTTCACTTTTTCAATCATTAAAAGATTCAGTAAAGAGAGAGATTAACAAATTCACAGATTGGGTCTTGTCTTACGTACCACAACCTATCAAAAATATGCTAAGTAAACGAGTAGAAGGATTTAAGAAAAGGATAAACCGCATCATTAATGTACCTCATGAGTCCACGCAAGAAGAACAACCACAGGAGTTCATTCAAGAAGAACAAGAAGAAACACATGATTTCACCCCAAAAGAATTCGAAACAGCGATGAGGGGTTTCTTGAAAACATATAGGATATAGTCTGGGGCCTTATGTCAAAAATGTCACTTCCGTGGAAATTTCATGATCATTTTAGTTTCTTTGCTGAAATGTAAAGGTTGGAGCTTGCTGATTTAAAAAAACTCTGTCTCCAATTTTTTTAACCATGGTGACGTCATCAATATGCAAATTAGATATGACGTCATAATTCAGTGACAGAAATTTTCAATTAAAGGCAACAGAATGATGTAGGTCTGTTTATTGTAGTCTCAATCATCCAAATAAATTTCCTGTGGTATAAAAATAGTCATTGAAAACTTTTTTCTTAGTTAACAAGCTAGGAGATAATCTTTTCGGTCAGCTTTTTTTAATAAGGACGTAGCTATAAGGACGTAGCAATAAGCATTCGCTTTGCCTGCATGTCACCTAAAAAGATCAACACAGCAGCAGATGTTGCTGCTCTAAAAGATGACAGGGCTCTTTTTGCCCGTTTCCTCGTTGTAGTTCTTTCCAGACCTGAGATTGACCTCAAGGAAAGCATTAGTGAATTTGAGTTGGCCACATTTCCAAGAGCGCTGTTCAGCTCGGATGGTAACATTCGCCACTTAATTGGCAAGAGCAAGCTAATGAGTATCCTGGAGAATTTGGTTCCTCCAAAATCGTCTGACGGAAACGAAGAGCAACCTCGGCGTACAGGGAGCGTTATCGTCATTGATGGAATGGCAGTCATTCAGTCGATGGGAAAGCCAACATGGGTTCGCACTGGCCGAGATCTTGCCACTCATTTCCTAGAGATCATTGACAGAAGGTCACTTGAATCTGACGAGGTCCATGTCATTTTTGATCGCTATGACCTTCTGAACTCTCTCAAGGAAGGAACTCGTCAGTTTCGTCAAGGTTGCAACGGGTCGATGACGTACCAAATCACAGATGGTGCTGTCATTGAAAAGATCACACTCAAGCAGTTGGTAGGCAGTAATGTCAACAAGGAATCGTTGTCCGTCTACTTTGCATCTCATATCCTTGAGTGTAAGAAAGACTCCCCAAAGTCCTATGTGGTAACCCTGAAGCATGAATGTTATTCCAACAAGTTATCAGTTGAACACCTCGCCAGTACTCAAGAAGAAGCAGACACGCGCATGTTTCTACATGCCATCGATGCCACAAAAAGAGGAGCAACATCGCTCAGTATCCACGGCCCCGACACAGATGTATTGGTGCTGGCCCTTTGGAACTTTGCAAGCCTATGCGATGACACTTGGCACCGGTGACAAGCGTCGGTCAATTCCACTGCGTCCCCTATACGACTCGCTACGAGATCATCTTGTGGCAGCATTGCCTGGATTCCACGCATTCACTGGATGTGATCAAACGGGTACCATATGTGGAAAGTCTAAAGTCTCGTGCTGGAATACTTTAAAGAAAGCTGACAAACAAGTGTTGGAAGCCTTTGCCAGCCTTGGTGGCTCGGCGGACGTTCAAGATGATGTGGCCATCAGGTGGGTGCTGTACATGTGCCATCTCTACGCACCTTCCACCCATATCACGACCGTGAAGGAAATGCGGTGGTTCTTGTTCAGCAAGAAGCAGTATGCAGATGAGAAGTTGCCACCAACGAAGGCTACACTGGAGCAGATGATTAAACGAGCCAACTATGTTGCCTTAGTATGGAAGGAATGTGGTACCCCATGCCCAGATATTCCTTCGCCAACATCTCACGGATGGCGCCAAGATGAAAACCGACTACAGGCTGTTCCAACCACCCTACTTCCTGCACCTAAGGCTGTCCTGGAACTGATCAAGTGCGGTTGCAGAGGAAGCTGCATTACCTTGAGCTGTTCATGCAAGAAACATAGCCTTAAATGTACGGACATGTGTGGTTGCTTTCAAACAAAGTGTGAAAACAGAAACGTGAAGAAATTGTCTATTGAAGAAGAGGACAGTGATGAGGAGGATCTTCTTTCTTGACTGTAGATTTTTTGTTTTGAGACAGAGGTAAAAACTTGCTAAAAACAGAAATGCGTCTTTTACCATTAGCTGATGCCTCATAGAACATGTCTATCTCATTCTCTAGCCGTTAATACAAACTTATGACATCGCTGTCAATTTGTAAAATTTAAAATTTATTCAGTTCATAAAAGATTTATGTACATTAATGTTGTATTTTGGATAGGTTGGCAAAACAAAAATGATTATTGCCAAAATTCTGAAGCGCGTGCAACCGATTTTAGTCCCTCATTTTTAAAATATTACGTCAGTGTATGATGATATAAAATGCATAAATAAAAGCAATGTTAGAAAAAAACAAAATGATATGTTTAATTGGGGTAAGTGGGCTGAATCTATGAAAATGTGACCAAAATATGATTTATTTGACCGCATTTATTCATTTTGGGTCCCAGTCAAGCCCTAAAAATGATTGTCGATGACGTCATATCTCATTTGCATAAAAATGACGTCCCTATGGTTAAAAAAATTGGTGACAAACTTTTTTGAAATCAGCATGCTCTAAACTTTACATTTCGGCAAAGAAACTAAAATGATCATGAAATTCCCACGGAAGTGACACAAGGCCCCAGACTAATAGAGGGAAAGAAAGGATATGATCCTACATCATTTTTTAATAGAGTAAATCCAGAATTATTAGATCTTATCGATAAAAAAAAGAAACCTATCAAGATAAAATCTATCTTCACATGTCATTATGTAAGAATAGATGCTATAACCGGTGATATTACTGAGGAAGATGATTCATACTTTCATACAAATGTAGAAACAATTACAGATGCAACAGACGTTTCTGATATATTAAATAAAATGGCAGCTCTACAAATTGAAAAGGCTCATAAAATGGAAGAATCAGAGGATTCTCCTTGGAAGTTTGATTATGTGGTAGATCTGCGTATCCATATTAACCCCTATGAACCATTTTCTGGAAGTTCGTATATTCCACTACCACCTAAATTAGCAGCTAAGAAGGCGATCATAAATGTTAAGAACGAGAAAGATCAGGAGTGCTTCAAATGGGCAGTAACGTCTGCTGTGTTTCCCAGGGAGGATCATCCTGAAAGACTAAATAAAGAAATGATAGAGAACTCTAAGAAATTTGACTGGTCAGGAATAGAGTTCCCAGTTTCAGCAATTGGAGCAAATCAGATTGACAAGTTTGAAAGGTAAAACTCATATAGGATTAACGTTCATGGTTATGAGTGTTAGGATGAGAAGTAGAGAGGAAATAGAACATAAAAATGCGACTCACTGCCATATTTGTGAAGGTGAATTGGGAAAAGACAAAGTGTTAGACCACTGCCATCTTACGGGAAGGTATAGAGGAGCGGCTCATAAGAAATGCAATTTAGAATTCAGGATCCTCAAGTTTTTCCCAGTCATATTCCATAACTTATCTGGATATGACAGTCATCTATTCATAAAGAAACTTGGGGTATCAGAAGGTAAGATAAATTGCATACCTCTTAATGATGAAAAGTATATTTCATTCACAAAGGAGATTGTAGTTGATACCTTTAAGAATGAAGAAGGGAAGCAGATTGAAGTTAAACGGTATATTAAATTTATAGACAGTTTTAGATTTATGTCAAGCAGTCTAGCTAGTTTAGCAAATAATCTACCACAATCTTCCCTGAAAAATCTAGAGAGGTTCAAAGAAGGAGAAAGGCTCAACCTATTAGCTAAAAAGGGAGTATTTCCATACGATTGGTTTGATGGTTTTGATAAACTAAAAGTAACTCATCTTCCACCAAAAGAGGTATTCTACTCGAAGCTTTATGACGTTCATATATCGAAGGAAGAAACCTTTGGGATTAAAAACTTTAGGGATTATCACGACCTATACCTTGAGACGGATGTGCTCCTATTAGCTGATGTATTCGAAAACTTTAGATGTGTTTGTGTGAAGAACTATAGGTTGGACCCAGCATGGTACTATACAGCGCCAGGATTAGCATGGGATGCCACATTGAAAAATAACAAGGTGAAATTAGAACTTTTGAGAGACCCAGACATGCTAATTATGATTGAGAAAGGTATTCGAGGTGGTATCTCAATGATCTCCACTAGATATGGAAAAGCCAACAATCCATATATGAAGGAACATGATCCAACCTTACCTACAAAATATATCACATATTTGGATGCAAACGGGTTATACGGCCATGCAATGACAAAAGCTCTACCAACTCATGATTTTAGATGGATGACTGATCAAGAGTTACTAAACTGGAAAGATCATCCATGCATATTGGAACTTGACTTGGAATATCCACACCAACTACACGACTTACATAACGACTATCCATTGGCCCCGGAAAGACTTAATGTAAATGGGGTTGATAAGTTAATTCCAAACCTCAGAAACAAAACAAAGTACATAGTTCACCACGAAACATTAAAACAATATCTAATTCTCGGACTAAACCTAACCAAAATACAAAGAGGAATCACATGCGAGGGGTCAGCCTGGTTAAAAACTTATATTGATTTGAATACGAATCTAAGAGCGAAAGCAGCCAACGACTTTGAAAAAGATTTCTTCAAATTGATGAATAACTCAGTCTTTGGAAAGACTATGGAGAACATCAGAAAAAGGGTGGACATTCAGTTGGTTACGAATGAATCACAGGCACGCAAGTTAATCAAAAAGCCTAATTTCTATCACAGAAATATCTTTTGTGAGAATTTGGCTGCGTTTCATATGAAGAAAACAAGACTTGTATTTGATAAACCAATTTACTTGGGCCTATCGATTCTAGACTGAGGTAAGACGTTAATGTATGACTTTCATTATAATTACGTCAAACTTAAGTATGGTGAAAAAGCCAAGTTGTTGTTTACAGATACAGACTCTCTCACATATGAGATAGAAACTGAAGACTTTTACAAAGATATCAGCCCAGATGTGAAGGAAAGATTCGATACTAGTAATTACCCTGAAGTACATCCATCCGGAACTGAGACAGGAGTGAACAAGAAAGTTGGAGGTATGTTCAAGGATGAAGCAGGCGGTGAACAAATTACAGAATTTGTTGGTTTACGAGCCAAACTTTACGCATTTAAAATGGATAACCAAAGTGAAGTGAAGAAGTGCAAGGGCGTGAAGAAAGCAGTTGTGACGAAGAGTATAAGTTTTGAAAATTATGTGGATTGTCTCCTCAATAAACAACCACAGATGAGGGCAATGAATGTTATAAGAAGTCATCTTCACGATGTTTACACAGAAACCGTAAACAAAATTGCATTATCACATGAAGATGACAAAAGGCTGATAATGGAAGATTGGATCCACACATATGCACATGGTCACTTCATAACGCTATCAGGAGGCAATTCAGTATCTTCGGGAACAACTTGAAGTTCCTCGCGGACAAATCCTCGTCTTGGTCCTCCATCTAAATAGTATAAAACTGACTGATTCGGAGAGATCACAGTTCTGGATATATCATAAACTTCAAAGCTCCATATAGGGTCAGTAGCTCTTCGTTTATCACCACCTTCATCCTCGCCTGGTGAATATAAATACCTGACCTCAACTTCTGGAGGTAACTTTTTCTCATCCAATCCCACAGGCCGCTTGTATTCTGGAGGCTTAATACCAATCCCTTCCATTTCCAAAGCTTCCTCAGGTTCTTTACCAGTGATACGGGTTGGTTCTGAATTCAAAGTTTTCATAATATCAGGCAACCTTTTCACCCAAACTCTATCAGTCCTGTGCATATTGATGACTAAATAATTTCTCAACAATAGTTCGATTGGCTCTCTCGATTAAAGCCTGCGCTCGATGGTTTCCAGCTTCACTTCGCTGTATAGTTACCCGATGCTTATTCATCAAACTTGCCACATTAGCCTTGAATTCTGTACCAGGATCCACCATTAATGTACGAGGCCACCGCAATTTACGAGCATAAATATTCTCGAAAGCCTTGGCCACTTCCCCACTATCCTTCGAAGTCAATGCTTCGGCATCTTTATATCTGGAGGCAATATCAATCACGACTAGCGCATATCGATACGTTTTTCTTCTCATTGTATCATGAGGAAGAAATAATAAGTCCGCTTGATGAATTTGATTTGGCTTATCAACGACCCAATGTGGTCTGGGTATATATCTAGGGGGTGGAAGATATATTTGCCACAAGGCTTGCTTCTCCAACCACTCTCTTGCAACATTTTTACTTACTTTGGCTGCACTTGCCAATTTGGGTATGGCCGAATATCCCTTCCAATATCCAAGAGTTGAGTAATATAACCGACTTAAAATATTGTTCTTATCCATTTATAAACAAGATTGCGTATATTTAAAATGAGTGCCATACCAGAAAATCTAGACCCGGAACGTATTCCTCGAGAATTGAAGGGTTTGAAAGAGCAAGCAATATTGAATCGAATCTCATTTACTCCATCTTCCGCAAATCCCGGTCAAATATTGTACGTTGACATCCCTAAATTGGCGGATAATGATGTGATAGTGCCTGGTAGTGTATACCTTATATTTGATCTGAATGTTTCGGGGCATAAGGATAACACCCTCGTAAACAACGTTGGAAGGAACCTCGTCTCCAGGCTTAGAGTTGTTTTCGGTGGAGAGACTATTCAGGATACTCAGAGATTCGATCTATTCCAGACTTATCATGATCTATACTTATCAAAGGTGGCGCGCAAAGATATGATCTAATAACATGCGAAAACTCAGAACGAATGCTGGAGATAAAGACACTTCAAATACAAAAGATGTTAAGATCGCAGCGATTCATAACACCAAATATGCGATACCTCTCGATCACCCAATCCTTAGAGATCATGGGGTCTTCTACCCAAGAGTGTTAAAACATACGCTAAGATTTGAAATCACTCTTGCTCCCGTTTCTGATGTTGTTGTTTATTCAAATGCTGAAGACCCGCCAAATTATACACTCACTAACATTCATATGGAGTATTCATCCATTACGAGTGATTATCTGGCGAGTAAGGCATTGGCCTCATACAAAATAGGGAAAGGATTCATGTATAAAAACATAATCTTAGAAAAGACTTTCACAATCTCCAGACCTAATGATGGAGTTATTAACGAAAATATAAATGTCTCCAGGAGGTCTATGACGGGGATATTATGTCTTTTCATAGATGATTATACATCTGGATCACGAGATTCTGAGATGTTTGTGAACCCAGATATCACATCGATTAGGATAAACATCGATGGGAAGCCAAATCGCCTCTATTCCAATGGGATGATTCCTAGAGATTTATGGAAATCTATAATCAAGCGATTGGGGTGAGTGATTCCATTGAAGAGGCTGATTTCTACGCAGACAAATTCGCATTGTGGATTGACTTGAGGACCCATCCTGATAATCACATTCATGGTAGTGGCCTAGCCCTAAATGAAACTCGTGATGGGGTTAAACTTCAAATTAGGCGTCGAAAGTCTGGTAGTGGTACACTAAACTGTTACATGTTTGTAGTCGCTGATGCAGTCATGGGAGTTATGAAAGCGGATTTAAAGGAGATAGTCTATTAATATAATTGAAATATGAACCTTGGTTACTTGTACTAAGAGGTGGAAGACTGACAGCAATACTCTCAGCACTTATTCATGTTGCAAAACACTTCAAATTAAGTGAACCTGAACAGATGGTCAACAATCCTCCAACGCAGCCTGAACAGTAAACATAAGACTACTTGAAACTCTTAATAAGACACCTATTAAGAGACTTAAAGTCTGGTATATAATAATGTATAACCATGTCTAATTCGAACGATCATGCCAAAGCTATTGAGAAATTCTTGGACAAAATAAAGGATTTATCACAACCTTTGCATATTACCAAGCAGTGGTCACAAGAATTTGCTGCTAAAATTATTGATGAGTTGGATAAAACAATTAGGGCATCCATTGATGAAATGAAAAATACTGCAGCACGTGTTGTGGATAAGAGTAAGAATGTTGAAACGTTCCGTGAAGGTGTAACAGTGTCACCTGGATGTGAAGGTGAATGGTTTGATGGACTTCGTGACGCGCTTTCTAATGGATATCGTGAAATACAAATAAATTCGCTTTGTAAGGAGATGATTAATGAGACTAAATATAAATTTAAACAGTTTTGTGGAGAGTATATAGATGAATGTTGTATAATGGTATACCTATTAGGAGACTTAAGGTTCATTATAAACAGTTTTCAAGAACGAATACCCAGGATGGATATATTGATAGGTGGAATCCCCCGATATTTACGTATACCATCGCTAATTCTTTTCCATGGAAAAAGTGGGTTAAAGACACGACCACTTATATGTATTAGCATAACCAAACAAAGACAACCAAACGAGAAAAATGTCCAGAAGCGTGTGTGTACATCTAAATGATAACTTTGATTGGAATTCAATAGTTGTAAACGATCCAGTGAAAAACAAAAAATATAATTCTGCCTTTTCAAAGGTTTCCGTAAAAACTCCAGATGGTTATAAAAAGATATGTTTTGAAATAGCAAAGCAAAACATATGGGGTATATCCCCTATATATAAATTTGGAGATAATCAAAAAAAGGCTGGTAACATCGAAGGGCTTCAGATAATATATCCCATGACATCTATTGAGACAATGGATGAGCCCACACGTGATGAAGAGATAACCATGGATAGGTTCGATAAAATTCGTAAGGTTGTAGCATCTCATCTTAAGAAATTTTCTGAGGATGAGAGTACTAATAAAATCATGCCACCGAACGTCCTTACCGCATGCAAAAACGAAGAAGATCCAATTGATGCGGTTAAACCATTATATAACTTCTCCAAAAAAACATCGGAGCCAAAGTCTGCGTTCTTCAAGTTAAGTACTACAGGTACTGGCCACGAACTTAAGTGTAAAACCTTTTTCGTAGGACGTAAAAAGGGAGAAGTTCCATCAGATTACTTTTGGAAGAAGGGTAATCCTAAGGTATGTGCCCATGTTGTTATATGCTGGGAAGACATATTCTTTGGTGGACATGGAACCACTGGTTATGTGGCTCTGCACGCTTTGTCGTGACGGACATCCGACTCAAAAGAGCGATCTCTGATTTTGTAATGGAAGAGCCTCATCTTGGTCCTGTTACATATGAAGAGGACGATGATGACGATGATGCCTTTAAGGATTCATATAGTGAAGAACATCCAATGTTAACCATGACAGAGTAGTTTTTTTTACTGGAGTATCCTAGTATTACACGTACTAGGAGACTTAAAGGTTAGATATAGCAATATTTAAACATGACTGACGAAGTTGTTGAGCAAATCACAAAGCAGCCTGCTGTCAAAAACAAAGTGAAGGACCCTAAGACAGTAGAAGCTGCTTACCACAAGAAAGCCAAGGAGGCATTGAAAAAGCAGCAAGAAGATGAGGCGACGAGAAGTCAACAAGAGGAGGGGGGTAAGTCGATGGATATCAATGCTAAGTTTATACCAAGATACCAAGTTTATCCTTTCAAACTGTGTTAACAATCGGTTCCATCGGACTTGCTGCCTATGCTTTATTCACGAGATATAAAAGTAACATAGCTGACTTACATGTGCCCGCTCCCACCTTCAACCCCCCTCCCGTCAAAACCATCGATGAGACTGCCCAAAAAAATAGTTTAAAAGATGGTTGGATGTAATCCATAAAATGTCAGAAAACAAGCTTGTAAAGACGGTTACTGATTCTGCAGTTCTCATGGGGCTATCCGCCGCTGTGGGTTATGGGGGTAGAAAGGTTCTTAGAGAAAAAGAATCATTCATTGGAGATCCATCATCTAGTATCATAAATTATATAAAATGGGTCGCTGTTTTAGCCGCAAGCATGTATCTTAAAACTTATTTAGAGGATCAGAATATCTTACATAAAAAAACATATAGGTATGGATTCTCTAAAATACGCTGAGAAACAATTCAAGAGAGATTTGCTGAATCACATAAGAGGGGCTTATTTAGATGCTATGCTTTATGACGAAAGAAATCATAATGATAAAAAACAGTCCTCTGAATACGAACCCTTTGAAGTACCTTCCATGGATGAGATGGTTGAATGGTATTATGAAGATTACCCACATGAGTATTCTTATAATGAGCCTAAATTGGAAGATTATCTAATTAGAAATAATAGAACTAGAATTTCCATACTTCCGATTATCACACTCGCTGGCTTGGGCGCTTTTACATTTTACTTATTCTCAAAACTATTTAAGAAACAAGATAAGTAGATGTATAAATGGCAAGTATAGCGATAATGCTTGGTGGGGCAATCCTCAATGCAACAGCCTTCATTGGTGGAAATTATATAGCAAAAGCCATCAATGGTTCATCATCCACCGATCTCCAACTTGAAAGGGAGAGGCACGACAAAGCGTTAGAAAAATACCAGAAAGATTACGCTGACTCTCAGGAAAAGAGGTTAGCTTATATTGACTTTATGAATAAAAGAAAGGGTGATGCGAATCAAGCCTCTGAGAATATATCAAAGACAGATGAAGCGCTGAAATTGTACAGTTAAGCCAATCCTCCTAGGTTCTCTGATTATTACCGACCGAATGATGATCAAAGAATGGGTGAGATGGCTTATGTTTCCGGTGGAATGTTAGCCTTGGGATATATCGCCAGCAAGTGGTTATAATGAAACTAACTTAGAAATTTCCATATTGGATATCAAATATGGAAGTTGATCCTGAGCTTGATCCGACCAAATTAAATGAAGCAGGTGCAAGTGGTGGTGACGCGGGGAATGATACGATTTATCTTAGCCCAATAACCACACCAACATCTACTACTCGTATTGAACCTGATATGGAAGAAACATCGTTCATTGACGACACCGGTGAAACCGGCCCATTGATACAAAGGGAAAGTGATCGAGATTACGCTTGGGGTGAGATTAAACGCAAATTCCCCAAAGTTAATATTTCAAAATCTCCATTTACAGCCTCCCTGGATAAGTTTAAAAATGTGGTTGTGCGGTTGAAAAGGGCTAATGCTAGGCCATACTTATTCTTCAAAGATGATGGTGAGGTAAATGATGAGTTTATAAAACTAAAGCGAAAGGGGTTACTTACTAAAATGAAAGAAGCGTTACGGTTTCAAAAAGATAAGCCGATAAAAACCCCGGAAGAGTCAAGGCAAATAGAAGAGCTTCAAGAAAGGATAGCTGAACAGGAGAGAGAAATGGGGACCATTGAGGAAGAGAATGAACAAATACAAGAACGAATGTCATTGCGAGATAGGGTAAAAGCCATCTTCAAGAAATATGGGTTCACAGTCTTTGCCGTTGTAAGTGCTGTTAGTGTGGTCATTGGCGTTATCGTTTCTAATCTTTCCAAAGGCCTATCGAAATTGGGTAAAGGTGTAGGAGATGGACTTAAAAACATTGGTAAGAAACTTGGTGAGATATTACCCGGTATGGTGGGAGCAATCGTTAGCTTTCTGTTCAAGACTGCTGGAGAAGTCATTTCTTTCCTGGGTAAAAATGCTTGGTTATTGATCGTTGCTGTTGTCGTGTATTTCGTGGATAATTTAAAGAAGAAGAATCATTAATCATAAAAATGCGAAGTTACTGTATCAAGGAGAGAAAGGAGACTGAATGCGTGCCTGGGAGTGAAACATACACCATAACCTCCAGTGGCATGTACATAATGAAATGTAAGTGTTCTAGCTGTGGGATAACAAAGGCTCGATTCCTTTCAGAGGCTGATTATAAAAATTTAAAGAAGTCCAAAAGATAATCTAAAATGTTGAGCGTCACTATGTTCGATTCTGAAACGAGAGTATATTTGGATCCTCCCCTGGACAAGGTTAGAGAGATACAGCTTTTAGATTGTAAGATCCCCAGCAGATTGATTAATTTCAAAGATCGCCAGGGTTTACTCAAGGAAGATAATCGTCCATTTATAATAATCGAACCTGGTACCTATTCATTGCGCAGTATTCATGCGATCTTTCTCAATGATACAGAGAATGCCAAGCTCTCAATCATTAAGACCGATACTGTTGATTATCTGTATTCCAATAAGAGCTATAAAATTAAACTTTCGAGAGGGCTACAGTTTGGGCTTGGGGTGCCTGAAGTCATATCACCTGGCAAATTATACCCCATAAATGTTCAGATGAAAGAACCTCTGAAACTTACCTGCAGTCTGGTGGATAATCGATCATCCTATATGAATGCCGGTAGATTTGTTGACTCTGTAAAAATTTCTCCTTCATATCTACTTGCTAATATACCATCGCAGAATTATGCAGCTTTACCGACTCAGAAATTGAAAGCCCCTATAAATCACTTCACTCTAGGCAGCTCTCTGAGTGGGGTAGGAATTGTAGCTGCTACTGATACCCTTAGGGGTAGCAAGTGGGATCCTAGTCTGTACATCCATAGCGTGTGAACAGATTTCCAAAAGTTTATCAGAGAAAGCAATCAAGCATCAAAATATCGTTACCCTGGCTAAATCGAAAATAAATACAATAGAGGACCTAGTATCGAAGGCGCTTCGTGATAATAAGATATCTGATGAAGAGTTTTCCTTGATAATAGAAGAGCTTAAGAAATTTGAAAAGCTGAAGGCTGAGATACGACTCAAGGCTCAAAAAAGTCCGCTGAAAGGATACGATCCAGTGGTTGTGAAACAGAAGATCCGAGAAGAAATTCTCAACGAGTTAAAAGGAGGATGATAACCATAACATATGAGAAGGTGAATTACTAGCTTAAAATTAGCAATTCTTCTATCTAAATTCTGGATAGAAGATGGGGTTGCTTGAAGATTTCAGGAATAGATACCCAAACGCTGATCGAAGTCAATTCACATATGTGACTGATATTTATGGTGGATACATGAGATGGAAAAGAAACGGCTTGACAATCATATCTTATGATGATCCTACTGGGAAGACATGGCCGGAAGATCTCCAACAGAGTTTGAAGGAGGAATTGTGGGCTGATTTGGGTTTGAGTGGTAAGAATGTAAGCTCCTTCCCAAATAGTGTAACTCTAACTGATCGGTTTTATCCAATACCAGCAATTGATTTTGATGATTTCACCAGCGATGTTACAACGTTACTAACTTCTTTGGATATATACGTATCCAATACCAAGAAGTTCACAGCTAACATGCGTAACGTATTTACATCTCAAGTTGTTACTTTCAAATCTGGAAGTCAGAGTCGAAAGTGGTTGAACGCGCCAGATATGAATTATTGGCCGCAACAATTGAACTTTGCAGTATGGTGTGCAACCTCTGGCTGTGGAATTAGCCCCTTTGAGAGTTTGAATTACCCTAAAGTTGTAAGTAGCTTCATTAAATTTCACATATATTTCACCATAAGGAGAATATTGTATGAATTGAGTGTGCCGCTGCCAGATGAGCACCCATTTAATATATCAAACAACCCATAATATTATAGTAAAGTTAACTATCTAAAGATTATGTAGTGAGTTTGGGATAGTGAACAATTCTGATTTCAGATGGAAAGGTGGGCGAAATCATGGTCTTGGTGATATCTTTTTAGACTATGGAGCTGGGTACCATGGTCGAGGTGGGGGATTTCAGAATGTTCATGTGATACGAAATTACGATGAAGAGGCAAATCAATGGCCAGGCGAAGGGGGTAAATTCTCGGATGATGGTGGCAAGAAGGATAAGGGGGATCTTATCTCGTTCATTCGAAATGATGATTTCGCTGGGTACAAGTATGCTTGGTTCATACCCACGAGCAGTCATGGATTGACCAAGGCTGGACTAGGTAGATTGAATCGATCTGTTGAGGCTTTCGTTTATTGTGTGTTAGGTTCACAAGTTAACACTAGAAACTCTATCGTGGGCACTGGCGGCGGGGCGATTGAGACACAACAAGAGTTCTTATCTTTGTTTGAGAGTAGCGTTATTGAGAATGATATAACAAGTTCAGTTCAAAGATATCAACTTGCGACTCAAGAAGCGAAGTTAAGATTGGATCTTGCGATCGCTCCTGGCGTTTGGTTGATGCCTAGTAATATGATTATAAATACGGAAAGTGTGGTTGGGTACAATAATAATCTAATGAAGGCCACGGATGACATGAAGTTTGGCGTTAATTCCAATGTGAACCTAGAAACGAAACCTGTGGGGATAACACATAATTTAGGGTCTTCAAAAGTTAAGTTACCACGCGCATCTGTGAAACCTAACGCTGTGCAGGTACCGCCGCCAAAGATGGATGTGAAACCTGAAATCAAAGAGCCTCCCCCAATTTCCACCACACAGCATAAAAATAATCTGATAGCACTGACAATTGCGGTTGGTGGATTAGCGTGGGCTCTGTTTCGATAGTCAACCAATCAATGGAAAAAAAGTGGAATTAAATAATTAGAAACTATTATATATACTAAATCATGTCAGTTGCCATAGTTGGAAGCCGAAATTTTGTGAATAATGAAAAGTTTTGTACAGAAGTGCATAATGCTCTTTATGAATGGGGTTTGGAACTTTCAGACATTAGAATCATATCTGGCGGTGAACGTGGAGCCGATACTTTAGCTGAGAATTTTGCACTATCCAATCATATCCCTTTCAAAAAACTAAATGCTAATTGGGCACTATATGGTAAAGCAGCTGGACCTATCAGAAACAGAGCCATTGTTGAATGTGCGACGCATGTACTAGCTTTCCCTTCTCGTATTAAATCTCTAGGTACTCTTTCCACTATCAAACTAGCTAAACAGTATGAGCGTAAACTTATCATAGTATGGGTCTAAATAACAAGATATATAATTTTGTAACGTGACTCGCGTTACAAAGGCGTTATAATTTATTCTTCTTCTTTCTTAATTTTACGGCAAGCTCGACAAGTATATTTATTTCTACCATGACCACATAGACATCCATCTCTACAATCCTTGCAATCTTGTTTATGTTTACCATGTATGCACATTCCTGTTAACTTGCACTCCTCACACTCTACTATCTTTCTACGATGGATACATATACTATCACCAAAACAATATCTGCATATAGTTTTATACTAATTATGCTTACAAATACTATTATTACTGAGACATTCTTTACATTGTTCTTTTCGTTTACCGTGAGAACATATACCTTTACCCCCGCATTCTCTACATTGGTATTTACGTCTGCCGTGATGACATATACCTTTACCCCCGCACTTTATACATTGGTATTCACGTTTACCATGGGGACATATACCTTTACCCCCGCACTCTAAACAATAATATCTTACTTTACTGTGTATACATATAACTTTACCATCACAATCTCTACAAAATGCTTTCTGTTTATTGTGAATGCATATTTGTGAGCCCCCACAATCTTTACATTGATATCTTTTTCTACCATGTGGGCATTTGTTTGGTGGACTGCTGTCTAATACTTTAGTAGTTTCGTTTCTTATATCAGCTCTCAACTTTTCCACTAGCGTTGCCATGGTTCCTCGCTTAATTACTTGCCAAGTGACCTTTAATACCTTTTGGGCTTGCATGAGCTTGATTTACTATTTCAATTTTTTTTTAAATGGGAAGTGGGAAATGTAAGTGTGATAAAGTGGAATATGGGAAATGAAAATGTGTGATAAAGTGGAATATTGGGACATTGAAGTGTGATAAAGTGGGAAATGGGGTCTGGGACAAAAATTTTGGCCCAGGATTGGGGATATACAACTACTTCAAGAAAATCAGGCAAATAAACAGTAACAACAAATGACAAAAAATAGTGTAAAAGTGTTCTCAATTAAATTAAAAAATTATTGAATGTAGTCTTTCCAGATGTCTCTCATTTAATCTGCATCAGGAATAATATTTGGCCCCGCGATAGGAGGGCAGGGGTTGTCGTCATCGTTATCCTCTTCTTCCCAGTTGTCACCCAATCGTATGCAAAGGTTATGCAAAACTGCACAAGCTATAGCCTTTTTTACTGCAAAGTCTATAGTACTGTCAAATCTTTCTTGTAAAATTCTCCATCGACATTTAATCAAACCGAACGCGCATTTAACTTTTACTCTCGCAGAAGAAAGTTCCTTGTTGAATTTGACTTCATCACGATCTCTAATACCTTCTGGGTACGGTTTAATTAACAGGGGCTGAGGGGGTATGCACTATCCCCAACAAGGTATGGACCTACTTCGTTTCCATTTATGTTGACAGTAGATGCAATCAGGATATCACCTCCCTCTGCTCTCCTAAAAATTGCACTGCGACGTAAAACTCGAGCGTCATGCATGCTTCCTGGATAACCACAAGCAAAATCCAAGAACCGTTTTTGGCCATTTACGACAGCTTGAATTATAAAGTCATGCTGTTGATATCTACTGAAATAGTCAACTGCACTGTCCTTGGGTGCTCTAATTCTTACGTGAGAGCTATCAATCGCGCCAACTGTGTTCAGTAGATTTTAGAGATCTTGAAATGTTTCTATGGCCGCTCTTGTCTCTGTTTCACTTTCTGGAAATTTTATGTGTTCATTGCGCATTTCGTAAAGTGCCTCCACCACGTCTTGTATCGCTTCAATAACGGTCGCTTTACCGACATTAAACGACGGCCCAATGCTTACATACGAGTTTCCATGACCCAGGCGATAAAGCCCTAATGCGAGTATTTTCTCCGGTGGTTATGGGTCCCTGAAACGCGATTGTTCTCGTACCAAACGGTGGTTCAACATCTGGCTAAACGTATTTCTCGTCATACGAAGCTGCTGACGAGGTATCGTTGGATCGTAGTAGTGTAGGTCAACCCACGACTCTAGTGGTCGAGGAACTGACCAGGCATATGGTGCTCGAAGTAATCTCCGCTGACGTCGATTTCTCGATCTCATCATGGCGGCAGTCAAAACAGTTAAACATTCGTTAGCCCATCTTTCATACATCATACGAAAGACAAAAAAGTGCTCGTGATTTAACTGAATAAAGAGAAGAAGTATCACCGTGATCGTTATCAACAGTGCTTCAACGGGACGCATTTTTTAACGTTTGTTTCCCTTTATTAGCTCAAGTTGCTCTCTCCCGACAACACGTGGATGAACGTGTGTCTGGTTTATCAAAGTGTCATCACTGACATATTTTTTTTCACCTGGTGCGACCCTGATAGTTGAAAGGAACAGTTTGCTTTCCGGTTGCGGTTTCAAAACTTTGCCCAAGTGCGACCCATACCTTATATACAAACTAGACGCTCTAGGGAGCGTTCACTCGGGCTACACTTTATAATACCGCTTCGAACAAACGTGAATGTCAGTTTACGCTTAAGGTTTATCAGGAGCTCCTGGGTTTATATATGTTGTATTCTACATGGCTGGTTCCACGACCGCAAAAAACCTACCAGACTGTATATCTGTACAGGCCCGCAAATGATCCCGGCCCGCAAATGATCCCTGGACCGTAAATGATCCCCGGACCGGAAATGATGGTTTTCCCATAGAAGAGGAAAAGTGGGGACTCACGAATTTGGAGAGTGGATTGAAATTGACATAATCCATTTTATTTTCTTTAAGGGGGACTATTAGAAATATCTGGAGAGGGAGGGGGGGGGTGACTTTTCCCCAAGAGAAATTCCTGCAAGGGAGACTTGTCTAAAAAAATTCCTACAAGAGGTTGTGCCTAAAAATATTCGTGCAAAAATCCATGCACCAAAAATTGTTTAACTCCCCCCCCCCCAGGTAATTTCTATTGGTCCTTCCCTTAAAACACAACTGTTATTAAAGATAACGCAAGCAAAATGAGCAAAATTACAAAACATAAAACAGTATTTGAACGATTTGAACCTAAATTCCATCCAACGTCAGGGATTACAATAAAACCGTAACATATCTTTTTTTTACTAGTGTTATTATAGCGCCTCAATATGCACTGATTTTTAACCAGAAATAAGTTTTAACAGTTCAACTAACAAAGAAAACACGTTTTGTAATAAATAACCCCACGATAACAAAAGTCCAAAACTTAGTGTTTTAGTCGGTACATCTTTCGAGCAATAAAAACATGCAAGATAAATGACAGCGGGAAAAGACAAGGATTTCATGCGCTTGAAAAAAACAAATTCACTGAAGGCGACTTAGGCGATCGTGTTTCCAGGTTCCTAAAAGATTTACATTTCATTTTACTACAAAATGTTTTTTATAGATTGAAAGCCAGCTCAATAAGCTTTAATTTGATATAGGGTTTCAGCTATGTACAATTTATTCCGACTGCGCTATATCGTTTAGACGCGAGACACCCCCAAAGGTATAGTTACATGTACTGTCCAAGTCCAAGCCATTCTATTTTTCTGCGCTATCACTTGCAATAATCATTTCCGGTCCTGGGATCATTTGCCGTCCAATTTGGGGATCATTTGCGGGCCTGTACATATCGCACCGCAATTCTTGTCGACGTCGTGTTTAAGCTGAGCGATTTTATCAGAAAGATTTCTAAGGTTTTACCGAAATTTCAGTGATAATTGGGTTTGTTTACTAATCGGATTAATGTTTACCAATCAGCTTCTTTGGTTCCCACGGTAGAAAAACAATTGTGAAACCTGATGCCATTCATCGTGATTCCAAGCTATCGACGGCGAAGAAGCGATATGTGGGGAAAAACAACAATATTACTCCTTATTCGGATATACTATTCTTCCGATTTCACCTGTTCCCGCTAATGTCTTTCCACACGACCACGCAGTTAAAAAAAACTTTAGTTTGAATAAGAAAAGAATCCAGGCATGATTTTGAAAAGAGGCCAGAGGGATTTCGGGCTGACAAACAGTCTCCGAGTTTAACTTAGCCGTTTTGTGGTCATAATTACCAAGAACTTTATTATACACAAACAACAAGTTCAATAGATTTTAGAGAAAGTCTTAAATAACACAAGACGCTTGAGGAGCGTTCACTCCGGCTTCGTATGAAGCGTTTTACTTGAGCATTTACCACGACTAAAATGTATACGAAACTACATGCGGAATCCGTGCGGGGAATTTTCGTTATCAGTCACTCCAGTCCCACATTTTAACAGTCAGTTACTCATGTGCAAAAAAAATTTATTGGCGTGTGTACAGCCGCTTACACAAATCACGAGTACAGTCATAATATAAATACTTTGCATAACGAGAACTGAATTGTTGTACTTTTATTGACACTGTAACATTAAGTTCACGTACATTAGTCATATTGACAACTTTTTCTAGTAGCTCACAGTCATCAAGAGTATTCATCATGTCTTTCTTCTATCAAGCACATGCAACTCCGTGCGAAGAGCAAACCAACATTTACGATCCCTTGTACAATAATAGTGATTACGTACGCAATACCAAGTATTGGACCCAGTAAAAACCATTCACAGAAACGGGACATTTAACGGAAGAGCTAAGCTTAGATATTTACTATTCAAGTTGCTTCCGTCAGTATTGTTATCCAATTCGCAATTGTTAGCGCCATCATATAGTTTGTTGTTGTTCAATCGGCTGGCACAGTTTTGATAACTAACATATGGCTCATTTGTTACCTCGTGAGAACTAGTATGAACTCTGCACATTTGGCTAGCTTTCAAGCTAAAGAATTCGTGGATCACCAACCTATTGCGACAACGCTCGACATCATTTAGTGTGGGTCTACTGCTAACGTCCCAGAAGAAAATCACGGATTCGCCATAATTTCCAGTAAAGATTACGCCAGTATGTAAATGGCCTCGTTTTCGTGAATGTCTCGATTGCATGCATTACGTCAGCATATAAAATGGTGACACGACGATAGATAGACTGATAGATAGGAAACCGAAACCTAGACTCGGCCTACCTTTCAGGTAGCCCGAGTAATTAAAACTCACGCCAAGTTTCAACTTTCTAAAATTATCGGACATCCGCTTGGCTAGTATCAACGGCAGTCATATCAGGTTCATATAACGGCAGTCATATTCAGGTTCAATATAGACAAGTCCGGTTGAGGGGAGGGTCCGAAGATCCATTCCGACAGTTCCATTGTTCCGACAAATCCTTTCATCAACCTAATGATGTTCCGTTAAAGCTTTACATCAACCTATCAACGGCAGTCATATCAGTCATATCATCAACCTATCGGCAGTCATCAACGAAATCCCGTAGGAAATTTTGTGGAAGGGTGTCCTCGAACCTCTTACGCATTAAAATCTGAAGAGAAAGCAATGTCCTAATCCAAGTAATAGTTATATGATAAAACTCCTCATTCTTTTCTGAGAGCTTCTTGGCTAGGCGTTTGACAAAGCAGTTACATTCGACTCCCATCCCACCGTTGGTTCCGAAAACTAGCGGAGTGAAAGATCCCATTTCAACGCCCAGCAACCTCTGTTGGTACTTCCGCTATTTCTCTTCCTCCTTAAAGATTGTAGATGTTGACTTTCCCTGGTTACACTTGGAGTTAACATGCGTTACTCTGACATCGAAAAATGCTGTAACTCCTCGAGAACGAAAGCCCAGTCCAGTCTTGACTCAGGGCTTGTTACCGCGCTTCTGAGGTTAAATTGCTCATTATCGAGAGGTTGTAATTGTGGTTCGAATTCAACGTTGGTGCAAACCTTGTCAATAAGCAAGGTAAGTAGGTTTGCGAGCACTATCATGTCTCTGTGCCATAAATCCTACCTTTTTGCACGACAGGGCATGGCAGACGGTGTACTTCTCGCCACAAACACACTTGCTTGGTAAGTCAGATCAAAGGCTCCTTCGAGTTACCTCATGGTATGTGGTAAGTATTCCATGAAGTGCTGTCCTTTCCCCAGACCATAAAGCGTTCATTCCGAATAGTTCGTTTGGTGCACTCTTGCTACGACTGATCGATTACTCGTCGTCCAAATTGGAGACATCGTCACTTTTAAGACTTTAAAACCTGTTTCTTTGCCCTCGAGCACCCTTGAACACATTTCCTGTTCGTTCGCGAGATCTTCAAAAGTGTATTTTGATCAAAGATGGAGCGTAGGGAACGAAAACCCGCCTTGACTATCTTTGCGTTGGCCTCAACACAACAGACGCCATTTTGTAAATATGTGCTGCCGCTTTGTCTCACCCCCTCCCCCCACATATGTAAACATAAAACAATTGCTTGTGGACAAAACCAAACCTAGCAGGGGAGATAGGGGAGAACCTGTTTAATTCACATTTAATGCGGATTCAATGCATAAACTAATTATCTAACGGGAATGGAGTGACAAATCCAACCACTGCTATACCTCATGGTATGACATACATACCATGAGGTAAAAAGGGCATATTATACCTTAGACGCAGAGAATCTCTGAATTCTTTTTTATTCAGCACTAAGCCGTGATCGATAAGAGGCACTGCGGTAAGCCATGAGCCCGCTCCTATGTCTCTCGATTGCTTAACTGGCCGCAGCAGATCCATGGGTAGAGTGGAATCAATACCTTCCATTGTGGATTTTAATGTTCTTTAACTCCTCCGCGGAATTCTCACCTTGAACCACCATGAACATGCTCTGTGTCGCAACAGAATCTACGCGTGCTGCTGTTATTAACGTAGAAGCAGCAAACTGCTGTGGAGCTTCAAACCGCAAGTCTGGCATGCCAATCCCGCCTTGAGTGGGTGTCAAAGTAACGAGCTGACACAGATCTCTAGGGAAGGGCTCCGTTTGACCGAATAGTGTTGGGAGGAATAAATCGCCGATCGCCCCTTGGATAGGGTCAACGTAATCTTCAAACGGCCCTATTGTGCGCATGAAATAGGTAAACTTGGATTTGTAAACCTTGGTAAAAACAGTGTAGGCTGCATGAGGCTGGCTGCTTGCTATCTCAGATAGTGCTTCGAGCTCTTCTTTCCATCCAAGGACTTTTTCCCGACAATATTGATCTTTGAACTCTTGAGATCGGATAACGGCTCCTAACTGGCGCTGACCTTCAGTTGTAATATTGACCTCATTTCCAAGCACCCTCTTTGCCTCGTTTGCAAGTATGACCGACTTGACAATCAGCCAGCGTTTTGATCCATTCACCAGATAACCATACCTCTTTCCTTCCTGTCTCAGGTGGTTGTACCAGTTATATAAAGGCACAATTTGTCCAGCCCCCGCAGAGTCGTCGGCTAGCCATACTTGTTTAACACCTGGTATACTGGTCGTTAAGTTCTGGATCATAACCGATGTATTGACCAAATACCAGGGCATGGCTAAGAGATCCCCCTACGTCGTACCCTCCTGTGATAATATGTCACCTCTACCGCATATAAAGAGCCTCAACAGGCCTCTGTAGGTGTTAATGATGTAAAGTGACATTTCCTTACAGATTATCTGGATGTTATATGAGGCGACGGATCTGTTCATTTGGTTAAAGGCATTGCTTGCATCTATAAGTAAAATACCATCTTTTCCATCGTCCACAAATCATTGACTCATGCAATGTAACGCGACCTTTGAGCCTGCGCTATGGTCTGCGCAAACTTGAAAGGGGCTGGCGGCGTCTCTGATCTTTTCCTTGAAAAATCCAGTAACAGTTTTTCTAACTTTTCACCGCAGAACCTCTCCGACGCCAATAGGTCGTATTCCAGGGTTTTTATCCAAGGGCATCAGTCTGCAAGAGTTGTAGCCTTCCAGCAAAGCTGGATGGTAAGCGATCTTTAATAGATTCCTTGTGAAGATGGCTATCTTCTCTCTCAAAACTTTTAAAGATTACGTGGGTTTGTAGAGGTTAAAATATTAAGTTTCAAGATGTCACTATGTACACGCATGTACACGTGTAATTTACATCACTGTTCAAATTTTAAGAAAACGCGATGTTTGATAATCAAGAAATTTAAATTTGTAAATCTGTCAAAATCTCAGTCGAGGATAACAAACGCAAAAACATATTTCATTCTCATTGGCTAAAAAATAAGATGCGATTTAGAGCCTAAGATAGTGCGATTCGTGAATAAATCACACTGCTATGAGCCAATCAAATTGTAGGGATCACCTGTGATTTCAAAATGGATGTGGTAAAAGAACCAATTGCTTTCAAATTGTTAGTGAATTTTTTTCAGTTTAAGAAAAATTGACTTGGGTTCATTTAATCGAAATTGTACTCGAAACGAGACTGCAATAATTAATAATTGCTAAAATCAAATCTAAAATACAATAGCTTTGCAAATGTTCAGTTATTGTGCTCTATGAAGAATGTGTCTAAGAATCATAACATCCATTTTTCACATTTTAACTACCACAATTATGCCGTTTATCATTATACTTTAGTACTTAAGGGCCATCCATGCAATGAACATTACCCTGTGCTTGATATACTTACAATGTACTGCAATAGTAATTTCGTTCTCTGGTCCAGGACCAAAGCTGTTAAAGGGAACACATTTGTAACGAGCTTGGTTGACCCTCTCAGTGACAGATGTTTCAATCACAGCTGGATGTGAGGTGATATTAATTAAAGACATGTCATCTTTGTAGATCATGTATTCAGTGGGTGGGTTGGCCTCTGCTGAGCATGTTACATTGAATGTGTCATTGACCACTGTAGCATTGTTCTGTAAGGTTGTCATAACTTGGGTTCCAAAAGGATGGAAATCTAAAACACAAAATGAAGGAATTACATCTGGCAAATTGAAGGACTGAGGACACATTGCAGTTACATTTTTGGCTATGCTCAAAATTGATCTTATTTCAGGATACTGGCTCTGCCCGAGTTTCTGTGGAAATAACCCATTCCATGTGTTGTTATCCAGTAAGTGAATAAAAGTCCATATTACCAAAAGACAAAATTGATCTGAAATTCAAGCGATGGCTCTTTAATAACTGCAAGTCATCCTTTAATAATTGACATATGACATAATTATAAATAATAATTATTGTAATATGTATTAATCAACGGATTTTATGTTATCATATTTAGTGGTATACAGAGTGGTAGGAAATCGATAAAGATAACACCATGCACATGTGACATCACCAGCAGGTAACAATTTTATTCAATAGGGATTTTAAGCAAATCACTACGGCGATCTCTACTACGGCGATCTCTACTACGGCGGTCGTGGATGCGGAGTTTTGAGGAGAGTACGTCACCGTAGCCCGCCAAATTTTAACTTTAAGCAAGCGGCACCCAAGCATTGACTACGGCGTTTCTTGCTCTCTTTCTTTCGTTGTTATAGCCTCCTTTAGAGAAGCAAGAGATTTCATCGTTCTAGGTTATAAGCAAGGATTAATAGGTGACGAAGAGTTTTTGATTTTTTTAACGATTCCTATAAGCCTGAAAACTTAAGTTTACCGTACAACATGTACGAATCATTTGACCTCGACGAAATGGAAGATGATGAATGTGTAGCTGAGTCTAGAGTTCGAAAAAGGGATATATCTTTGCTTTGCGAAGTTCTGCAAATTCCAGAGGTTGTGACGTGCAATCAGCCAAGAATAGCAGATGGAACGGAGGCACTTTGTATGCTTCTCAAACGTTTGGCATACCCTATTCGTTACTCGGACATGGTGCCACGATTTGCACGTCCAGTTCCTGTGTTGAGCATGGTAACCAATAAAGTTCTAGATCATGTTTATAGACCTCATCAACACAGAATCTGCCAATGGTATCCAGAAGTTATGAATCCAATGGCACTACAGAGATATGCTGATGCAGTTGCTAATAAGGGTGCACCATTATAAAACTATTTTGGATTCATTCATGGCATCGTTAGACCTATTGCTAGGCCTGACACCCATCAGCGAATAGTTTACAACGGCCATAACAGGGTCCATGCGATTAAGTTTCAATCAGTTGCTTTACCAAACGGTATCATGGGCCATTTGTATGGCCCCACTGGTAAGGGGATATTTTTCTTTGCCTTTGGTTTGTTTAATACCAATGTCAGGTGGACCAAATTCTGGTAAGCATGACAATATCAGTTTTAGACTCTCTCCAACTTATTATAACCTAAAGTTCTAAAACGGAAATTCAATGTTTTAAACAGATTCCTAATTTATGTGAGAGTTAAGTTGAGAAAGCTCTTTTCTTGATCCCCCTTCCCTCGTGACCCCACCCCCTCTAAAGGAGAAAAAAACATCTTTAGTGTCAAATAAGGGGTCTCACATTAGGTGAACACCTTTAACCAAACCATATGCATTAGAATGGCTTGATACACATCCCAATTGTCAGCATATACATAGTGGCTGAAAGAGAATTTAAACTTTCTCTCTCTTTACCATGACCAGCGAATAAAGGGTTTCTACACTCTTATTTTTTTTATTTACAGTAATAGTATAATTTTGTCACATTCTTTTTTACGCAGAGAGCAGATGCCGCGATGCTGATATGCTTCATTATTCTTAGCTGTATCAGAGCTTAGAGAGGTTTGCCTTTGATCCACTTGGGCAACCTGTGTGTCTTTAAATGGGGACCCTGCCTACCCCTTGCGCCTCCACCTTCAGAAACCATATCGAAATGTTGTCCTTACACCTGAAATGCAGGCCTACAATAAAGCAATGAGCAATGTTCGCTCATCCGTTGAATGGCTATTTGGGAATATCATAAATTATTTTAAGTTTATGGACTTCAAGAAAAACCTCAAGGTTGGAATGAGCTGTGTTGGCAAGAGGTATGTGGTCTGCGCCCTTTTACGGAATGCACTTACTTGCTTATATGGCAACCAAACATCACAGTATTTTGAACTTGATCCACCTACATTGCAGGATTACTTTGCATAACCAACAATGGTGCAATTTTTTTCTTTCAAAGCTGTTTTTCTGACATACAAGATACATTTGTGTGAATAGTTGTTGCAAGAATTTGCCTTTAATCAACATGGATAGCTAATGTGCATCTAAGTAACCAGCATACCCATTACGTATTAACCTACTGGCACCATTTTGCATCATAGTGATGACACCCCAGATGCAACCTTACAATGCTGCACTGAGTTCTGTACGTTCATCAGCCTAGTGGCTTTTTGGAGACATCATAAATTATTTCAAGTTTATGGATTTCAAGAAAAATTTGAAGATCGGTCTAAGCAGTGTCAGCAAATTGTATGTTGTTTGTGCACTGTTGAGAAATACACTGACATGTCTTTTTGGTAACCAGACTCGGTTTTCTTTGGGTTGGACCCACCCACATTACAAATTTGTACTTTGTATTACTTTGTATTTTCTATTTTATTTTCGGAAAATGAAATAGCAACTTACAACAATAATAGCTTCAATAATGCGCCTGAATCTTCTCTAGATATGCAACAAATTCTCAATCTTTTGTTTCTAAAATAATAGAAAAAAGGAAATATTGCAAAATAATATATTGCAATTTGAACATGGCTACAAAGTCAACAGGTATAACACTTTTGCAGATAATCACTATCGTCTTCAATGAGAAAAAAATAACAGTTAAGCACGTTGCTATGGAAACAGAAGTGTTTAAAGTTTTTAAGTAAAACTATGTGTAGGAAATCCAATAGGAGAATGATAGAACATACATTAAGAATGGGCACTGCAATATATTGAACATGCCAAGTCTTGACAAGAAATCAGCCTTTCATAAAGAAATTATAAACATTGTGCTCTGGTAATTCAAGTGTTCATAGTCTTGTAATATAAAATTTTGAAACAAACCATTTGCTGTTTGTTGTTGTTGTTGCTGCATCATGGCTTGCATTGTATTAAGCATGCCTTGTTGCTGCTGAAGTAGCTGAAACTGCCTTGAGGCTTCTTGCTCTTGTGCTTGCTTTTTCAATGCAATTTCCACCACTCTCAGCTCTCTTTCCAACCGGGCCTTTTCTCTTAGAAATTCAACAGCATCGTTGCCACTTCTCCTTCTCTTGACTTTCTTTTCTGTGTCGTCTTGTACTCCCTCTCTTTTACTGGTCTCCGCAAAACTCTCCATCGCCATCCTTCTCATTTCTTGAGCTGTTTTCTTGTCGTCTTCTACTTTGTTGGTACTCTTGGCAGATTCTCTTGATTCCTCAGCTACTTTTTCCAAATCTATGATTTCACTGACTAACGCATCAAGCTCACTAACATCATCCACTGCAATGCCACTTGCAGACTCTTCCTCTCTCATCTTATCCCTGTAATTTTTTAAGTCTCTCCATCCTCTCCCTAACACCCCTTTGGTCAACTGTAAATTTATACCCTTGATTGGCATTCAAGGTTTCAGCAATTTTACTCCATACTCTTCCTCATTCGTTAGAGCCTTTCTTAAATTGAAAAGGCCGTTCCATTTCGGTTTCTTTGCAGAGACACACATCTTTAGATTCTGTCCATTCCATTGGCCTGAACAAGTCAAAGTGAAATTAAGTAAATTAGCGATGATAAACATGTAGTCATGGTAAATCAACAAGCTTTCAGTGATCCTAAATGACATACAAGCTTCAAACAATCCAATCATATTTTCAATTTCTGTTCAAACAGAAAATTTACAGGATATTAGGGACCGTTCATTTTTTAAGGGACAGGGGGGGGGCTGGTGGGATTTGGGGGAGTGTCAGTGGGAAATTGAGTGACCCCCCTCAGCTTGCCAATTTTTCCACATGACCCCCCCTCAAAAGGAATTTTTTGGAATGACCTCCCCCTTGGCCACCTCGAAGTTAAATCTGGTATTTTACAGATTAATACGTTCAAATGCCACTACATGCATCTTGATGTCATATTAACTGTTACATTTCACTTGACTAGTGAATATTTACAAACAGGAGCCCATCACCCGGAGCCTCCATCTCCCTTATAAACCCTAGGAGACAACCTTTGCCCGTATCTTTCTATTTTTAGTCGTTCGAATTCCCGCGAATGCATTGTACCGTCCAATCAGAACAAAGTTGTTCTTTTACGTCACATGCAGTCACAAACCAGTGATAGCGTCTCACAAAATATTCTCTTGAGACTGTTCTAAAAATAAAAAGATACGAGCAAAGGTTGACTCAAGGATATAGTGTGTATGGAAGCTCCGGGTGATGGGCTCCTGTTACAAATCTATAAAGAAAGCTGTTTTACACACATCCCATCTAAATTTTTCAAAAGAGCTTCCAAATTGTCTTCTTTATCCCCCTTACCTGACAATCCAATTCATTATTTTGGGGGGTGACCCCTCCTTTGAAGACATTTTTTTTCGCATGCCCCCCCCCCAAATCCCACCAGCCCCCCCACCCCATCCCTTAACTACACGTTTATTAAGTCCACGAGCAGGCCTGACAAGAATGGGATGCAAACCGTTTACTCGCATCGAGGGATCTCTCTCTCTCGCGATTAAATTCAAACTAATAGTAATAAATACTTCTCTGTTGTTGTCATCATTCAATTAAGCCTTTGTTTGAGACGAAGGTTCAATGAAAAAGAGAGACAGAAAGAAGAAAAATGTATTTTACAACTTCTGAGAGTAAATCATAATAACTGTTTTCGTCTTCCTTTTGTTTTTGTGGTGTTAGACTCTGTCATGATGCAACAAGGCGGTATACTTCCATAAAGATGATACAAAGACTTTGTTGAAACGACAAAAATAATGTAGGTTGTTTTTCAATCCGAAAACCACGAAATAAGCTGAAAAAAAATCGATTTAAAACTCACGTACCAGAGACTATTTCCCACATGCTGTTTCAGGCAGAAGAATTTCCATCTACGGCGTTCCTGACCCCTTGGACATGCACAGTCTAGACATTATCGAACATGTCACTTCCGGTAGCCGTAGTAGAGAACGACGTAGCGATCTGCTTAAAGTCCCTAATTACTTTCTCCTACGTAAATTTACTAAATTGGAATAAATAAATAAATAAAATATATAAACTAAATTTAATAAAATATATAAACAAAATTTCATAGTTGACTGAGGATACAGTATTTCTTTTCCCATGTTGAAAAATATTTTTATATATCCGCTGCGGCACTCGTGAAACATTTGTTCTCACTGGAAAAGAAACTTTGCAACTCAGCACAGCCAGTAATATAATATATCTGTAGCTAATAATATACATGCAAAAATTTCAGCATGCTCATTGGCTGAAAGCACGTCAATTAATCCCAAACAGTGCAGAAAATTGAAATTGAGTGCAAAAAGTTGAAATTGAGTGCAGAAAGTTGAAATTAAATTGATTGACAGGAAAGTCGCGAAAGCGTAACAACACAAAATGGCGGACAGGTTAGGAGAAAGTAACAATGTTTTAATTCAGAGTTTGAAGGAGAATGCTAAGAACAAAAATACCCAACAAAGCACAAACAATTGGCTTAAAGTCTGGAAGTCTTGGGCTTCTCAAAAGGGCTATGACGAAAGTATTGAAAAGTACGAACCGGAGGCCCTGAACAAAATTCTGGAGGAGTTTTACCGCAACAGTTCGTAAGAAAGACGGGGAAGATTACGAGCCTAATAGCCTTCGTGTAATGGTTACTGCTATTGACCGATACCAAACAGAGAAAGAGTACAAACACTCAATTATTCGCGACAGAGAGTTTAAAAGCTCGAAGCAAATTCTGGAGGGAAAAGCCCGCCTACTGCGGCAACAAGGCAAAGGCAAGCGGCCGAACAAGGCGAGAAGTCTGACAACAACCGAGGAAAATGAGTTGTGGGAAAAAAAGAAGCTGGGAAAGGGAAGTCCGCAAGTCCTTGTCCAAACAGTTTGGTCTTCGAGGTCGACAGGAACACCACAGCATGACGGTTGAAGATTTCTCCTTTGGATTAGATGAAAACAACACAGAGTACGTTGAATTCATCGAGAACCCGACAAAAACACGCCAGTCCGGACTGTCCGCAAAGCCCAAAAGCTTTCTTCCAAAAATGTTTGCAACTGGAGATGACAGATGTCCCGTTGCAATCTTCAAAGAGTTTCTGTGGCGTCGTCCTCCCGAAATACGGACAACCGGTCCTTTTTATCTGTCTGTGTGCCAAATCCATCCTCGCAAGTTTGGTACAAGCGGCAGCCGATGGGAGTGAACAAGATCAACGACATGATGAAGTCCGTCATCAAAGGAACGACCCTAGAAGATTCATTGAAGACCTTTTCCAACCACAGCGCCAGGAAAACAGTCGTAAAGAAGTTGAAGACAGCAGGCCTAGATTGAAGTTCAATTGTTAAGGTAACGGGCCACAGAAACGAGAAGTCACTGGATGACTATGACGAAGGAGATGAAAGAGAACAGCGACAGCTTTCCCACACCATCAGCCACGCTAAAAACATCAACAGCCAGTTAGCTCGAGGAAACAGCTTTAATAGTAGCACCTGCAGCTCCAGCAATATTTTCAACCCGTTCTCGCTAGATCCTCAATCGGCTCAATGTGGAAACAACTTCAACCAAGCAGCTTTCGCGGCGTTTCAGATGCCAAGTTATATCTCTGGCCAGAATGATCAGCGTCAGTGTTTTATGAACATAAACCATTTCCACCAATGTCAAGTCACTTTCAACATGGGAAACACAGCAGCTCCCGAAAAGCCACAGTCAGCCGTTTCGCCTGGCGAGGACAGTATTTCTCACTGACTCATGTTCATAAGTTCGAAAAGCTTCAAGTTTTGAAAATGTTGATCGATTTCGCCTCAATTAGAATCGACAACAAACATTAACAAGTTGACTTCTTTAAATGAACAAGTTTTGACGTCTTTTCGCACCTCTTTTCTCCTTGAGGTCCATAAAATGTAAACGCTTCACAATGACAAATGCTTCCAGAACTTGATCTTTGTCGATTGAGAGGCTATTTTTGATCTGTAAGTTTCCACAAGTCCTAGCATGTCAATCAAGGTTGTAATTTTTCAACCAATAACGTTAATGTAGGCGGGACCAGTGAGCCATGACACGAAATAAACACGATAAGAGGAAAAGAGAGTCAAATTTTTGCATGTATATTATTAACAAGTAATCACATGATTTGTCTCGTGCAATTTGGGATAAATCAGCACTCGTAAATTTTTCAAAGACTACAAATTGCACTCGCCCTACGGGCTCGTGCAATTTGGTTAGCCTTTGAAAAATTTACTCGTGCTGATTTATCCCAAATTGCACTCGAAATCATGTGATTACCTATACATAGTGCATTTAAAAATAGAACAAACCCAGCACTACCTGTCTTTTGGAGGGTTAGTAATATTTTGGTGTTACACTGTTAAGGTATCAGGAAGGGGAAAATTTGCCATTTTACATAATTTTACTTTTTTAAACGGTTGAATAAATCTTAACGTTATCTTTAAAATTAAAAAAACTCCACGAAAAAATATTATATCTGTCGCTAGTTATTGCGCGATAAAGATCTTTTGCACATTAATTACTTAATTGAGAGTTGACAAGTTCTGTCAAATGAATATTTAAAATTGTCGAGGCAGAGTGTCACGTGACATCAATAACATGCCGAGTTTGACACGCGATTTCGCGCGCCATTATCAGTGCACGGATGTCTTCGAGGAAGAACAAGCGATCTTGCCCTTTTTCATCGGCTAAAGGAAGGCCAAAGAAGGCGAAAAACACTTTTGACAAAAAGTGGGCCGCTAAATTAGCGAAAAGCGACAAAGGGTCTTATTACAATCAAGAAAAATTGCTGGATGAACTTGATCGCGATCACGAAGCCAGCGAGCAAGCCGAAATGAGCGCAAGTCGCCGTAAAATACAATTGCAATAAACTGTCGAAGCAGAGGAAATTGAAGAAGAGAAGTTAACGTTTACGACGTCCGCTCCAGCGTTTCCCTTTGTGCGCTTGCAATTTCTCGGGGATCTGCGGGCCTTTGGCATCTTTACTGACATGGTCATAATTTTGAAGATTAGTCAACCGATACGTAAAATTTCATCACCAAACATCAAAAGATGATTTCACGTTTACTAACCTTGGAATTCTGACTTTAAACATGAAAAAGCGGTTGATTCATAGGAAAATAATTTACCGCGCGCCGTCGCGGTAAATTTGTACCTGTTACATGTTAACTGTCACACTCCTATTGTTATATAGAAAGTTGATTCCTCTGCGGTTTCTCCCTTACTGTGATAATCTCATAACACTTGGATGCCGCCGAATTTTAGTTTTTCTCTGTTTCTCGAAAGCAAAAAATAGGCGACTTGTACGTGCATTTCGAGTTCCAAGTCGTCAGGCCCTGGACCAAATTGGCTGAAATTCGGAGAGCATGTTGTCAGAACGTTTGCCGACAAAACCGTGTCTGCGAATTCTGATTATTCTTCTCATTAAAAAGTTATGCCTTTTTTTCGCGGGCAGTTCAATTTTTTTCCCTTTTCAAACTTTATCCTCTTGTAAGAAAATAACAAACGCATGTGAAAAAAATCTGAGACACGGTTTTTGAGGTCAATGTGTGAAGAAACGGATGCCATGTTAATCGTTTACTCCGACCTAAATTTAGCCGGCGTATACCTTGATTTATGGCTTCCTGAAGCTTTGTAAACATATTCACATTTTCGAAAAACGGTATATTTTTTACCGTTTAAACAGATCGGGTCATAATCTCTAGTTATTAAGCTTCCAATAATATACGGTTTATATGGGTTTTTGCTAAGACGACGAACGCTAGAGCGGACCGCGCGCGGATAGTCACATGGGTTATACTGATACCTTAAGAGAACATCAAAATAGCAAACTGCTTCCAAACGGCCTATGAAACAGACATGAGTTACGTAAAAGAATATTAGGTTATAGGAGTGAAAGGATTGGCTTACTTTCAACAGCAATAAACACAGCTTTGGTTGCAGGGCTCCCAACACCATTACTAGCAGTACACCTGTAGAATCCTTCATCCTGTTTACCAGTGATTGTAAGAGGAAAAGACACAGAACTGCTATCAAAGAGTCTTGTCCAGGTGATGTTTGCAGGAGGTTTACTGTCAGCTGTACAGTCAAGAGTGACTGTATCACTTTCATTTACAGTCTGGTTAACAGAGCTTGTTACAATGTTTGGAGGATCTGTAAGAAAACATATAGAGTAGGAATGTCAAGATAAGGAAATTCTATTAGCTAGATAGCTCCTTGCTAATACCACTGGATAGACATGGCAGCAAGGCCTTATATAGTTCAACACAATAAACTTTAGATCAGAATGTCGCTCGTTCAAACCCAGGTAAAGGTATTATGTTGATCTATTACATATGAAACTTTAAATAAGAAACATAACTTATGCACTGTTCTTGTGCTGTCTTGTTCACACCATGGTGCATCTCAGAGAATTTGAGAGCAGATTATACACGCAGTCTACCATCAGTCTAATGTGCAAGCCTTCTCAGTGCGGTTGGCAGAATTCTTGACCAGGTAAAAACACTTGATCTTAACTCTTGTGTTTGCACACTAGAGACGTGTTTCACTCCTCTTGTTTCTCGTGATAATTGGCATCTTTATGACCAGTAGTTCCTTATAATCAAAGCACAGTTTGACAATGACGCCAGTTTACCTTTTTCAGAAATAGCTCAATAATATGTAAAAGGCTTAAACGTTACGTTAAGGAGCAAACATTCTTACATTAATTAATATAAACAACTTACAGCGCACAATGACAAAGACACTTTCGCTGTCATTCCCACATTCATTAGTTGCTTCACATCTGTATTCCCCATCTTGCGTCCTGTTAACACTTGTGAAGTTTAATACATTTCCACTTGTACGATTACCAGTTTTCACATCAACCCAAACAACATCTGGTGCAGGGCTTCCAGTCACCATACAGGTCACATTGAAGCTCTCACCTTCTTCATATGTAATATTCGCTAATGATGCAATCTTTGAGGGAACTAGAGAAAATACAGATTATTGAAGACGTACTGAAAAGATCACATCGACAACTTAAAAATAATAGCAACACTGTATATAAATGTGACCGTGAAAAACAAAACGGACACTAACAGAAATCCGTTCGAACGGCAAAAACGCACGGATAACGAACAGTTCTTGAAGGGTTCAAGCGTTTTCCCTAACCGTTCGAACGGGTACATAAATCATTTGAATGGTTTGGTCAGACTTGTAAACGGATAAGTAGAAATTTCGAAAGGACTGGCAAACCGTTTGAACGGGTGAATAAATCATTTGAACAGTTTGATTAGCTGTTCAAACAGATGAGTAAATTAACAAATCGAATGTGGTTAACCGTTGTCTGTACTATTATCGACAACGAGTGCGCGTCATCACAGTGGCCAAAATATTGTGAACTCACTCGGCTGCGCCTCGTGAGTCCGGAACAAATTTTGATCACAGTGATGACGCGTATTGTTGTCGATAAGAGTACAGACAACGCTACGGAAGCCAAGAGGGGCCATTGGCCTATTTTGTTTTTCTTTTATACTTTTTGAATTTTGTTTTTCACTTTTTCGTTTTTATTTTTCATTTTGTTTTTTTTTTTAACACTTTTTGAATTTTGTTTTTCATTTTTTTCGTTTTTATTTTTCACTTTTTCGTTTTTCTTTTTTCACTTTTCGTTTTTCTTTTACACTTTTTTAATTTTGTTTTTCACTTTTTCGTTTCTACTTTTTCCGTTTTCGTTTTTCTTTTACACTTTTTCGTTTTTACTTTTTCCGTTTTCGTTTTTCTTTTACACTTTTTGAATTTTGTTTTTCACTTTTTCGTTTTTACTTTTTCCGTTTTCGTTTTTCTTTTACACTTTTTCGTTTTTACTTTTTCCGTTTTCGTTTTCCTTTTACACTTTTTGAATTTTGTTTTTCACTTTTTCGTTTTTACTTTTTCCGTTTTCGTTTTTCTTTTACACTTTTTGAATTTTGTTTTTCACTTTTTCGTTTTTCTTTTTCATTTTGTTTTTTTTTAACACTTTTTGAATTTTGTTTTTCATTTTTTTCGTTTTTATTTTTCACTTTTTCGTTTTTCTTTTTTCACTTTTCGTTTTTCTTTTACACTTTTTTAATTTTGTTTTTCACTTTTTCGTTTCTACTTTTTCCGTTTTCGTTTTTCTTTTACACTTTTTCGTTTTTACTTTTTCCGTTATTGTTTTTCTTTTACACTTTTTGAATTTTGTTTTTCACTTTTTCGTTTTTACTTTTTCCGTTTTCGTTTTTCTTTTACACTTTTTGAATTTTGTACAAAAACAAAAACAAGAACCAAAAAATGAAAAACAAAAACAAAAACAAAAACCAAAAAATGAAAAACAAAAACGAAGACCGACATGGTATACCGTCATGCCTTGCTGTCACAGCATAGCAAACGGTGGAATTTATCACGCGCTTAGAGTGCCGAGCACCTTTTTTCTTCCTGTCGATCATCTACGGCGAATATGGCAACTTTCATGATTCAGGTTAGTTTTGTGAACACAATGTTTTGTCTTATGCTTTATAAATTAGCTTATTTCGCTCGCATCTCCCTAACATCGTTACTGCGTGCTGTCCTAGGTGCTACGGATCACAAAGGTGTATTGAGGGGTCGTTACACCATAAAAGTGCCCCTGTGTGAGCTACAAGGAGGCCAAGACCTCGAATAAATGTGCCCGGAGTTTTTGTCCAAAGACTGAAAACTCTATAAAACTATTAGAGGAACACCTAACAAATCGGACTTGTCCGAAATCTTTGCGATACACGGCGAAACCAAATATTACAGCGGATAACATATTTGGAAAAGAACAAAAGGACATCAAACTAGATGCTGAGCAAAACCTGGTTGATGCCTTAACTCGCTTCCACAAACGTAAGCTCGACGGCCAAAGCAAAAAACTAAGGGCATTTTCACAACCTAATGCTCGCAGAAACAAACATGTAAAAAGGCAACCTTTTAACAGAACGCAATCGGCGAACCACATTGTAAACCACAATCAAGCGCTGTTTCGTTTCTCCCGGTTGTTCGGCGTTTTTTTTCCCCTGGTTACAGTGTGGGCACAATCTACTACCCAAGGCTCTTTGTTGATATTTGTGACCAAACTAAGATGGCGTCTCGGCAACGTCGGATGAATGGTGAGGAAGTTTTAAAGGAAATTTTTCCTGACTGCGACTCGAATTTAAGTGAATAAGGCGACCTCGAAAGTGAATTGACTGTTTTAGATTGTAGTGAAAGTAATTCGGAGCAAGAAGAAAAGAATGAAAGCGGAAGTATCAACGAACGTGACAGTGATGTGAATGAAAACGGGAAGGTACAATCGCTGGACCCATCATATGGACCCCTATATGGACCCCCTTATGGACCGCCTCATATGTATACATGTCCTTTTATCTGGGCATATTCCTTTTTTGGGTTTATGTTCGGTGTAAAACGCACCAGTGACGTGACAAAAGATTACAAAGAAAATCCAAACAATGCAGACCACGACAAAAACAAAGAACACCTTCACACCGTTTTACACCGAACATAAACCATTTTTTGAGCAAAAATTACAAACAGGACCCAGCTTCGTTTCGTTCATTGATAACGAAAAAATTCAATTAGACTTATCGGTCGACTACAGTTACCGAGTTTTGACACCACATTCCGAAACGACAAAGCCGCAATAATATTTCTGTAACAATAATATTTTTAAAATGCTCTTGACTTAACCTTCAGCGCGTGAAAAGTATAGAAGAAAGTTTAATTTTTTGAATACATAAGTGGTAATGTAAAAATGTTTAATACCTAGCGGCAGCGCGTCAGCTCGTCAGCGCGTCCAAATCAAGAGGTACTAGAATTACATGATCGAGGATTCCTTGTCTGTTTAGAGGCCCTGTTAGGGGTAAATTCCGACAAAAGACATGACCTTGAAACGGCGACACGAAGGAGCTGAAATGACGACAAACGACGAGCAGCTCACGCGAAATTACAACAGCCACCTGCGAACCTTCCGAAATTGCGACGTGAAAAGGTTTGAAACTCAGACGGGCGACATAAAGAACCTCCACAACAGGGTCTCTTTTTAGAACGACACATTTTTGGGAGGACATGCTAATGTCCACCATATGTAAGCTAAGACGAGGGAGGATGCTTGGATCACGGGTGGACGTCGAATCGTGATCAACTTACTGTTTAGCAGGGGTGGGGTAGGGCAAATGTTTAAAATATCGATATCGGTAAGAAAACGTTTTACGATATTCAACGTGTAACACTGCATCATGACAGTAGACAATTACAGAATGTATGTAGCTATGAAACGCTAATTTGTGCATGGGGAAAAAGATAATTCTCCGTTGACAGATTGCCCATCCGTCCCATGTTTAAAAACCCTGATAATTAGCTTGGTCGCCCCCGAACAATCTGTGGCGTAGATTGTTTTCGATGTACGATTTTCTTCTTCGCCAGCGAAGAATCGTTTCTGTCCAGGTTTTGGATGTTCGATTTTCTTATCCTGTCTTTTGCGATATAGTTTGGAACATAAGGTGAGTAATTGTCCTTTAAGAACATAATTATATCGTTGTTCTGTTGTTTTACACAGAAATACACTGCACGAGAGCGGAGATCGACTCTAAGGTCAGGAGAACCTGTCTCTCCGATCAACGAGCCCGTGTCTCCTACAGAACCTTGAAGCAACCTTGAGAATGCTTTGAATAAAACTGAGAATATCTTGAGAAAAACTGAGCAAAACTGAGAATATCTTAAGCAAAACTGAGAATACCTCAAGTAAAACTGAGAATACCTTGAGTAAAACAGTGCTGTCTTTAAGCAAAACTGAGCGTTTGTGAGAGCTTTCAGATAACAGTTTACAGTTTAAATGGGGAACAGTTTACAACAATAAAGGCAAATCATGGGCATCCACTCTGTTTATTTAGCAGTCAAGGAATTTCAAGGATGCTTCAAAGGAAAATTCTGGTGTTCTCTCTTACTGTTGTTTTACTTAGAAGTGATTTATTTGCCAGTATTGAAAAGTTTAGTTCGCAGTTATGAAATTTCGAAAATGAATCATTTGTGCCTCACACAGATTTATTTGTATCGCTTCTATATTCCTGACTTAGTTCGACTTGCCAATGACGTGGAGACAAACCCAGGGCCCCCTGTTTCTGTGAATATTGATGCCAATAAAAATATCTCTGCTCCCTTCTCTCAATCTAGCATTATTTTTGGTGAAAACCGAGGAAAACAATGTGCAGTGAACTCGTTTATTTCCATTGTTTATCAACACCGTAAAGGAATTCGGAATGCTGCTGACATGGCTAATGCACCTATCATCGGCCATCCCCTGGGGGGGGGGGACCCGGGGCAAGGGGGAGGACTTTGTACTGGATCCTGTTGAAGTTCTTGATTTCCCCCTACTTAAAGGAGACACAGAGCAGGCAAAGTTGAGAAATCCCCCCTCCCAGAAGGGGATCATATTGAACAGCATCAAACCACAGTAAACTTGAGAGTTTAAGTCCAATGTTAGTCAGTTGTCTTCCATTGTAATATCTGAAGCAGCAAATATAAGGAATAACACGATGGAAATGGATTTACATAACAATACGGATTATACCTGAGCTTACGCAGTCCTCCATTTTCCACGAGAATATGAACCGCGTTCTTCTGTAGAGTGGTCTTTCTGTTTTTGATGTAAGACAACTTGAAATTGACCTATTTCTTTTACGAAGTCCCCTGTTTTCCCCGGGTTGTGCAGGGCTTTCAGAAACCAAACCTCCCTCATTTCCCCCACATGCAGGGTAAAATGATCGTTCAAACCCCCCTATAAGTCCCCATACAAAGCTGTATTTGCCTGGGGTCACCCCCCAGGGGATGGCCGATGATACGTGCATAATATCTTGCACATTGGAAATTCTCTCTACAGGTTGCTTTCGAGGAGCACTCGGCAAACATTTTTGCTTCTTTCTGAACTACCAGTGGCTATGTCCATATTCGGCAACACGTTTAACTTACAATATTTAACAATTATTCGCCGAAGGCGAAGTGATTATCGGTGAATATTCACCAAGACGAAGTCGAGGTGAATATTCACCGATGATCACTGAGCCTGAGGCGAATAATTGTTTTAGTATAAATACACAGGTGATTATTTCAAAAAAGAAGAACATTTTACAACACGAAAAAGTTCTATTTCATCAAAAGCGCGCGAACGACTGGCAGCCATTTTGTTCGTCAAGGTGATTATCGGCTGATAATCCGAGATAGCGAACCAATCAGAGCGCGCGATTTTGTATAATCACCTGAGTAGTTATACTAAACCTTATTAGTGTATACTAAAACAGTGGATAGCGTTGAAGGTGCGCTCTGATTGGCAAGTCAAACTCCGAATATCCTGTGCTATTTACCTCCGAGCAACTTGCGAATTTTTCGCTCCGCCGCGTGAATATGGCAGCCCGGTTTGTATGTATGACAGACGAAGAAATCATCCAAATTAACAACGAAGCAGTCCCTGGAAACTCCAAGAAAGCGACTAAATTTGGCTTGGCCGTGTTCAGAGGTAATGGCTTATGTTTTTAACCCGGAGTTTAGCGGTAAAAAGCAACGATAAAGGTTTGTTTACAAATGCAAATTAATCTTGCATAACCAAATTTGATGTCGCTTGTGCACTTGAGAACCAAAGTTGAATTATTCCTCGCGAAGCGAGGCCGAAGGCCGAGCGTAGCGAGGTTACTAATCGTGTCGGTTCCGGTCAGACCACGTGGCTCGCAAGCCCGAGTAAATCGAGCCGAGAGTTTTTATATATGTATATATATATATTTATATATATGTTTATATATATCTATATTTTAAAGGTGTCCGTTCGCAGGCCAGGTTACCTGGCAATAGTAACGCACTTGAGAACGCTGAATTTCCGCCATTATTCGGTGATGCCTTTTTGAAAGTAATGTAAATTTTGTGGAAACCGATTTCACTCGTCCTGGAAGTACATCCCAGCAAGGTGATCTCCAAGATATTCAAGAAATATTAGCACGAGATCGTCGCCGAGTAAGTTCGAATACCGTGAAAATCAACACGAGGAAAGCACGACTCAAAGCAGGGATAGAGAAACGACAGCAGGGAGAATAACAACAGAAATCGCAGCCAAGACAACAACTGCTCGCTCCAGAAAAAGGCAAACGAAACAGCAGGGAAAAGGACCAGGAATTCAATCAAGTTAGTTTTGAATTTGAATGTGTTATTGATAGAAATACAGGACATGAGTGAACGATTACATAACGAAATATATTGGTGCACTACATTTAGCAAAACGACTTAGAAGGGACACCGAGTAAGAACGACTTCAACGATTGGAGATGTCTCTGGAAAATAATTCTATTAGTCTAAAACCGGAATCGGAAGACGACCAACAGATTACAAGAGAATGTAAATAGGTATTTTTCATAATAAAACGATAGCGTTTCCAGTTTGAAGTAATTTCCAACACAGAGAGTTGCAGTTGTTATAGCAATCATTTATAACGATGTGATCTGATATCATTGCAACAGTGAAAATATTGTAAATTTTCTTGATCTAGCAGTTATGTTAAACATTTTCAACAGAATGTATACCCTGTGTCACTATAAAGTACTGGTTCTGCAATATTATCAGTGATCAATGTGATCATTTTAAAATAAAGCAAATGTGATTACTGAATTCTGAGTAGTATTTCTCTTTGCTATATATATATATAAGTAGTAGCAAAAGGCGGTTTCTGGGACAAAAATTAGGAAAAAAATAAAAAAGTTTCTGAGACAGAGGAATTAGTCTGTGCAATTTTTGATTAGGTTTTAATCAATCGTCAGAAACTTGGTCATTAACCTTTGAAAGATTGTTGGGGCGGGGTAATTTACTAGAGTGTGGCGGGACTGGGACAAAAATTAGGAAAAAAGTTTCTGAGACAGAGGAATTAGTCTGTGCAATTTTTGATTAGGTTTTAATCAATCGTCAGAAACTTGGTCATTAACCTTTGAAAGATTTTTGGGGCGGGGTAATTTACTAGAGTGTGGCGGGACTGGGACAAAAATTAGGAAAAAAGTTTCTGAGACAGAGGAATTAGTCTGTGCAATTTTTGATTAGGTTTTAATCAATCGTCAGAAACTTGGTCATTAACCTTTGAAAGATTGTTGGGGCGGGGTAATTTACTAGAGTGTGGCGGGACTGGGACAAAAATTAGGAAAAAAATAAAAAAGTTTCTGAGACAGAGGAATTAGTCTGTGCAATTTTTGATTAGGTTTTAATCAATCGTCAGAAACTTGGTCATTAACCTTTGAAAGATTGTTGGGGCGGGGTAATTTACTAGAGTGTGGCGGGACTGGGACAAAAATTAGGAAAAAAGTTTCTGAGACAGAGGAATTAGTCTGTGCAATTTTTGATTAGGTTTTAATCAATCGTCACAAACTTGGTCATTAACCTTTGAAAGATTGTTGGGGCGGGGTAATTTACTAGAGTGTGGAGGGGTTAGGATAAAATCAAAAAAAATGAAAAATATATGTGATTTAAAAAGAAGAATAATGAAATATAAAATGGAGAATTTAGAAAGATTAAATGTGCTGCAATTGAAAGAACTTGCTAGAGAGCGGGGCATTCCGAGATATTATCGGCTGCGCAGAGATGAACTTATTGGTGCTCTTAATATTGGAAATCCGCCCAGAAATAATATACAAAACCAACTACAAAGATTACGTGTACCGCAATTGAGAAATATTGCTAGAGAGTTGAAAATTAAAGGTTATTATATAATGAATAAAGAAAATTTAATCAAAGAGATTGGGAAATTTACAGATGAAGAGAGTATTAAGATAATCTCAAAAGTTATTATTAATGATAAATATATTTGTATTCATGGAAAGTGTAAGTATTTTTGTAAAGAATGTGGAGGATCTCAATTATGTAAACACAATAAAAATAAGTATCGGTGTAAAGAATGTGGTGGATCACAAATATGCGAACATAGCAAACAAAAGTATCGGTGTAAAGAATGCGGTGGATCACAAATATGTGAGCATAGCAAACAAAAACAACAGTGTAAAGAATGTGGCGGTTCGCAAATATGTGAGCATGGAAAACAAAAAGCTTCTTGTAAGGAATGTAGAATAAAATTAAAATTGAAATTATGATTTAATGATTATAGCATGGCATCCAAGTAGGTATTTAGATTGGCGTATTGATGTTGAGGAATTAAAGTTTTTGAAAGAGTTATGGGGCGAAGATTAATTAAAACTAATTATGTTATATAACTCAAATAATAGTTACATAACAAAAATTTATCTGAATCTTAAACTTATTGTTATTGGAGAACCCTTAAGATCAAGTTTTTTCCATTCATTGTCTAATATGGTTAAATCAAAGTGGTTTATTAGAGTTTCATATTTTCGAACTGGAATTGTTGGATAATCCTTTGAGGGTATGTTTGCAAGTAGGTGCGATGGTGAGAGATTCACAAGTTCTCCATATTTGGTTTTATTAATATATGAAGACTTATTATCAACTATACTACACATAAGTCTAAGCGGTTCCCTAATCTGTATATTTATGGGGTATAATTTACCAGGATTTATAACTTCAGGAACCCCTAAACCAATCGACAATCCTCTAGTAAGTCTAATTTTGAAGTTCTTATTTGAATATAGATAATCAAAAGTATCAGTCTCAATTATTGTTATCTTTTCCGTATCAGGATCATTAAGAAAGATTGATTGAATATTACGAAGAGAATATGTACCGGGTTGAATTATTATGAAGCCCTGATTCTTATCATTGAATAATATCTGTTTATCCTTGAAATTAATCAACCTTTTGGTTTGTATATTACAATCTAGTAGCTGCATCTCCAGAATATTTTTCAGCGGAGGATCTAAATAAATCCTAGTTTCAGACTCATACATGGTAATGCTAAACATTTTCCGTGTAGCGGGGAGGTCTTTAGACCGATTTGTTTTGATTAAATAATATTCATCTTTTTAAATTTTATATAATCACCGCCTGTGATAAAATACCCAGGCATCTACCGAAATAGATACCACGCTAATCCGCCAGAGATAATTATAAATACTAATATATTCTTTTCATGTTGCGTTGAGTAAATATTATTTTCCTGTTTCATCGAGTCTGTTTTCGTTGAGGTTTTTGGTTCCTTCCGGTTTTTCTTCGTTTCAGTTTTATCAGCGAAGCTGGCTTTACCTTCCAGGCGAATATGAGGTAATGAAACCTTTGAAGATCCTAAATTATGATTTATTCCAACTGTTTTTGTTTCAGTATTTAATGAATTATTTACACCAAAATTCATATCTTCAGTAGCCTTCATGAGTTTGTTATTATATCCAACCACACTTTCTGTATTTATAATCATATTACTCGGCATCAACCAAACACCAGGAGCGATAGCTAAATCAAGTCGTAATTTTGTTTCATAAACAGATTGTTGGTAATTTTTAATAGAATTAGAAATATCATTTTCTATAACGCTACTTTCAAATAAGGCTAAGAATTCTTGTTGTGTTTCTATTGCTCCACCTCCATTACCATAAATTGAGTTTCTAGTATTAACCTGTGCTCCCAATATACAGTAAACAAAAGCTTCAGCAGATCGATTCAATCTACCAAGTCCAGCTTTAGTGAGCCCATGTCCGCTTGTTGGGATAAACCAAGCATATTTGAAATCTTTAAATACATCATTTCTAATAAACGAGATTAAATTTCCATCTCCATCCTTATAACCCTCATCACGAAATTTATTTTGCCCAGGCCAAGTATTTGCGCCATGATCATAATTTCTTACAATATATAAATTTTCATTTCCTCCTGAGCTGTAATAAATAAATTGGTCGCCCAACCCTCCGTTTCTACCGCCTTTCCATCTAAAGTCAGAATTATTACTAAGCCCAAACTCTTCACACAATCTATTATATGCAACTTTATTATATGGATTATTAGTTAACGAAAAAGGTTTTTCATCTGGTAAGGGTAGTTTCAATTCATGCAATATTCGTCTTATTGTGAAATATATATGAAACTTTATAAAACTGCTAATTACTTTAGGATAATTTAGACTTTCAAATAGACTTATACCACAACCGGATGTTGCGCACCAAACCGCAAAGTTAAGTTGTTGAGGCCAATAATTAATATCAGGCTTATTCAACCATCTTCTACTTTGTTTTGCAGTATTGAATGTTAAAACTTGTGATTTAAATATGTTTCTCATATTTGCTGTGAATTTCTTAGTATTTGAAACGTATATATCAAGAAAGGTTAGAGTTTTTGTTACATCAGTTGTAAAGCCATCAAAGTTAATAGCTGGTATAGGATAGCTTTGGTTAGTCATGGTTAAACTCTTTGGAAATGAACCAACTTTAACTTTCTTTTCTAAACCTAAATCACCCCATAATAATGTTTTCAAATTAATAGGAAGATCATCAGTCCAAGTTTTTCCAGTAGGATCATCATTTGACATAACTGTTGTTCCATTAACATCCCACTTAATATATCCTCCATATGAATCATTAACAAATGTAAATTTATCAAGGTTGGCGTTTGGGTATCGGGTTTTGAAATCGTCTAATAACATCTTATTCTTTGTGTTTCAGATAATCTGGTCTTTAGATCTAGAATAAGATGTAAAGTCAATTAATTTCTTATCGCCCGTAGGGCGGGCCAGCTTCGCTGACTTTTCTAATTCCTGCAAAACAATTACAACCCACATCAGTTCTCTCATATGAAATTTTTAATGACCTGGAGTGGTTAATTCTTTTAATAGATCTGCACGAACTTCTCTCCTTATCTGTGACATGTTTAAGTTTTTTTCTGTATCTCTCCTAAATTTTTGTCGAACTTCTAGTTTTAGTTTTTGAAACTTTTCCAACTCTGCTAAAATTATAGAAAATTCTTGATCAGATATAGCATTATCTTTCAGAGCCTTTGAAACCAAGTCGTGAATGGTGTTTACTTTTGCTTTTGCTAGAGAAACTGTTTGTTCATGTTTACTAACTTTATGAGAAAGTCGTTTAGAAGCTGAACCGAATCCAACCGATATTACCCCACAAATACCCCCCAAAGCTCCTAATGGTATACCAACAACAACACCAAAACCAGTAAGAGAGGTACCCAATCCACTTGCAGATAGGATAACTGAAAACACTCCACTACTAACACTTATTTTTGTAAATATACCTCTAGCTCGATTATACTTTTTTCTAACTTCCTCATAATGTTTAATTTCCTTCTCAAGATTTTGTAGTACTTCACATGATTTTTGTAGTCTGAAATTAACCGACTGAAGGGAGGAACTTGGATCACCATTCGTTGGTAATTGTGGATAAATCGAGCTTTGCTCGGGACCGGCTACGCCGTAAATTCTATTGTAGTCATCCATATTGTATTTTACTGATCAACATGATATCTTTAAATTTGTTACTTTCTCTTCTTTTTTATACTTTCCACAAAATATAGAACCACAGCCATTATCAAAAGCCAAGCATTTTCACCTAAAAATCTAATAACCTCACCCGCTGTTTTGAAAAGAAAGCTTACAATCGCACCAACCATTCCAGGTAATATTTCACCGAGTTTCTTACCAATAGCTTTAAAACCATTACCAACGCCCCTACCTAATGTGGATAAACCTTTGGAAAGATTAGAAACTATAACACCAATGACTATACCTACAGCACTTACAACTGCAAAGACTGTAAAACCATACTTTTTGAAGATAGCCTTAACACGTTCCCGTAATGGCAGATTTTTAAGTATTTCTTCATTTTTACTCTCCAGATCAGCTATTTGTTCTTGGTTGTAAATAATACTCTTTCTTGTTAGTTCCCTAAATTTATCAACTTCAGCTTTTAATCTTTCATGACTACGTTCTAACATTGTTAAATTTGACTGCCCCTTCTTGTACTTATCTATTTCATCTTTGTATACATTCATTTCATTCAAAAGTTTATCTTTCTGTATTTTTAATTCTATATTCTGTTTAAAAGTTGCATCAAAAAGACTTTTATTTTCAGCTTTTCCCAATTGTTGTTTCTCAATGAATTCACGAAGTTCTTTTTCCCTTTTAACATAAAGGTTTATCTCATCTGTGCGTGTTAATGCAACTGCTTCTATTCCTTGTAACGCGGAAAGTAATTCCGTATTTTGTTGATTAGCTTCCTCCAGTTGTGATAAAAGATTATTATTTTTTATAAGCATGGATTCATAATCAGCACCTAACGATTTTATGATTGTTTTACCCATCTTATCAAGTTTTATTACTCCATCTTTATCAATCAATATATGTCCTACAGCATTTTTCTGATTACTCAATTTAACCCTCAAATTACCACCCTCATCCCATTCTGCTGTAAATGGAGAATCCAAAGGGTTGAAATTTGGAAACAAACGTTTGATATGTTGTAGTGCATCTCTCCTATCATCATATTTCTCACTAGGTAATTTTGGTCTAGCGCCCTCCCTCTCATAATCCCTACCACCAAATGAAGTTTCTTCCTCATCATCATCATAAGGGTTAATTAGACTAGTTGTTGATGATATTGGATCCATTTCCATATTTTCTCTATCAATATCACCGTCTAGATCAGCTGGTTCAAAGTTTGGTATTTCTTTAGGTATATCTCCTCCTTCTTCCATTATTTTTTTACTCATCTGTAAGAAATCTTTAGACCCCTTAGGGCCGCAAAGCAAAGAATGTAGAATATTTTAAAAAATAAATTTGATTAAAAGATATAAAATATAAAATATAAAATAAAATGATAAATGAAAACACACAATTAACAACTATTAATAATTATATTCCCAAACAACGTATGATCTTTTCTAAACCAATTTTAGGTGAAATTCCGGGCAGCAAACCAAAGATTGAATTTAAACGAATTAATATTTTTACAAAAAATGAAGATGGAACCGAAGGAGAACTTATTATTCCAACTGGGCGTTTGTATTCATATGGAGTTTCCGTAAATAGAAGCCAAGAAACAAATAAAATTACAGGATATACTTTTCCTTTGTGTTTATGGAGTAGAGATAAGCCCACACCTGAAGAGGAAAAATGGATTGATACCTTTAACGAAATAGTTGAGTGCTGTATCAATCATCTGCTAGATAACCGAGAAAAAATTGATAAATTTGAATTGGAAAGAACTGACCTTACTAAAACCAAGGGTGGTTTAAATCCACTGTATTGGAAAATGGAAAAAATTACAGATGAAAAAAACAAAACTTTTATGCGTAAAGTTTCTGGCCGCGGTCCAACACTATATGCAAAATTAATTTGCGCTAAAAAACAAGACAAATTTCTTACTAAATTTTATAATATGAAAGATGATGAATTAATAGAACCTGAAGATTTAATGAATAAAGGCTGTCATGCAGAATGTGCAATCAAAATTGAATCAATATTTATTGGGTCTTGTATTGCGCTTCAAGTAAAGCTTTATGAGGCGTTTGTAGAACCAAACATTGAAATGAAACGATTATTAACCCGCCCAAAAGTAATTATTTCTGAAGGTAAATCAGCCGCTGATGTTTTGGAAATGACCTAGATTTAGATACTGGAAGCCTTATGTGATCTTAATAAGAAATGGAATTATGTTATATAACCTAATTACTGGTTACATAACAAAATAATGTGATATTTATGCTTTATAAAAATTTACTAACCGCATAACCTAATGCCAACATTCCACCACCAACATATAACATTTCCCCCGTCTTTTGATTACTACTTGGTCTATAATAATCAGAGAATTTTGGTTCATGCATTTGACTATACAATTCTAAAGCTTCATTTGTTTTTGAAATATTTTTTGATGCTTGATATTTTTCATCTTTTTGTTGTACTTTCCAATCAATTAGTTTCTGTCTATTTTCTTGATATTCCGCATAATCTTTTTGATATTTTTCTAATGCCTTATCGTGCCGTATTTTCTCTGCATCTGTTTTATCACCTGAGAGATATTTTGCAAGATATGATCCACCAACGAAAGTAGTTGCATTTAATATAGCTCCACCAACCATCATTGCTATTGCTGCCATGTTTCTTCGCTTCGCTCAGGTCTATAAATCCTTAATTTGAGTTCCTCCTTCGCTTCGCTCAGTTCGGTAAAATCTTTTGATCCTCTAAATATGTTTTTAGGTACATACTACCCGACAATACAGCAACCCATTTTCCATAATTTACAATACTTGAGGATGGATCGTTCATAAATGATTCTTTCATAACTTTTTTAGCCACATAACCAACAGCAGCTGCTAACCCAATAAGTACTGCTGAATCAGTAACAGTTTTCACAAGTTTGTTTTCGTTTGACATGATTTTTTACTACATCAGTAAGAAACCTTTAGATATCTTTAGGGTTTGTAGTAAAAAATAATTTATAATTACATCATTCCAATTTTTAACCGATCTATCGGTTGTGGTTGTGGATTATGAATCTTTATGGGAGGAGCTTGAAAAGGTTGTGTTGGAACTTGAGATAAATCAGGTATTATGTTTTTATTATCCTCCTTTTGTCGGTATCTCATAAACATATCAAATGCTGTAAACCCCAATCCAACAACGGATAAAACAGTAGTAAAAGATAACTCCGGAAGCCATGATTTCGCACCGCGGGAGGGCTTGCTTCGCGGCCCGGAGGGTCTTGCCTGATTAGATTCACCTGTTTCTTCTTCATTTTTAATCGCTGCTTGTTCTTTTTCCCGTTTCATCTCCCTAGATAATGCTTCTTTTGCTTTTTTATTATATTCTGCCAATTTCTTACCAGCTGCAACTTTTTTAGGATCTTTTACCTTTTTTCCTGTAGTTTTTTCCTCTTGCTCCGCGGCCCGTAGGGTCTCTTTTGGAAGATCTCTAGTAATTTGTTCAACAACTTCTTCTGTCATTGTTATTTTATTTAACAAAGTAAAGAATCTTTAAATCAGTTGTGCTCAGTAGACAGTATCATATCCGTTAGCATCTTGCTTAGTAGTCTACTCAGTTTTGTTGGAATCCTCTTGTATTTTATGCTCAGTCGTACTTACAACTTGTTGATTTTTGTTGAATTTAACGTGTTTAGCAACCTGGAATAGCCCGCTAGCAAGTGCTGCCAGTCTTCCTGCTTTCAATGCTAAGAGTCCTACAATGTTTGTTAGTTCACGATTAACCAAATCATCATTCTTCAAATCAGAACAAAGAGCTTCTATATCATCCACGGGAACCATGTAAGAAATGACTTGAGAAACTAATTGAAGGGATGAATCTACCAATCCACCACTAATTTTCTTACCCAATACTGCTTGATATCGATTATAATATTTTTCAACATCTTTTACCGATAGTTTCTTTATATCACCCAAACTCATATCAACCCCTAAATATTCCTTTGTAGTTCCAAGAGATGCGAGAATAGCTAGTGATTCTTGTTTTATTTCAAGTTCCTCACTTCGTTCGGTATCATAAGATTTTACATTGTCTTTTACCTCAGGTTGTTCTTCTATATAATCTTCAACTTCTGTCATCTTATAATTTTCTAATAATACAAAGATTCTTTTAAACGGCTTTTGCCGACCCACTACGCGGAAATCACCTCAGGGATCTCCAAATAACATTGAAATGGATAACGTAAACACAAACAAAGCCTAGAATATTTTTCAGTTTTAAGGAGTTGCACAAACTTTTTACTGGTTTCAGAGTCTAAATCACCACCATAATCTTCAAAAAGCATCTTCACACCCTTTTGTGATGGATTATGGAATGAAACAACACAAGCCACATTTTCCCGGAATGGTTTTGCAATGGATGTTAATTGTTGAGTGAGAACCCAAACTGATAAACCATGATGTCTTCCAGAAAATGCTAAATCTATAAATTTATTAGATCTTTTCTTCAAATCATTAGAAACGGCGCAATCATCTAAAATTATTAGTGTATTTGTTCCTGAGAATAAAGTTTGGCAATCAGTTAATAACTCATTAATCTCATCAATGTTACTGGCATCTGGTGATAATACAAAGAAACGTTTATCTCCTCGAGCAAAATCATGATATGTTTTATTTTTAGCATAAGTTGGGCATATTAAAACAATGAATTCAAACAATTTTCGAAATGGGCCACGGAGTTGATCTATGATGTACTTTGTTTTTCCACAATTTGTTGGGCCTGTTATAATACAGTGGAAAGGAATTTTATCTCGTAATTCTTCCATCTTTTTAACTAATACATGATTGATCTTAAGTTTGAATTCATAACCTCCATTAACGCATCAGCCACAACAAACATGTAACAAGTTATAATACCAGAACCAATAGCTATTCTTTTAATTTCTATTTTTATGCCGTCTTGTGCGTTGTTTAATGCCAGACCTCCTCCATGAATGCTATTATCTGGGTGAGTTCTCAAATCGATCCACAGAGCAAACTTATTACCATAAAAATCCTTTTCCTTTACCGACCAACGGGAGGAACCTGACCATCGAGCAAAGCTCTCCCTGGCGAAGCCGGAACGGGAAGAATCACTGAAGCGTTTCTTTATTGACTCCCAAAGATCTGACGGCACCATTCCTTTTGAGTAAAAACGATTTGGAACACCATTAACATCGATATTGATTGAGGTGATACCTGGATTGAAAAAATTCTCAGAGTCTCTGGCTCCTCCAACGTATGGTATCATAAACAAACATAATATCCCTGTAATTGACCTTCTAGGTAGATTAATATGCTGGTTTATAACACTATCAGTAGGTCTGGATATGGTGAAAGTTTTGTGTAGAGTGACATTCTCATAAAAGAATCCTTTACCAACCTGATAAGCTGCTTGTGCCTCACGAGCTAAGTATTCGCTTAATATACAAGAATATTCCAACTCAAGGTTTGTGATTTTGTAAGTTGGAGTCTTTGTTGTATCTGAATAAACAACAATATCGTGAACTGAGGCTAGCGTAATCTCAAATATTAGTTGATGATCTAACGCTTTTGGGTAGAAAACCCCATGATCGTTGAGAATAGGATGATTTAGTGCGATGTGGTACTTGGTGTTATGTACTACTGCAAGTGCTACTTCTTTTGCGTCTGTGTCTACCTTATCACCCGCATTTGACCTTAGCTTCCTCATGTTTACAGAAGAAATACCTTGCCTTAATCTATCCTCCCGTTCTTCATCTGATAAGAATAAGTCATGGTATGTTTGAAATACATCGTATCTTTGAGTATCCTGTAGTGTTTCACCTCCAAAAAGAACCTTAAGTCTGGATACAAGGTTACTACCTACATTATTCACTAGGGTGTTATTTTCATGCCCCTCAACAGTCAATTTAAATACCAGATATACGCTTCCTGGTACAATCACTAAATTTTCAGAAAGTTTAGGAATATTTATGTATAGAGTTTCTCCAGGATTGGCTGATGACGGGTTTAGTGTAATTCTATTCAATGTTGATTCCGCTTTCAAACCTAGTGGTACTCTCGGAATCCTGTTTGGGTTAATTTTTTCAGACGTCATATTGATTTATAAGATACTTTGGTTAATCTTTAAATGAGTTCAGACTTATCGAGAAAAGCTCTCCCCGCCTTCGGCGGATCGAAAAATTTAAGCCGGATAACAGCGGATCGAGCAAAGCCCTCCCACGAAGTGAAGCTGGGCCCGCTCTTCGAGCGGATATATTATTCAACTGAAGGATATTGGAAAGGATATTCTGCGATTAATAAATTAGCTGAAAAGGCGAATCAGGCAAAACGACCCAAAGGGTCTCCCGGCTCCGCCGAGCCCTCCCACGAAGTGAAAGTAAGTGAAAATGTAGCAAAACAATGGTTAGAGAAACAAGCAATATGGCAAATCTATCTACCAGCTCCAAAGTATATTCCTAGACCGCACTGGACTGTGGATAAACCGAATCAAATTCATCAAGCAGATTTATTATTTTTACCGCATGATAGAGTTGGAAGAAAAACATATAAATACGCATTAGTTGTGGTTGATGTTGCCTCTAGATACAAAGATGCTGAACCATTAACCTCAAAAGAAAGTCGTGAGATATCTAAAGCTTTTGAAAAAATATATTCTAGAAAAATGAGATACCCTAAAACATTAATGGTTGATCCAGGAAGAGAATTTATGGGTGAGGTTTCCAAACTTATGAATTATCATAATGTGAAAATACAAAGAAGTGAAGCTGGAAATCATAGAGCCCAAGCGTTTGTGGAAAGAGCAAATAGAATATTAGGTGAAAGAATATTTAGTCATCAATATGCACAAGAAATGATCGGCATAGCCGGGCCTTCAGGTTTTAGTGATGAAAGATCCGCCGAAGGCGGGGAGGGCTCTGCCCGATCGAGAGTATGGGTGAAAAGATTACCTAATATTCTAAAAACTTTGAATAATACACCAACCAGATTAACTGATAAAGAGCCCGATAAGGCTATAAAAATGAAAGAGGTTGATATTGAACCTAAAAATTACCAACGCGAGGTTGGGCTTGATGAGATTAGATTACCTCCTAGTGTTAAAGTTAGATATTTATTATCTCCTGGGGAACTTGAAGGTGGTGAAAAAAGGCGAGCCACAGATCCTATTTGGAGTATAAAAATTTATTATCTTTCTAGAAGTGTTGTTTCACCCAATCAGCCGGTTTTGTATTATTTAATTGATGGGCCTAGTAGGGGGTTTGTAAGGGAAGAATTACAGGTTATACCTTATGATACTGAGTTACCACCTAATTCTGTGTTGCAACGATAATGCCCGTATGCAAAAGTATTTATTCCATCTTCACAAATTATTCTCTTGTCATCATCACAAGACAGTGCAACTTTGTTAACAGTTTCGGTGTAAACATCATGCATATTACTTCTGAATACATTCATCTGTCTCATTTGTGGCTGTTTATTGAATAGACAATCCTTATAATCATCAAAGCTTATGGTCTTTTTTACTACTACCTTCTTCATTCCCTTACATTTCTTTTCTTCTTCACCTTCATCCATCCTGTAGGAGTAAAGCTTGGCTCGCAGGCCTACAAATTCAGCTATCTGCTTACCACCAGCCTCATCTTTAAACATATTGATGACTTTCTTATTCACACCAGTCTCGATTCCAGATGGATGATCTTTTGGGTAATTACTGGTGTCAAACATTTCCCTCACATCTGGACTTATATCCTTGTAGAAGTCTTCTGTTTCTATTTCATATGCAAGACTATCCGTATCTGTAAAAAGCAATTTAGCCATTTCACCATATTTAGGTTTGATATAGTTATAGTGAAATTTAAACATTGTTGTTTTACTTAGATCCAGAATGCACATGCCTAAATAAACAGGTTTATTGAATACTAACTTTGTTTTCTTCATGTGGATGGCTACAAGATTTTCACAAAAGATAGTACGATGATGATAGTTAGGTTTTGATATTAATTTTTTAGCATCTTTTTGATTTGTAACTAATCTAATGTCAACCCTATTTCTAATGTTTTCCATGGTTTTACCAAACACAGAGTTGTTCATTAACTTGAAGAAATCTTTTTCAAAGTCGTTATTCGCTTTTGATCTTAGATTAGTATTCAATTCAATATATGGTTTTAACCAAGCAGACTCTTCAAATGCAATTCCCCTATGAATCTTTGTTATTTTTAATCCCAAACTTTCATAAAGTTTTAGTGTTTCATGATGAACAACATATTTTTTCTTATTGTTTAGGTTTGGGATTAATTTCTCCACCTTATTAACTACAATCCTCTCTGGAGCTAGTGGATAATTATTATGTAAATCATGTAGGTGATGAGGATATTCTAAATCAACCTCTAATATACATGGTATATTTTTCCAGTCTGTAAGCTCTTTATCAGTCATCCATCTAAACCCATGAGTAGGTAGCGGGTTACTCATTCCTCCGCCATATAAATTATTTGCGTCAAGATATTCTATGTACTTTGTTGGTAGTTTTGGATCATATTCGCCCATGTATGGGTTGTTTGCTTTACCATATCTAGTAGAGATCATAGATACGCCTCCTCGAATGCCTTTCTCAAACATAAGTAACATATCTATGTCAGTTAGCAACTCCAAATTCACTTTCGTTAACTTTAATGCAGCATCCCAAGCTAGTCCTGGCGCTGTATAATACCAAGCAGGATCTAAACCATAATTCTTTTGGCAAACATCTCTAAAGTTCTCGAATACATCCGCTAAAAGTAGTACATCCGACTTTAGATATAGATCATGATATTCTCTCATTGTTTTCATATTGAAGGTTTTCCATACATTTTTAGCGTGTTGGTAGTTATCTTCTGTTATATCTTCATAGTTGAGTTTTGAGTAGAATTCATCCTTTGGTGGAAGTTGGGTTGCATTGAGTTTATCCAATCCATCGAACCAATCATATGGATATACACCCTTTCTCAACAATAACTTTAATTCTTCACCTTTATAGAAATTATTTAAGTTTTTGAAAGATTCTTTTGGTAGATTAGTTACTAATTTTTCTAGACTTGTTGCCATAAATTTAAATGAATCAATGAATCTAATATCTCGCTTAACCTCAACCTGCTTACCTTCTTTGTTTGTAAATTTATCAACCACAATCTGTTTTGTGAAAGAAATATACTTTTCCTCATTATTAGGTATACATTTTATTTTACCTTCTGTTGTTCCAAGATTCTTTATAAAAAGATGGGCGTCATATCCAGATAGGTTGTGAAATATTACTGGGAAAAACTTTGGAATCTTATAATTTAAGTTACATTCATTATGAGCCGCTCCTCTATACTTTCCTGTAAGGTGGCAGTGATCTATTACCTTATCTTCTCCCAATTCATATTCACAAATGTGGCAGTGAGTAGCATTTTCATATTCTTTTTTATCCATTTCTGACATATTCTCCGCTTTTTTATGGTATTTTGTTTTATTATAAATTTTCTTAATATCTTGCTCCAAATTATCTACAAATATCCGAGGGATATCATCATCTGGGGATTTAGCAGTATATTTTACAAGCTTGGGTGGAAATAATTTATCATCAAAAGACTTTATGAGATAGCAAAATCCTGATGCTTTATGTTTCTGGTATTGATTAGTATAACTTTTACTTTCATTTGGCGAACAGGTATGTATTTTCTCTACAAAGCTCTCAAAGTCTGCATATACAACAAATGGAACGCGCATTTTTCTGTTTAAGTTATTAAATTTAATATACTTTGGATTTCCTTCTTTATCCATAGGCATATCAATCTTGACTTCTTCATTTGTGGCGCAATATTCAAGATGTTTTTCCAATGATTTTTCGGCCTGGAATGCGTTTAAACATCTATGGCAAAAATGCATCTTAGATTTATGTTTACTAACTTTTGAGGCCAACAATCTACTAATATTCTTTATCCAACAGTAATGATTATTTTCATCTTCTGATATTAGAAGTAGGTTGATTAGATAACCTTTTTGTTTTTTACTTATTCTTAGGGGGTATACATCACCTTCTTCATATCCATAGACATTAATAGTGTAGTAGGGGTTTTGTTTTTCAAACTTGTTAATTTGTTTTAGTGAGGTAGGAAACTCCATTCCCGACCAGTCGAAGTTCTTTGAGTTTTCTATCATTTGTTTGTTTAATCTTTCTGGATGAATGTTTTGTATGTAAACTGCAGAGGTTACAGCCCACTTAAAACACTCATGATCATTTTCATTCTTAACATTTATAATAGCCTTCTTTTTTGCTAATATTGGTGGTAATTCAATATATGAACTTCCAACAAAAGGCTCGAAGGGGTCAATGTTGATATCAAAGTATTCAACTTGATCGAATTGCCAACCAGAACCTTTATTTTGAAACTTTGCAACCAATTCAAGTAAACGATTTACCATAGTATCGAATAATTCAGAAAAATCAGTTGATAATGTAATCGTTTCTACTTTTGAATGAAAATATCCCAAATTTTCATCAATCTGTCTTGTAGCGGGATTCTCTTTTTTAAACTTACACGTAAATATAAATTTCACCTTGATCGGTTTCTTTTTCTGGTTAATTAGATCAAGAACTTTCTGTTTGATATTATTTAAAAACGCCTTAGGCCCATAACCTTTCTTTCCATCTATCCTATAAGTTTTCAAATAACCTCTTAATGCTGTTTGTTGTTCTTCTATATTGAATTGTTTTTCATCCAATTCATCTCTCACACTATCAGATATATTTACCTTTTTTCTAGGATTGGGTTTTGTTTGTTTGTTATTAGTAAGTTTTATAATATTTTCATTGGTTAAATCTACAAGCTTTTTAGAAAACTCATCTTTATCCATAACCTTAAATGAATAATTTCCCCAATTAAATTTTTTGTTTGATGATTTTTGTGGTTTGGTGGTTGTTAGAATTGGAACATTAATCTCAGGTATTGGCTCATCAAGAATAGACCTTTGCGGTTGGTTTGGTATATTATTTCTGGTTTCAGGAGCGGGTCTTTGTTGTTGGTTTGGTGGATTTTCAATATTATTAAGAGCAACAATAAGTTCAGCTTTACGCAGCCTATAATAATCAGGAATACCACGATCTCTAGCAATATTTCTCAATTGCGGTACACGTAATCTTTGTAGTTGGTTTTGTATATTATTTCTGGGCGGATTTCCAATATTAAGAGCACCAATAAGTTCATCTCTGCGCAGCCGATAATATCTCGGAATGCCCCGCTCTCTAGCAAGTTCTTTCAATTGCAGCACATTTAATCTTTCTAAATTCTCCATTTTATATTTCATTATTCTTCTTTTTAAATCACATATATTTTTCATTTTTTTGATTTTATCCTAACCCCTCCACACTCTAGTAAATTACCCCGCCCCAACAATCTTTCAAAGGTTAATGACCAAGTTTCTGACGATTGATTAAAACCTAATCAAAAATTGCACAGACTAATTCCTCTGTCTCAGAAACTTTTTTCCTAATTTTTGTCCCAGTCCCGCCACACTCTAGTAAATTACCCCGCCCCAACAATCTTTCAAAGGTTAATGACCAAGTTTCTGACGATTGATTAAAACCTAATCAAAAATTGCACAGACTAATTCCTCTGTCTCAGAAACTTTTTTATTTTTTCCTAATTTTTGTCCCAGTCCCGCCACACTCTAGTAAATTACCCCGCCCCAACAATCTTTCAAAGGTTAATGACCAAGTTTCTGACGATTGATTAAAACCTAATCAAAAATTGCACAGACTAATTCCTGTCTCAGAAACTTTTTTCCTAATTTTTGTCCCAGTCCCGCCACACTCTAGTAAATTACCCCGCCCCAACAATCTTTCAAAGGTTAATGACCAAGTTTCTGACGATTGATTAAAACCTAATCAAAAATTGCACAGACTAATTCCTCTGTCTCAGAAACTTTTTTATTTTTTTCCTAATTTTTGTCCCAGAAACCGCCTTTTGCTACTACTATATATATATATATGTATGTATTCTCTGATTGAAAGGTTTCAATAATATTGTGTAGAGACAAGTTTCATAGCCTTTTCACAATGGGTCAGTTTTACCTTAGAGTGCAATGACCCCCCCCCCCCCTGATAATATTGCTATCTAGAACCCCTGCCCTTTTTTCACAAATGAAATGTTAATTCAAGCCTTAATTTGCAAAGTTAGACATAACATATTAACTTTGTTACTTTCTGCCGTTTACTTTATTTTTATGTCAAATATCAATATTTCATAACAACCACAACATGCAATTAACCTTTTACATTGGAAAAACTTTATAAAGAAGAAAATAAATTTTGTAATGCCAAAATGTTTATGATCTTTCTCATATATTCATTGCAAGTGTGCTGTCTGTAGTAACAAGTGTTTCAAGTTTCCTAAATGCCCTATGCTTTCAATAATGATTTTCCACACAAACGTTCTAGACAAATGACTGCACTAGAGTCTAAGCCTTTTAGAAGAAATGGTATTGTTTGGAGCTGTTTTGATTACTACCACCTCTGATGGAAAGCCTATTAAGAAGATTTTTGTATTGCTTTTAGTAGTAGAGTAACAATAACTTTACCAAGATTAAGACATGAATCCCACCCCATAAAAATATATTATGTTTAACATAAAAAATATAACAATAATAATATCAATACCAGTAATAATAATAGTAATGATAATAATAATGATAATAATATAATGATAGTTCTTCTCGTTACTATATGTCATTGGTTACAGTTCAATACCTCTGGCTGCCATGACTTTTTCGATGAAATACCGTCCTTATATTAAATCTTTCTTCTGCAGTTTTTATAATAGAAATTTTCATATATTCAAAATAATGTACTATTCTATGGTTGGGTATGGATATTTTGCCTGTTTCTGTAACAGCACAATTAAACTTTCATGTGGTATATACTTTTGATTGATTGATGTTGATTTCACATTATTTTTTTACAGGAGTACGTAGTGCAGCAATCTTTTTGAACATATTAAGATTTCAATAACTCTTTCTTACATGTATTGTTTTTATGATATGACCTAAAAATAGCACAACCACATACTATACAGTGGGCACTCACTATTACCAAACCTTTATTCAAAGCTTTTGTAGAATCCAATTGTTTTACCCCCAATTTGTTGATATGGCATCTCTTTTGAGGGAAGAGGAATTTTTCTATCTACCACTGGGGGTACCATTGCAACTGGAAAGAGTACACACATTAAAACATGCACTATTCGTAATGCTCTCAATTGTGGTTACCCGGGAATGAAATAATGACTGCAGTAGACAATAAAATATCTAATCAGAAGATTCTTCTTACAATGAATCTCATGCAATTATAACCAAAAAAACATAAACAAAAAATAATTGGAGCGTTCAGCTCATCCTCTGTGTAAGAACATATTGTGTTCAAAAGTGATGTACAACAAAGAAGACAAAGCAGTAGAGACTAAGAAAATAAAACTAAAGAAAAAAAACACAGGTTTTTACACCGTGGTAAACACAAGCATTCATATCAACTCTTCAAGATTTCACCTGCAAAAGATTTACAATCATTTTCAATTTGTGTTAAGTGAATATTATTGTGATACTTCATCGACTCTGTATTCCCTGTCAAGATAATAAATAATTTTACTTCTATTCCCTCTGGTGCAATCTCAGTGGCAGTGAAAGAGCTAAATGAAGGTCAATTTTTAAGCACTGTGTTGAGCGGTATACTGATCATGTAATTTGCACCAGGTGTCACTAATTGTGTACCAAACACAGCATAAGAAATAAAATAATGGGGATTACGCTAATATAAAAAATAAAATATATAATATAAAAAAAAATAAAGAATAAAATATGAAAGCATTGTGACTTCTTCAAAAACTAGCTTCGCGAGGTTTTTGCGGGAGTCGTATTTCTAGTATTTTTTACAGAATGCTTTCAAATACAGAAAGGGTTTGCAATTCCATTTGATGAAATGTCGCCACTAGAACTAAACAAAATTTTTTCTCTCAGCGAGAAATCGAGACGTACGGCAGTAGTTACAACAAAAAATCCCTAACGGCGATCAGCGCTGTCTCGGATTGAGAAGTCCTCCATTTTCCAAGCCCTTTTATTTTTTTGTGTACATTTATCTCACTGTTTTAGTATATACTAAAACAACTATTCACCTCAGTGTCGGTGGCTAGTGGTGGATATTTACGTCGCCGCTTCGCGGCTCGGTAAATATCCACCACTAGCCACCTCCACTTCGGTGAATAGTTGTTAATTATACGAAATTAACGCTGCATGAAATTAACGTGAATCGTCAAAATTAGCGTTAATTTAAGTCGCGTTAATTTTGTTGAGCGTTAATTTCCGCGACGTTAATTAAGTGCAGAAATAGAAATGGACAGATTCCGTCGAGTTACCCCTACGTTTAGAATTTTGAGTACTGTTGTGTCGAGCACATGGCTCAGTTTTGTTCAGTTTTGATTTTTTTGCATCCAGTGTTGAAATAAATTTGTTCCAGTTGTCACCACCAACTGTGTCTTAATCGCGTTAATTTCCCTTATTATGAAATTCTACCTCCTCTTTCGCGTTTATTTTCTTTATTCGAAAGTCGTTTTCAATTAAATTCGCGTTAATTTAAGTCGCGTTAATTTCCAATACCTTAATTTCATGGAGCGTTAATTTCCTATAATAAGGTAGTGAAAGTTTAGCTGGCAATGTTAATGCTCATGATACATCCTATAAGCCTATCGGAGGAAGTTATGGCTCCATATGTTTCTTTTAAGAGATCCCTGGAGTTGATATTTTCTTCTATGACTTACTCATTTTGTATACTAACTATTGAAGTGAATACAATAGCTGTTATTAAAGTTGACAGCAATTTATTCAAGATATTTGATTCTCATAGTAGAGATAAATCAGGTGGGTTTGATGAGTCAGGAACAGCAGTGCTTTTAGAATTTGCATCAGTTGGAAGTATAGTTAGTTATATTGAAGCATGCTATCATTACAAACCAGTCATACCATTTGAAATGAAGGGTGTTAGAGTTCACACAGTGGACTTTGAAACTACTAGCCAACTATGTCAGCGAAGTGATATGGGAAATACCATTCAATCCCATAGCAGGGCCACTGATATGTGCAAGTCAGAGCTTAGACGCACAGACGGAAGAGCTGCCATGTGTTTAGAAAATATATCTTTAAGACAAAAAAACTGCAAATGAAAATTCTTCTTGGGAAGTCTCAAATTGCCTTGAGAAAGCACAAAACAGGGTCAAACAAAATTACAGCAGGTCAGTTGAAACAGGAAGGTGCTCTTGAAAGACTTATTTGTGCAGATGAGGGGTACAGGTTCTTATGCTCAATTAGAGTATCACCACCTTACTTTGAAAAAGCAAAGAAAGATATTTTTGCTTTTTGTTCAAAACCACCTGATGAGAGACAAGCATTAAAGGAACTTGTAACACGGCAGTACCACAATCACTCTCGCACTTGTCTAAAGAAAAAAAATGTCTGCCTATAATCAGTTGAGCTAATCAAAACTGATCTAAAAGACATTTAACAGTGTAAATCTCATGGGACAAGCCCTAACCATATATGATACAAACTATCTTTAATATTATGTTTGTCTTTCAGATTTGACAGGATATGTGCAACTCTGTATTGAAATACAGAAGAGTACTCAGTCATCCAACACATACTTTGATGTCGTCAAAACAGCAACTGTTTGTTGATGCCATGGCTGCAAAAAAACCAATTATAGTAAAGCACTTGCAAGTTTCAAGCACTGGAACTCTTTTCTTCAATTACAGCAGTGCAGTCCTCGATGCACCTGCACATAATGTTGACTTTACCTTTTCTCCACCAATAAACGAACCTGACATCTGGTATCTTTACAGTAAGTGGAATGATTAAATGGAGCGGGCCTGAAATTACTACACAAAAAAATGGAGCTGTGGTGAGAAATGCTCTTCTCTGCAGTAGCACTGGCATGATCGAATTGTCTGTATGGGAAGATCTTATTAAGCAACTGGAAGAGCATAAACTTTACACCATAACAGAAACTAAACTGAGACATTATTATGGCAAGTGTCTCTCTACGACCAAGAGCACACAGATTTTGAGCTCTGCGCTACAAGACTTGTCTCAGGGCAACATAACCAAAGACCATACCCACGGGCTGTACTGCCCAAGCATAAGGAATGTAGCCATAAATGCATATCCAGTTTGCAACAATAACGATTGTTCAAAAAAAGTTACTTTCAACACGGCAGGATCACAGGTTTTTCACTGTCAAAGCTGCAACAGGGCAATGCTGTTAAAGCAATGTTACTGTGAAATGAACATACACTTCCACTTAGAGAAAAATGACAAAAATATACAAGGCTACTGCTTTCCCTAAAGTAATAAGCACATTCCTATGCGAAGATTTTTACAGATATAAACAAGACACTGACGCCCTCGTCGAAAAAATGCTGCTTATGGAGATTGTAGACTTTCAACTTTCGCTTAACCAAAGGCTTGTAGCCAACATGAAACTGCACTCTCAGGAAGAGGTAACAGATGAAGAACTACTGAAATCCCTTCCCAATTTCAGCGTCCAAGAACAGTCAGAAGAGTCTCAACCAGGAAAAATAAAGAAGTAAAATACACCAAGACAAAATGACAGAAACACCACCAAGCACACAAAGGACAAACCACTGAAACCCAAGAACGACAAGTAAAAACAATGATCAACAAGCACAGTCAAAGGAAAAACAAACTTTAATATTTTCTGTTACAGCTCACAGTGATAGTGTATCACCACTGGAATTAAATTGTATACTGCTGTTGTGTTTAAAGCAGGTCAAAAGAGGATCAATCGCATTTAAAGGACAAACAACAAATTTCGATATTTCCTGTTACAGTTCTTATTGATAGTGTATCAACAGAAAAATTGAAATGTACACTGCTGTTGTATTTAAAACAAGTAAAAAGAAGATCAATTGCATTTAAAGGACAAACAAACTTTGATCTTTCCCGTTGCAGTTCCATTGATAGTATGTGAACAGTGAAGTTAAAATATACAGTGTTGTTGTATTTAAAACAAGTAAAAAAGAGGATCAACCACGATCAAGAGACGAACACTTTATTCTGTCCTGTTTCCGTTGATAGTATGTAAGCACTGGCATTAAATTGCGCAGTACAGTTGCAATTACGGAGAAATGTACCTGTACAGTTATTGTTAATAAACCATTACAGTTCGTATTACAGTCACCCTTCAATAAAGTACTCGTCTCGTAGAGTGCTTTCAATACTCCCATTGGACAAAGTGTATTAATCAACGAACAATAGTCAAGATAACACAAAATAGAACAAAAGAATGAAATCGTAATAAACCAAAATGTATTCCACGGAATTTGAAACCACTCTATTATCCTGCTAATTCGCATTATCAGAGCCCTGACCCAACACCCTACTTACTCCACGAGCTCACCACAGGATGCCTTTGATTGATACCCTGGTTTACATTGCAAACTATATCAACGTACTAAACTACCTCGTGCAATTATTGCATGTCCGACCACGTACGCATTGCGTACCTATTTTTATATGACGTTGTGATTCAAAATAAAGTTTGTCCAGCATTACCTTTTATTCTCAGATTTATATGTGGGTTATCTGTTGAACATAAGCCACTGACGCGCTGCCGGTAGCGCGGGACAAAACTAGTTTTTTTTTAAAATCATCAGTCTATATCACCTTGGTCGATCGGGAACTATACGTGCGTTCTTTTTTTGCACTCATTTCCGGTCTATGTTCATTTAAGCCTGGTTTCCATATGAACGTCCGGATCGTCTCGATCGTCCCAGTCGTTTCAAAAATTTTTTGAGACGATTGAGACGATCGGGACGATTGGGGCGATCGCTGGTTTCCAAATGATCGCCTCGATCGTCCCAAAGAGTGGGAGCTCACGGTCGTCAGCAAAATTCCTGGGCCCGACAACTTTGGCGCGAGATTCGCAAACAAAATGGCGGATGTTAATCGAAGAGCGAATCTCGTCGCGTGCTATTTGCTTATTCTTTCAATTTTGCGCCGTAGAAGAGGTAGAAGAGTACCACGAAGGCACAGATTTTGGATTCGGCAGATCTATCAAAAGAGAGAAGAGTTAGGAGCTTATCATACATTAGTACAAGAGCTTCGACTTCACGATAGAGAGTTTTTCTTCAGGTAGGATTTTATCATTTTGTTTTATTATTATTTGTGTGGTTAAACTGTTTATATAATCTACAAAGCAAATACTTGTTGTCTATTTTAGATTCACTAGAATGTCTCCAGAGCGTTGTGAGGATCTTTTAACTCTTGTTGCCCCGCTCATAGCCAAGAAACCATGCCGGTCGAGGAGCTCAATCTCAGAAGCTGAACGGTTGATGGTAACATTGAGGTACTTGGCGACTGGCGACTCTCAGCAGTCTCAATCATTTTCATTTTGCATTGGGAGATCCACAATATCGAACGTGTTAAGAGAAACATGCGAGGGGATATGGCTGGCTCTGAAAGGGCAATATCTTAAGACGCCGTCAACAACGAGCGATTGGCTTCGAATTGCCACAGAATTCGAGGAAGAGTGGAACTTTCTGAATTGCATTGAAGCAATAGACGGAAAGCATATCATGATGGACTGCCCGAAGAATGGTGGATCCGCTTATTACAATTATAAAGGTTTCCACAGTATTGTCTTATTGGCAATTAGTGACGCGAAATATTGTTTTACATTCGCGGACATTGGAGGTTTTGGCAGCACAAATGATGCCAGTGTACTTTCAAACACTTTGTTTGGTCAGACATTTGAACAACACCCCACTGAGTTGCACCTCCCAAGCCCTTCCCGCCATGGAGACAAAAATCTCCCTTACGTTGTTGTTGGAGATAACATTTTCCCACTCAAGCCCTGGCTTATGAAGCCATATCCTGGCAGAAATCTTGATGAGTGTCAACGAGTTTATAACTACAGGCTGTCAAGGGCTAGGCGAACCATTGAAAATGCGTTTGGAATTTTGGCTCCAACGTGGAGAATCTTTATAAGGGCCATAAGAGCAAATGTCGATTTGGTGGAGAAAGCAGTGCAAGCAACTGTTTGCCTTCACAACTATCTGCGTCTGACAGAGAATGCTAACTACATTCCAGCAGGGTTTCTGGACTGTGAAGACAGCAGTGGAAACATAATACCTGGTGATTGGAGGAGTGAAATCAACAGTGATGAAGGGGGGGCTCAGACATCTCAACCAAATTGGAGGAAATAGATACACATTTGAGGCAGGAAGCTCACGAGATGACTTTAAATCATACTTTAACAGTCCTGGGGGAGAAGTTCCTTGGCAATTGCAGCATGTCCGACATTGTGGTGCCACCCGTAACTGAGGGAACTGCATTAAATTTCAACGGTTAAATAGTATTTGAAATTATTGAAAATCAAGAGTGATTTTAGTTAATCAAAATAATTATTCATATTTAAAAGCCCATCTTGGAAAATAAACATCAACATAACTGATTCTGCATTGTGTAAACAGAATGATAATAGTTAAGTGGGCAGGCTAATGTTAATAGAATTTGCTATCAAATTTAAAAAGTTTCATATATGCTACATATAATATCCAAAGAAATTGGAAAATGGGGGGTGGGGCGAGGGGGGTGGTGGTGGAACGTTGTCCATGAATCCAAAGTATTTTGTTAGTTGCCCCTTTTGTAGTACAATTTTTTCTTCCCCCTCCAGCACCTTAAACACGCCATTGCTTAACCTCCTGTATGCAGACAGCTTTGAATACAAATTGTCCTATCACAGGAAGTGTTTCCTTATAATAAGTTCAACTAAAATTCCACCACCAATGCCCACCCCTTATTACTCCACATAAATATGAATGCACTTATCATTACAATCAAATTAATAAGTTCTACTTTATGGTGAAGTTATTAAGACTGTTATCCCAGGGGAGTACTCCGGATGTATAGTGACGGAGATGTGTGAAGGATTTTTGGGGGGTTGAATTTTTCGATTCCAGAATGATTTGGGGTAAAAAGATTTGGGCAATTATTTTGTTGGGTGGCTTGATTGAAAACAGTATGAAGATTCATGGTAAAAATTGTTGCGGTGCAAAGTGCCCGCGTAGTGCTATGAATGTAGTACAACTAAATTTGTTAAAAAGTGGTTTTAAGGTTAGAAAATTCAGCATGGGATTTTTTGGGTGATTTTGTTTCGGGGGATTTATTGGGGGGTTTGCTTGAAGCCCTAGGGATTTTGTGTGTGTTTTGATTTTTGCCCTTATTCGCACATCCCCGACACTTTAAATCTAGAGTACCCCCTAGGACTGTTTATGCCACTGCTTGTGGGCTGTAAAATGTAGCTATCTTCAATGGGTGTTAGTTGCATTGTTCATTCATTCAAATTATTGTATACCACTATCCCCCCGGCCGACCCTGAACAGTAACATTATAAAAACCCTAACAACAACAAACTGTTTATAATGGTTGGAGAGTGTAATCTGGCCTCTGGTAACTCATGCCAGGGCCAGGTGACATGCCAGGTGACATGCCAGGTGACATGCCAGGCGACATGCCAGACATTGCATGAGTTGCAGAATTATCAGCAAACTGTGCCTGGTACATTAGCTGCTCAATCTGCAGCCTCAAACATGCCTTGGTGTGAAGGGGTAATTTCCTGAGTCTTGTGACAAGGCTTCGGCAATACAGACTATCCTCATCTTTTTCTTCTATTCTGTTTTTCTTTGGTTGCAAAACTCTTTCTGCTAGACTTGTTGCCGTTTTAAGTAGGGCCAAATCCATGTCTTGATCCTTCGTGTTCTTTAAATTTGAAGCCCACGCTCTCTTTGTGGTTGATTTCTTCTTTGTTCCTTCCTTTTGTTTTGTAGTTTTGGGCTGATTTTCATTAGCAGCAGCATTAGGCGAAAATGTTGGCAATTCATCATGTAAAGGAGTCAAAGGATCCTCGTGCTCATTCAAACTTTCCTCGTCGACTACTTCGGCCACGTGCTGCGAGTTATTTTGCAATTGGCGTTCTTCTTCTTCGTCATCATCTTCGCTTTCGCGACGCGGCATGTTTGTCACTGTGGATGCCTTATGGTTGATGTGGTTCGCAAGCCAATCTAAATTAGTAAACTCTTGAGGCGGTACGGCATCACGACCAGATCCAGATGGAACGGATTTCTTCTTCGTGAGGTATCGGCCATACGCGGTCCGAATGTTCTTGTATTTCTTTTCGGCTTCAGCGGCGTCCACGTCAAATTTTTCGCCGATTTTCCGCCAGCAATTCAATCGTGTGAACTTGTTCTTATAATCCTTTGAAAATTTGTTGTACAGGCACTCGTATTTCTGTACCTCTTCCATAAATAAAGAAGAGTTGAGCTCCGACGTTGCCGCCATTTTGGTGAAAATTCGCGAACTCCAAGGCAATCTTCGCGCGAAAGCGCGAAAAATGGTGACGGGAATGATGCTTTCTGGGATAGAGTTCGATCGTCCCGATCGTCCCGATCGTCTGAGAGTGTTTCCATTTGATCGCTTCTGATTTTTCACGATCACCCCGATCGTGAGCGATCGTCCGGATAGAACACAGTTCTATCCGGACGATCGTGATCGTCCCGATCGTCCGGGTCGTTTGCGATCGTCTGCGATCGTCGGGGAAGTGTTCCCATATGATCGTCCCGATCGCTTGAACATTTTTTGAGACGACTGGGACGATCGGGACGATCATATGGAAACCAGGCTTTACACTTAATGGCGTGTTTATTATAATCGGTAGTCTTTTGGTTCTGGTTTCTGTTAAATTTTTTATTTATTTGTTAGTCGAGAGCATTTTAAATATTATTGTTACAGAAAATATTATTGCGGCTTTGTCATTTAGGAATGTGCTGTCAAAACTCTGTAACTGTAGTCGACCGATAAGTCCAATTGGATTTTTTCGTTATCAATGAACGAAACAAAGCTGTGTCCTGTTTGCAATTTTTGCTCAAAAAAGGAACATGCCCAGATAGTATGACATATTTATATATGCTACATAATTATATAGAAACGATTATATTGTGGTGCTAACCGAAATACAAGGGTCCATAAGGAGGTCCATAACGGGGTCCATTTAGGGGTCCATATAGGGGTCCATATGATGGGTCCAGCGATTGTACCTTCCCAATGAAAATAATGACGTGGAAGCTGATGTTATTCAACAAAGAGGACTGAACATTGGTAGAAGTGCTCGTGGTGTGGTGAGAGGTACTCGTGTTGCTGCAAGGAACAGGGCTCTGTGCTGCATCATGTTTTAGAGTGTTTCATACAAAGGCCGATCTTAGAAGCCCCTGCACTTCGCAAAATTAGAAAGGGACAACTTGTGTATATAGTTTTTTTACAGTTTCTTAATTATTAAAAATGGCTGACAGTCAAAAACCCATAACTTTTACAGTTTTTTCATGAGTTTTCCAGAATTAAGCAAATATTACAGAGACTGCTATGTGTTGTATACAGCTCGCTGAAAGAAATTTTATTGAGATAAATCAATTTTATCATGACCACTGGCATTGAATGATGTAATTGCAGGTCAGAATTATTCCCAATGTTACCTTTTTGATTTTCTAGTTCATAAAAAATCATATAAAAGAAATTATCCTTCGCATTCTTCATTTCAGTACTAATGAAATCCAAATCATGCATGTGTAGAACCGTTTTTAACGTTGCGTTATGCTGATCTGATCGAAAAAAAACTGTTGTAAAACGTTTGCAAGGGGAGTAAAGTCTCTAAATCCATTCCTCTGTCGAAAATGCTGTGTTTAATTACAAAGACCTTCAGCTATACAGTCAACTTAGTTCTGAAACCAGTTCTTATTGTTACCTTATGTAAAACACTTCTGTCAACTTCTGCAACGCGTTATTCACCAAGCTTGAGGTCTTCTTCCTTTTAGCCTTACTATTTATATGTACCACGACGCAGTTAAGGTCAATAAAAGTGCAAAAAAGAACGAGGCCAATATATATGGGTTATTGACCAAGCGTGAGGTCAAAATGGCTGGATATTGTAAGTTCTTTTTTTGCGTTTTTATGGACCGAGACGAAGTCGAGGTCCATAGACACGCAAAAAAAGAACGAGGCCAATATCCAGCCATCTTGACCGAACAAGCTTGGTCAATAAAGGATTTATTATATGGGATAAAACACCAAAAAATGATCCGTGTACGTGTTTTGTTTTCTTTGTTTTCTTTCTCGTTGACGCATCCAGTTTTCTCGTTTTCCAGCTCCATCGATACACAAACCACAGGAAATCTTTAACTGTCACGGAAAAGATTTTTCAGGGAAAAACTAAGAAAGAAAATTTTGGTAAACCGGCTTTCGCCTCGGATGAATTTTCCTTGCGGGACAAAGCCCTTATCCCGAGCGGGCAAGATAGCTCGATATTGCCCGCTCGGGTAGCCAATCACAGCGCGATATTCGGTTCATCTTGCCCGCTCACGGAGCTAGTCATATAATAAGCAGTCATATTGACCAAACAAACTTGGTCAATAGATCATTAACATTTATTATACACCTGGTCAATCTGTTTCAGTGGGAGAAAGTGGGAAATACTGAGTGGGCAAGATAGGCCTATCTTACCCACTAGGGTAGCCAATCACAAGTCAAGATTTGCCTCACCTTGTCTGTTACAGAACCAGCCATATTACAAAAAATATTATTGCCAAGATGTGCATGCATTCTCCCTTATCCATAACTACAATTACAGTAACTGATCAAACAAATGTATCCTTCTGCATGGTCTTGAAACAAAAAAAAAAGAACTTTTTTAACAATAACTGTGTCTTCAGTTACATCTAATGTTCACCATTCTGTGATCTACAGTGTGCAGTACTTTCTAAAATTTATTACTGGATTTCCTCTGTTCCAGAATGGTTTGAATTTGCATAAGAAAAACTACTCTGGTATGGCATACTGTTGTATGCTAACTTAACAGAACTCTTTCTTCCCAGATGTGATTATATAAATGCAGTGTGTGTCAGTAGGAAACGCATCATTTAACATACCATTGACAATAAATCCATGACTTAAGCTGTTAGCAGAACCCACAGTGTTGATGGCTGCACATTTCAACATGAAATTCCCCTCCATGGACATATTCCTGTCAAACTCTCCAAAGCTGCTGTTTTCCAACAGTGTGTCATTTTGAAACAGCTGATAAGTGTGCACATCAGGAAAAGCATCTCCTGAGCAGTTCAATGTTATCATACCATCCTTGCACACTTTGTCTGCTGGAGCAATCTGGAGCTCAACATTTTCTGGTTTGTCTGGAATGAGGAAAATCAAAACAAATATGTTTTAAACAAGATAATCTTTATGCTAGCAATTTTGCTGTCATATACTTTGGAGTTTGAACACGCAAGAATCTGGGGAGTGGGTGCCTAATGTGAGTTCTTTGCAAAGCAAACTACCTACTTAAAATGATTTTTTGAGCGTTTAAGTTGTTAAAATTACCTTGTAAGAAAGGCAATTGGGTACAATACTCCAGTGAGTACGGCAAGTGAGAGAATAGTACATCAGTGGTATCGCATTCCAAATACAAAGAACACATTTGGAAGAATATTAATGAGGTCCTCCAGAGCCCCCAATCTAAGATGGTGATGTACAACTGTACAACTGTAGATAAGGCACACCAACGAATTTTAACTAAAATTTTAAATAAAACATCGTGGCTTATGCATGGACGTTCACGGATATGTATGGCCTTGATCACATTACTAAGTGGGTGTGTACTACAGCCATCAGTAATTCACCTAAAAGAAAACTATATTTGCTGTTACTAATATAATACTGCTAAATAGGTGAGATTGATTATTAGATGTCATTACTTACAAGTGCAATCCACAACTTGCAGGAACAATTACAGTGCAAATGACAAGCAGCCGCATTAATATGCCTGAAATGTGTGTGCGTTAGTCTAACATGTGTTAAAGACTAGCTTGTACAGTAGGTGCTGTGTGTAGAAGGATGAGACTTTTTTCGCTTGACAATTAATCATTCACAAAAAAGAAAATATATCATTTTCTTTTTGATATGCATTGCATATCCTCCAGCAAACGTTTCTCAAAAAAGATTCTTGAGCCTCTAACACATAAATAAAAAAACGTTTTCTTTTTTTTTGTTTCCAGACTTGCCTTAAGTAAGGACATTTTACATGTAAAATCTTCCCATAAAAAAAAATTGACATCAATTGTGTGAAGTATACGTGCTATACATACAGTGTAACAAACTATTGTAGAGTTTTAAAACAGTGCTCTACATTGCTTTCTGCATTTCAGTAAGCCAGCCGGGTTAAAAGAATACAATAATTATGCGTAGCATGTAACTTAAAACAGTGCAACTACTTTGATTTGCCACTTACATTGCACTGTGACAAACACGCTTTCACTGACGTTCCCGCAGCGGTTGCTTGCTTCACAAATGTATTCTCCTGATTGATTTCTTAAGATTTGTACCAAGGTGATACTGCTGGCTTCTTCTAAAAGATCCCCACTGGGGCCAATCCAACGAATTGACGCAGAAGGAATTGCTGACACATTGCAGGAGAGTGATACATTGTCTTCTTCGTGCACTGTTAGGTTTGAAAGAGGGCCTATCAATGGAGAAACTGAGAAGAAACATAAGATTTTTAGTACATTTATGCCTACAATCATTAATAACAATGCTAATAATCCTTACAAATAATCAACAACAACAACACGTGTATCTTTACCTTAATCATGCCTTAATCAAAAGGAACGACCCATCATGACAGATGTACACTGTACAGGTCCTCAATTCCAGAAATAATTTAGGTCCAGTAAAACAAATAAGAATAGTGTATGGGTGACTATGTTGCAAGTCATTTTGATCCTTAGGTCAATTTGTTTCAACCTTCATCAAGTTGTTTCAACCTAGGTCAAGTTGGGGCGGGTACAAAAACACAGCTCACAGGTCGTTGTTTCAGCAATTCAGAGACAGCTCTAACCACTTTGCAAATACTAATATTGGGCCTAAAAACTTTTGCTGAGGTCTTCCTTTAAACGACTACCAGCACAAAGTTTGTTCATTTTCCAGCTTCCTCCTCACTCTCCCCCTTTCAATGTTGTATGTTTCACTTTTCAGCACGGTTTTGCATTGGTGACAACATTGACAAGTGAGGAAGGGAAACTTTAATGTATGAGAGCATTGTTAAATTACTAACACTCTAAATAGGTGTTAGGTCTCAAGTAGTTTTGCACAACTTGAAGTTGTAGTTTTATCTGGAGATTAGAGTGTTCTCTTTTTGGATGCTCCTACCTGTTTTACCGGTGTTGAAGGATTTACCGCTCCCTTAGTGAAAAACTTGTACAAAGATTCAAGGTTTCTAAGTTTTCTTGCGCAAGGATAAAAACTACGGTTTGAAATATTTCCCCAGCGAACCGAAGTAAATCCCAGTCGTCTCCAAATATCTGCAAGAAATATACTCTCGCAGTCTTTTCTTTTCAAAGGCTGAAAGATACTTTCATTATTATGATTTTTATCCTGGTTTGCCAGAGAGACCAAATCTAATTTTGAAATCGTAAACACAGAATCGGCATTTCTTGATCGCCATCTTAAACTTTATGGTAAACTGAATATGACCTTTGACCGTAAGTTGCGTGCGAAATCCACAAGCTCTGGAATTTATCTTCATTTTGACATGTTCATGAATACATAATTAGGAGGCATTTTAGTCAATATCAGACACACTGGCAGGCATTCCCTTCTCCCTTTCTCTCCTTATTCTTCCGCGTGCCACAGCTCATGGAATGCCTGCTTTGCAGGCTAAGCAAACATCTCCAATTAAACAACGGCATAGTATGAACTTAACTGGAGTTCTGACATTGTAAAGTATTGCACATGTATGTATATGATTTTTTGCTATTGTTCTGATACATCCCCAAATGTCAGCATTCAGTAAACGTAAATCAGTTAACAGCACTACATGTACTGCTGTAAAAACATTTAGCTACACCCATTGTATGTACAGTACATACAATGGGTGTAGCTAAATATTTTTCCTCCCTTTCCATCTAGCTGCTTAGTGTGAATGCTATTATATTTACATTACATGCAAACAGACACTACTGCTAGTACCACTTACAGTCTACAGTCACATTAATTGTTTGATTGAATGACCTTCCAACTCCATTGTATGCTGTACAGCGGTACGTTCCCCTCTGATTTCTCTGTATGTTGCTCAATACCAACACTGGACTGGTGTCATGTTGAATTATTTCACCATCAGAACCATTATCCAATACTCTGGTCCAGGTGATGTTAGGCTGTGGTCTGCCTGTTGCCTCACAGAACAGAGTAACAGTGGAACCTTCACATTCTACTTGACTGTTACTTACATTTGTGAGTTTGGTCTCCACTGTGTCAAATGGAAAAAACATATTGATCATTGAAACTGTATTATCTTTTATTATCATTATTACTACTATTATCAATACTATTATTTCAAGTATTTCTTTTAATGTTTCTGTTATACCCTTATTGATATTTAAAATCTATAAATCATTATCATTACTTATTGGTGAAGGTTGGGACCAAATTAAATTTAAGGTGTAATATCTGTAGACTAATATTGTACATAATTTCAAAACAATGAAAAATTAGTAATGGGTAAATCTAATATTACCTGTAATTTCTGTTCAAAGAGAACATCATTTTGTATTAGCATAGGTAATCGCATGGGGCCGACTAAAATTAACGATTCATATCACGCGTGTTTTCAGAAGTTGCTCAAATTTCACAAGTGATATTAACCCCTAATTTTACGAGTGCCCACTGCGACTACTAATGAAATAGAGGGCAAAATTACTGAATTTCTGAATGCGCTCTTGAGTAATCAGTCATAGAAAGCCACTTAATGTTGACAAAAAGCCAATCACTAAAAACGCACGAATGAGCTGAAGGAAATGTTATTTTTGCACAAAGATACCAGGACATTGACAACCAGGCCTGCTGGCAAACTTTCAACTTTGAAAATATAAACAAGTTAGTGCATCTTTCTCAAACAAAGTTAAACTTTCAAAACGCTTTCAGATCACTCAGAGTCTGATTCTTCGATGAAGATACGCTTGTATCCTCGCCGCTTTATATCACTTGTGCTCTTCTGAACGGCATCATTCCCGGCGATGTTCAAGGTGTAGCTCCAGTGACTGAACTTGTAAATATGGCCGGGAGCACACAAAGATGAAGTGGAGTTTACAGGATAAAGTTGACTGAAAGCGCGTCCTGAAGGAGCAGGACCACTGTTTTTAGTGGCTCATGAAATGATCTGCTGCTCTCGTTCGTCGCCTGAGTCTTAATCGTCAAGCCCGTTGACAGTTGCGTGGCCTGCGATATTCTTTATTTCACACCTCGGGATACCAGAACTTTTTAGCTTTTTAACCACGGTTTTTCTGGTGCTATGGCTGGTCAAATTCTTCTCGGGACACAGATCTTTCAGCGGTGAGTTCTCTTTCATGTTTTTCATGATTGGGTTTATGGTGTTCTTTCCCATTGCGGTGTCTTGTATCAAACGTTTGAAACTGGCTTGTCGATGACAGTGAGGTAGAACGGACCGCTTTTCTTCATTTCGCTAGGTCGCTTCTCCAGATATCGTTTGAACAATATCACGGCCCACCTTTCCTCAATCCCTATGGCACACATATTGGGGGTGACTTGTCTAGTTTTCACGCTAAGTCCTCCTTGTCTCGTCTTAGTTGGACCTTCGGCAAAAGTTAGAAATTTGTTTCCGTCGTCGTCGCGTTGTAAAGTGAAATTTTAATTTTCATTTGGTGGTGTTCTTGTCGCCCTCGCAGGCCAAAGTGCTAAGTGTAATCGGTAATCATGTAGTTCTATGATGGGGGCATGAATAAGGACATCATCAATGTTGCATTCAACTCCTTCATGTCCTTCAAGAATTCTCCTCATGCACTTTTGAAACTTTTCAGAACCAGGGCTAATTCCATAAGGGTGCACGTTAACAGTACAGTACCGTCCCCAGGGTATGATTAAGGTTGTGAGTGGTCTCGAGCCTTCAGCCAGCTTTATTCTGCCAGAATCCAGAATCTGCATTGAGCTTGGCAAAGTACTTTGCACCTGCTAGCTTTCTTAAGATGAGGTCAACAGAGGGAAGAGGGCGATGCTCACGCTGAAGGTACTCATTGAGCTTTGTTAAGTCTACACACACCTTGATTTTACCATTTGATTTAGGAGTTACAACCATAGGCGCGCACCATTCAGTTGGGTGGTCCACTGGCGAGATCACTCCACTCTTTAACATTCTTCCAATTTCGTGCCTGGTTTCTTCATACAGTGGCATAGGGGCTTTTCTGGGCACAGTGAGTGCAAAGGGTTTTGCATGATCTTTTTCTTTGATGGTGTAGTCATCTTTCATGGCACCCAGTCTGTAACCACGGGCGTCTTGCAAAATCGGCACCCCAAATCTTGCGGAAAAAACCCACGATTTAATAGCTGACAGTTTTACAGATTCTTTAATAGTTTCTCAGTACAACTGATCCAAGTAAATCCATATGATCCAACGAACCGTAAAACTAAAGGAACAAATACAACAATGATCTGATATAACACAATGCGCCGACACCGCCTATGACAAAATGAGCTTTGAAAAACGGTAGTAAACAACCAAACAATAACTTTATTCAGCTACGAGGCCGCAGAAAGGGAACAGTTGGGAAAGGGAACAGGTTCAGTTCGATCCTTTGGCAAGTCTGCCATCTTCTGAAGTTGAGGTGATGCACGGAGCATTCGGCAAATGGTGCACCTCGAGATAAATTTCCCCACTGCTGATGTACCGCCAATAACCCAGAATCCACGCTGGCGGAGTTCGTTAAGGGTCATTCCGCTGCCCCAATGCTTTATGGCACGATGGCTGTCTTGAGTTATCAACTGAGTGATGTGGGATTTTCTTGGCAGAATTATGGGGTGTTTAAAACTCTCTGGCAAGCTGGCCCTTCTGATACGTCCTCCGATTCGAAGGATCCCATGGCTATCAAGGTAAGGGTCAAGCCGATACAGGCCGCTGGTCTTCCGGAGATTTACACTGCGTTCCTTCGCAGCCTTTCTATTCAAGAATTCTCTATCAACATCCAAGGACTGCAGCACTCTGATTTCATCATCAAAGTGTTCATGTTGGAGACTAAGGATGATTTCTCGCTCAGCATGTGCCATGTCTTCCACCATTGGTCTCCAAGAGTGGGGTCTGTGATTTTCACTTGACTTACTCTCTTGGCCTTGCAGGGGTTTCTCCTTAATCCTTCTCTTTAGGCAATCCTTCAGTTGCAGACACCATGCCACCGCGCTTTTCGCCTTGAGCCAATCAGAGAAACGATCCAATCTGCATGTCTCAAAATCCTTTGGAAAGCTCTCTGCGGACTGTGTTACCAGAGTGGAAACTGTCTTCACCTCTGGATCCTGCACGTCAAGAGGGGAACATCTGAAGGGTTATGGAGTTAAACGATCATCACAACTCCATAGAAACTCGGGTCCCTTAAACCAACACGAGTCTTGTATAAGTTGGCGGGGAGAAAGGCCACGGGAAGCTGCATCAGCTGGATTGGATTAACTGGCAATGTAGTCCCACTGTTCTGGTTTCGTGTGATTGTGAATTTCTTGTACACGGTTTGCCACGAAGGTGTGGAAGCGTTTAGCTTCGTTGTTAATATAGCCTACAACCACTTGGCTGTCCATCCAAAAGACTTCAATGATATCCTGGTAGTCCAGCTCTTGCTTGAGATACCGGCTGACTCTAGTTGAGACTACGGCTGCTGTTAGTTCTAATCGAGGAATTGTAATTGACTTCAATGGGGACACGCGTGCTTTGCCCATGACTAAGGAAACATGTGTCTTGTTCTCCTGGTTTTTGAAGCGGACATAACTACATTGTCCATAACCGCTCTCGCTTGCATAAGAAAAATGGTGCAGCTCTATGCTCTTCACTTCCCCAAAGTCCGGCGGCTTGAAACATCTTGGAATCCTTAGGTTTTCTAATTCTAGCAGGTCTCTCCTCCACCTTTTCCATAGAGGTCTCAGGTTGTCGGGAATTGGGTCACCCCACTCCACTTTTCTACGACACAGCTCTTGCAGAATTTGTTTTCCCACTAAAACAACAGGGACAACAAAACCAAGAGGGTCGTAAACGGAAGATACCGTGGAGAGCACTCCTCTTCGGGTTTTTCGAGAGTGGACACCCAGACTGGGATGATAAGACTTTGATCCTGCCCAGACTCTTGACCTTCAACTCCACAGACTGCTGTGCACCTGGCAGATGCTAGTTCTGACGCTTCTTCTGTTTTGCCAGGTTTTTCTAGCTCACGTTCTCTGTGTAAGCAGGTAGGATGCTGCTGTTTGCATCTTGCGCACGTCATTCTTGTCTTGCACTTATTCTACTTTGCCATGTGACCATGATTCAAGCATCTCAAGCACAGTCCTTTCTTTATTAGGAATGAGATTCTTTAATAAGAGTTTTTAAGAATTCTTGACAGGTATCAAGCTTGTGCACCCCTTTACACCACGCACATAGATGACAGTCGTTTCCCTTATTGGTGCCTGGTGGTTCTCTAACACCAGTGGTGAATGCGTTCCTCTTGTATCTCCTCCCATAGCCGGAACTTCCCTTTTGAACTTGTTGATTATTAGCTTCTACACCAGCGAGCACAGGTAAACACTGCACTTTTGCTATCTCAACAACAAAGTCCACAAATGTGGAGAAGGGAGGGAATTTGGTGTCTCCATACTTTGCTTGATAGTCACGAACCTTGGCACCCCATTTGGGGTGCGCCCAACTAGGAAGGATTCTCAACAGTTTCTTGTTGTCGCTTTCCTTATTTAATGTTTCCAGATCCTCAACTGACTGCATTGCTAATTCGCAAGTTCTTAAAAAGTCAGCAAATTCCATTAAGGCGGTTCCATCCTTGTCTCGAAAGGCCTGAGCAACAACGGACGGATTTCCAAATCGTTTCTCTAAGACTCTCTTTGCTGTTTCATAAGCATTGGGTGTAGACACAAACTGATATCTTTCAACAACCTTTCTCGGAGCTCCAGACAGATATTGAAGCAGAGACAAAATCTTCTCACTTGAATTAATGGCTCTTATGCATTAAATCCGCATTAAATGTGAATTAAACAGGTTTTCCCCTATCTCCCCTGCTAGGTTTGGTTTCGTCTACAAAGTCGTGCAATTGTTTTATATTCACATATGTGGGGGGAGGGGGTGAGACAAAGCGGCAGCACATGTTTACAAAATGGCGTCTGTTGTGTTGAGACCGACGCAAAGATTGTCAAGGCGGGTTTTCGTTCCTTTCGCTCCCTCTTTGATCAAAATACACTTTTGAAGATCTTGCGAACGAACAGCAAATGTGTTCAAGAATGCTCGAGGGCAAACAAAAATGGGTTTTAAAGTCTTAAAAGTGACGATGTCTCCAAGTTGGACGACAAGTAATCGATCAGTCGTAGCAAGAGTGCACAAAACGAAGTATTCGGAATGAAAGCTTTATGGTCTGAGGAAAGGACGGCACTTCATGGAATAATTACCACATACCATGAGGTAGCTCGGAGGAGCCTTTGATTTTACTTCTAATCCTGATCGAAGAGTTAATGCTATAACTTTCGAGTTAGAAGCGAGATTGGATTTGAGGTTTTAATTCCTCTAACGAAGACGCTGTTGTTATCAGGCCTTCTGGTATTACGCGATGGTGCGATTTCGCACAATCGACCTCAAATCGCATCCGATCGCACAATTCACGAAAAATCGCATAATTCAAAAAATAACGCACAACACTCATAAAATAAAGCATGAATCAACAAGTTTCTTTGGAGTTCCTGCAAAAAAACGCCATTTTCAAGATGATTTACCTTGGAAAAAGGCTACCAAGACTCTTTCACCTCCGATTTCGTATTCATTCGAAGTTAGGCGTTATTTTGAATGTCAAGGACCTGGTACGAGTCTCATTCTTAAAGAGTCGCCTATTGGTGTAACACAAACACGCCCCTTGTTCAGATCAGCCAATCTGAATGGCTGTAATTTCCGGCCGTTTACCCGCACGGCGGATTACCCCCACGGGTGATTTTTGCCAAAAGGAAAAAAGGGAATCGTCAGAACACGCGCTTGCAGATAACCCGCACACAAAAACAAAAGAAAGTTATGCAAAATAGTTAGAAAACTCACAAAATTTGAAGCGATGGAGCGCTTTGAAAATTGCTCCGAGCCTTTCAGGCATTTTTAATTGAACTCGTTTTTGTCGTAATTGAGTCGTGGAAACACTTATCGTAAATAATACATGTTTTTAGAACTTATTGAGTCAGTTAGCCTTCTATAATTATTAGAATCGAAGAAAACTTTATTCCTTGTTTTTTGCTTAACAAAGTACTTTTCAGCGTGCTATTAGCAAGTTTTCAGAACCACTGAAAACTATTGAGAATTGAACAAACTTGTAAAATTCGGTTCGCAATTTCCTCAAGAAACAATAGCTCGGGATCTTCCGGGTCTTAGATATTGCTTGAAACGGGATGCGTCGAGTATTTTGGTATTATTTCTATCCTTGCAGGAGCCCATTACCCCGACCCTGGGCTCCTGATCCTTCTCAGTGTTTTGTTTACATGCGTGCCGACAATTATATTTTTATCGCCTTGAACTAATTACGCGGCGCCATGAATTGAACAGATCACTAAGACATTTATTTATCTCGGGTTCTACTTGGTCTAAAAAATCACTAGAAACGGGAATATACTCCACAACGCAAGACAGTGCTAGCTAGGAATATGTCGCTGATGCGTTGAGTATTCTTACATTATTTTTTTTATCACAGACAATGTAATGTTTGCACTGCACGTGTGCCAACGGACGTCAGCACCGTGTTTCAGCTTAGGGACGGACCATTAGAAAAGTGATGGGGGGGGGGGGGGGTGGGGAAAAAAGCAAAAAAAATTAATGCAAGGGAAAATTCCAAGAAAAAAAATTTATGCAAAGAAGAAGGTAAAAAACAAAAATTCATGCACAAGGAAGGTCTAATTGTGACTTTTTTACACGTAGTAAAAAAAATTCGTGCAGAGGGGTTCACCTGAAAAAAAAATTCCTACACAAGCAGTGAGCGAAAAAAAAAATTCGTGAAAGCTGAAAATTCCCCACCCCTTCCCCCCATCACTTTTCTAATGGTCCGTCCCTTAGCAACACCTCGTTCCCAGGGTCCTCTCCTACTCGGGGGCCGAGTTGGAGAGGACCCTGGGAACGAGGTTGAGTTTAGCTTTATGTTATAAACCATAAAATTGTTTCATAAAAAGCAGAAACGCATTCAAAATGTCCTAAAACCTCATAAAACAAGCTCAAAATTGCTCAGAAAAAAATCGCATAATCTTCATTATTTATCGCATAATTGGCCTCTGTAATCGCATAATCTGCCCTGCAAATTTCGCATAATTTGCATTTTTTTATCGCACCCTATCAGAAGGCCTGTGTTATGTACTCGCCGACAAACGAATAGTTGAAGTTCCAAGCCGATCACAGCGCGTTGTGCGGCCTTGCATATTCTACACTTAAGTGTGGTTTTCAAGTAAGAGAGTCAGTCTTCGATCAGAGCCTGTAGATGACCGCACGACTATGAAAAATAAATTAAATGCCACCAAGTCCTTAACTTTTCCTGTGTACGAAGATTACCGCAACAATGTAATATTTCTAGATGAGATGATTAGCAACTAGAACCCCTAAATATATGATTTAATCTTTTCATTCTAGAGAAAATTGTTTATGTGCATGATTACCATGGATTTTTAAGATTACTTCATAATTTAGTCGTTTTTGATAAGGATGGAAGATAACCAAGTTAGTTTTCCTAATGATAAGGGGAAGCTTGTTTGCAGTCAGCAGACTTGGGATAATTTGGCATTGATGGTAGTTTCGGCATAGTACGGTAGGTTCCTTGCCATCAGCAAAACGACAAAACTCTAGCTCACCAGAAACATTAGAGAGCTTAAGCAACAATACTCGACGACGCCAACGTACGTTAGAAAATGGATTTGTATTTCTCCTGTACAAATGGTGGCAGGCTTGTTTCATTTTCTTTCCATAACTCTCAAACCGCCGATTTTTCCAAGTTAACCAATGCATGAGCCGCCGAACCACAGATCTCACTTGTCGTGACCGACGAGCCGATTAGCCACAGAAATATTTGAAATACTAGCCACAGAAATACTTGACTGGCCAGCCGCCGAGACCACTTCAAAAGTGGCCCTGTATTCTATAGTTGCTCTCAAAGTTGCTTTCAAGACATTGACAAGGTTATTTTCTTCGATGATCGATCCCTCTCAGAGGAACAGTGCAAAAATTAATCGGCTTTAATTCATAAAAAGCGGTTCTCTTTGAAAGATGTGACTTTTCCAAACGTGAAACTTTCGGAACATTCATACTTTCATCGACTGTTTATCGACATGGCGGCACATACTGTGTCACGTAACGTAGCGCAAATGATAAGGACTTGCTGTAAAAAAGGGTAATACTACAAATCTCTAATGAAATTTTTCTGAAAACTTGTGCTAAGTTGCGATAATGATTTATAATTTTCTTTCCTGATCTTAAAAAAATTAGACCCGTGCATCAAGAATGATCAATGCATGTCCTAACGTTAAATCATCTGCGTCGTCTCATGTTTCCTTCTAAAGTTTGTAAATACGAGAGAAAAAGTCAATTTAAAGGAAAACAATAAGAAAAATAGGCTTTTAGATCCAATTGTTTGGGCCTTTGTCCATTTAACCGAGGTGAATTTTCAACCTAGGTTTACGTTCGTGAACCACGCAGGTTTCGTTCGTGAACCGCACGGTTGCTTCTCGTTCCTCTCGCAGGCAGCGCTCGCCTTTTGCCCTTGCGGTTCACGCGTGCCGATGTCCAAATGATTTCAGGCGGTGCTGTAGATACATGTATTATTAATATAAAGAAGAAATAGCAAACTACAATCCCGGCCAAAAGTAGTTGGGACACTTGAGCTAGACCACGTATCCCCCATCCCCCCCAATCAATGTTGGAAAATATCGCGTTTTTTCCAACCAAAAGGGAAAAAATCACCCGATTATCAACATTGTTAGTGGGGGGAGGGGAGAACTGCCTGCTGTCCCAACTTTTTTGTCCGGGATTGTCTGAAAAAAGAATTTAAAGAATGTCACACAACCAGCTATAAAGGCTTAGAGAATAAGGAAGTTGTACCGTCTTGCGCGTGCTAGTAACGCACACTGCAAAAAACAGAAATCAACAAAATGGATCGAAATCCTCCAATCGTAATCCTAGAGGATGTTATCTTTTGAACACCCTTGTTTCCTGAGGGGTACGCATAAATAAAGAAATAACCGACGGCAGCGTTGAGTTTATAACTAAGAAGTCGTATTTTGGGTAGTTATTAAATAGATTTAGGCAACCCTAAAAGCGGAGCTCCTCACACAGACCCTCACACATTGAAAATGTTGTCACTAAAGTTATTAAATACGCCTGGTGTACGCAACTACTTGAAGAAGATTCGATAGCTCAAATAAATCGTCAAAAAAAAAACATCTAGCTCGCGACTCAACGGAAGAACCATTACCTGGTCAGCAAAATTATAATAGTTTTAAAGCAACACCAAAAGCAGCTAGGCAGCTCTTTAACAAAGGAAAAATAGACACTCAGCTTTATGCTTATGTCCCTCCAAAAACGCTTGAAAACTTGTAGGAAGAAAATTTTTCCACCATATATAGAGATTACTTCATGGTTAGTGAGGGCGGACGATTTTTCTTCACGAGTTGTGAAGAATAGAAAACGAACGAGTGAGCGCAGCGAACGAGTGAGTTTACTTTTCTTCACAACGAGTGAAGAAAAATGGTACGGGCGAACTAATCATGAAGTAATTTGTTTATTTTTTAGGTACTGAGATTTACTCCTTACAAAATACTACTAACTGATCATGAATCACGCTGGGCTAGAAAAATCAAGATACCACAACAAGGTGCAAAACGCACTTAGCAGGCTTTATTTTGGAGCATACCGAATAAACATGACAGTCAAGTTAAAAATGCGTTCAAAATTTACTTCTCTAAAATGATACAAACATTGCACGAACTGGAAAATTCTACTTTAAACACTGTTGGAAATGTCGTTGGAAGTATAAGAACCAAAGACAGTTAAAAACGTTTTAAAACGACTCGTGAGAGAACGGAGCGAACTTGGCTCATAATCTTTGTTTTCCTTCTTTCCCACTGCTACCGGACAAATTCACTCATGAACTGAATTGAGCTTGTTTGAAGGAATTTCTTCTACGGACCTTGATTCGCCTTTCAACGTCAAGAATTCTCTCAGTGAAGCGACGGGCTGTTCGGTTAAAAATGCGTTCAAAATTTCCTTCTCTCAAATGATACAAACATTGCACGAACTGGAAAATTCTACTTTAAACACTGTTGGAAATGTCGCTAGAAGTATAAGAACCAAAGACAGTTAAAAACGTCTTAAAACGACTCGTGAATGACTCAGGAATGTCTTGTGTACCGGAAATACAATGTAAAATTACCTTTTTTTTGATCAGTTTAATGCGGCTCTTGCTTTTTCAAACACCACTTCTTTTGAGATGCTGAATCCGTAGCTTTTTTATTCAAGTAACCGTTGCGAAAGAGAGAACGGAGCGAACTTGGCTCATAATCTTTGCTTTCCTTCTTTCCCACTGCTACCGGACAAATTCACTCATGAACTGAATTGAGCTCGTTTGAAGGAATTTCTTCCACGGACCTTGATTCGCCTTTCAACGTCAAGAATTCTCTCAGTGAAGCGACGGGCTGTTCGGATTTTTTATTCCTATTTTTATTTTCTTGATCTTGTATGAAGTCCTCGACTGAAGCTGTATCTGCAAACCTAGAATTTCTCAAAGAAGAAGCTGAGGAAGAAGCCGTTATTGCTCACTTTTTGCCGAGTTGATGGCGCCAAAACTGACCACTTTTTTTCACTAGTGAAGAAAATGGTCCAACCAACCACATTGCTTCTAGTTTTTTACAGACTATTTTTCTCACACAGATTTATAAGGAGTAAATCTCAGTACCTGTGGAATAAAGTCCGTTTCTTCAGCAAAACATTGTAGACTGCTGTAGACTGCTGGCTGTAGGTTGTGTAGCCGCGACAAGCCGCGAAAAGCGCGCGAAAAACAAAGCCTCCTTTCGGTTTAAGACCTTCTAAATATCCCAGATGACTATGGCCGCCATGTTGGGGCAACGTCGTCGTCGTCGTCGTCGTCGCTAGGCGCACGCGCTCGCGAGCCATGCCGCTAGTCACGATGACCATGAAAACTCAAACGCATGGTTTTCTCAATTTCTATCCTCGCACGGTAGTTATGGGGCTCCGCTCTGCGGCTCTTCGAGCCGGTGTGGAGCTCCGTTATAACGTTTGTGCAACTGTTCATACGTACTGTTATGCTAAATGGCGTAGTCATTTGCTACCTGGAGTAGTTATTTGTTACCTGAGAGTTTAATTATTTAGCAGAAGTCATCTTTTGAAATGGAAAGTGCAGAACGCCGTACGCGTTTGAACGGTAGAAAAGTGAGGAGTGTTTACCTTATTACTTACAGTAAGGCGAACGTTGAAATTATTTCATCGCGTGAATCATTTGCTGTGGTAGTGCTTGATTCTTTCCAAAATGCTGATGCTACAAGCAAAACTAAAGTTTTACAATGGGTGTGCAGTCAGGAACGTCATCAGAATGGTGAAATTCACTATCACATGGCCGCTAAACTTGATCGAAATCGGAGATGGCTGACGGTGCGGAATTATGCGGACAAAAAGCATGGCCTAAAATTAAATTTCTCTAGCAGTCACGCTAACTACTTCTCGGCTTGGAAGTATGCGACAAAAGATGACGAAGAGTACCTGGAATCAGAATGTCACCCTGATCTGAAAAATGCGCCACAAACACAAGAGGCCAGCAAAGCACGCATCGCAGGAATGGGAGGAAATGAAAAACGCGGGAAAAAGAGAAAACGAGGACGGCAGTTCCGGCTCTCGATTTATGAAGTTTCTCAAGTGGCAGTGCAAAAAGGAATTAAGAGTAGGCTGGAATTGCTGTCCCTTGCTAATCAGCAGAAGAAAGAAGGCAAAACTGATTTGGCCGAGTTTATCGCCAATCGCGGCTACAAAGCAGTAGAAGGGGCACTACGGGTCGGATGGGAAATGGCTCCAGCTAAATTAGAAAGAAACCAGAAGACTCGAATGGAAATACTTCAGGGATTTCTACAAGAAGAGTGTGTCTCCACTTGTAACAAGAAGTGGCTTACTATTGCTAAAGATATCCTTCAAAGAAATTCTATCCCAGAGGCTTATTTCACAGAAGCAGTAAGAAATCTTCTCATCAAAGGTCGTGGAAAATATCGCAACATCTTGCTGAAAGGGCCTGCAAATTGTGGGAAGACATTCATCCTTAATCCACTTAATTCAATTTTTCATACCTTCAGCAACCCCGCAACAACAAGTTTTGCCTGGGTAGGAGCTCAAGATTGTGAAGTGATCTTTCTCAATGATTTTCGCTGGTCGGAGAAAATAATCCCTTGGCACGACCTCTTATTGCTTCTGGAGGGACAAACTGTTCACTTGCCCGCCCCTAAATCTCACTATGCGGAGGACATTGTGTTCGAAAGGGACGTTCCTATTTTTTGCACTGGTAAGGATGAGCTCGTCTATGTTCGTGGAGGGGTAGCTGATTCTCGTGAAACTGAGATGATGCAACTTCGATGGAAGGTTTTCAGTTTCAAATCACAAATTCCATCTACCGAGCAAGTAGATATTTTGCCATGCCCTCGCTGCTTCGCAGAGTTTATCTGTGGACATGAAGGAAGTGTTGCTGTAAACTAAGCAGTACCATATTGGCATGTTTTTTTTCCTTTTCAATTCCCTCTAGTGACAGGACGTGTATAAAGCGAGATGCGTTGTATTGTTATCCGCCACAATCAACCGCCACGATTAACCACCACTATTAACCATTTTTGTCCCAAAAATTGACTCCAAATCGCTTCGGGGCATTTAATTTACAACTGTTTCCCCTTTTATGGAATTATAATAAACTTTTTAACATTGATTTTCGTCAAGAAAATGTAAAACAGAACTTTACGAGAAGGTTTATTTGGTTAACCGTTCAATTAAAATATAAGGGTAGTTAATAGTTAATCTATTGTTTCCGATAGACGGTTAACCATATTGTAAGGTCTAAACTCTACTATTTTGCCACCAAATTGCTTTTATCCGGCATTTAAAATAGTATTTGAAGTAAGAAATTTTTGTAACTTGTGCCAATTGGGAAGAAGACGTAATTTTAAGATGCAAAACGGTACTTTCAAATGGTTAACCGTCGTGGTTAGTCGTGCGTGATCTTAACTACTTGTAAACCGGAAGTGTTGTGTCCCGTGAAGTAGTGGGAAAATGGGGTTTCTGGCTCAATGAAAAAAAATTCATGAATTTTCTGGCTCGGAATGGTTTTTGGGTGTGGTCATTAATTTTCAAAGTGGTTTTTTTTTTTGGGTGTGGCCATTAATTTGTAAAATTTTTGTGTGGGGGTTGTTGTATAAAAATTGGAAGTTGGGTTTGAGTGTGGTAGGTGTGTATATATTTTGAGTAAAAAGAGAGGATGAATGTTGAAGATTATGATGGTTTTATTGTTATTAATATTAAAAATAAAGATCATTTGAAAACTAAAGATCTTATTGAAAAGAATAAATCAGAGTTACTGCGTTGGCTTAGTAAATATCGTGCATTTATTGATTCTATTTCAATAAGATTTGCACCAGCTTATGTACCTGGAGATAGTGAAGAACATCGCATTCATGAAAATATAGATTTTGGTTCAGATGGATCATTTGATGATATTGTGAGTAAATTTGATGGTATTTGTGAAGAAATGTTTGATCTTTATTTGAGTCGATTTGGTAGAGATCTTGAAGTTATTCCAAATTATGATATTTACATAGCTTATAAAATTTGTATTTGTATAGAAATGGATATAGATAAGATATTACACAAAAAAATATTTGATGGAGGAGTTCAAGAAGAGCTAATATTTAAGGCTAATAGATGGATAGATAGATGGGCACATAAACGGGCTTTTTACAAAGATTTGTGGGATGATCTAATGCTTGTATCAATGCATCCAAGTAGAGTATGGGATTGGTGTTATGATAATGAGGAAAAGGAACTTTTTGAGAAATTGTGGAATGGTTCTTTGGACTAGATATATGTGATTAATTTTTAGATTATACTTTTGTAACGCAAATCACGTTACAAATGTGAAAATTTAAACTTTGGGTTTGGGAGCGGGTGTGGTCAAAATATGTTAAAATTTAAAAAATATTTTAAGTGGGTAGAGATTGGTATATTTTTAGAAGATGCCTATGAAAAAGGTGTATGCATGGAAAATTTGAATACTATTGCAAGGATTGTAAAGGAGGTGGAATTTGCGAACATGATAAAATAAGATACGGATGTAAAGATTTGAAGAACCTAGGTTATGGCTTATACCTACAGTTTTAGTCTCCAGGTTCACGTTTGTGTTAACTCCAAATTTCATATCATCAGTGGCTTTCATAAGGTTGTTATTGTATCCAACCACACTTTCTGTGTTTATAATCATATTACTTGGAATTAACCATATTCCGGGTGCAATGGCCAAATCCAGTCTTAATTTAGCTTCTTGAGTGGCTAGTTGGTATCTTTGAACCGAGCTTGAAATGTCATTCTCTATAACACTACTTTCAAACAAAGCCAAGAATTCTTGTTGAGTTTCAATTGCACCACCACCAGTACCAACAATCGAATTTCTGGTGTTAACTTGAGAACCCAAGACACAGTAAACAAAAGCCTCAGCAGATCTATTCAATCTACCAAGTCCAGCTTTGGTGAGTCCATAACTACTAGTTGGAATGAACCAGGCATATTTATAGTCAGCAAAGTCATCATTGCGAATGAATGAGATTAGATTGCCTTTTTCCTTCTTACCACCATCATCAGAGAATTTACCACCATCACCAGGCCATTGGTTTGCATCTTTATCATAGTTTCGGATCACATGTACATTCTGGAATCCACCACCTCGGCCATGGTAGCCAGCTCCATAGTCAATGAAGATGTCACCCAGGCCATGGTTTCGCCCTCCTTTCCATCTAAAATCCGAATTATTAGCTATTCCGAATTCAGCGCACAATCTTTGGTAGGCACCTTTACTGTAAGGATTGTTGTTTATGACAAATGGTTGTTCATCAGGCAATGGCACACTTAATTCGTACAGTATTCGCCTTATGGTGAAGTACACGTGAAACTTCATGAATCCAGCCACCACTTTAGGATAGTTCAAGCTTTCAAAGGGGCTTCTACCACATCCAGAGGTTGCACACCACACTGCAAAATTAAGTTGTTGAGGCCAGTAATTCATGTCAGGTGCGTTCAACCACTTTCGACTTTGTTTTCCAAACTTGAAAGTTACAACTTGAGATGTAAACACATTACGCATCCTAGCAGTGAATTTCTTGGTGTTTGAAACGTAAATGTCTAATGAGGTTAGCATGGTTGTGGTATCATTTGTAGGTTCATCAAAGTCAACGGCTGGTATTGGGTAATGATGGTTTGTAATGTTTAGACTATCTGGGAATGAGCTAATTATTTTATCATTCAAACCTAAATCAGTCCAAAGTAATATCTTAAGATTGGGTTTAAGTCCATCAGTCCATGTCTTGCCAGTAGGGTCATCATAAGACATGACTGTTAATCCATTACCTACCCATTTCATATACCCACCATAGCTATCATAAATAAATTTGAACTGGCTCAAGTCAGCTTTTGGATATCTAGTTTTGAAATCATTGAGTAAGCCCATCGTTTGTATAGAAGGGTTCTAGCTTTTAATTCAATAAGATACCTTTTCATAAGTTATGGTTATGGCCCTCCTTTGAGTTCTTTGAGTATTTCTTTTCGTACCCTCTGTCTCAATACCATAGGGTCTTCTACAGTCAGATTTTTTGAGCTTTGAGTCGTATTTCAGCCTTAAGCTTTTCAAACTTATTGAGTTCTTCAATTACCAAGGAGAACTCTTCGTCAGAAATCTTATTATCGTTAAGTGCTTTGGAAACCAAGTCTTCAATGGTGTTTATTTTTGATTTAGCTAGTGTAATTGTACTTTGGTGTTTGACCACTTTCTTGTCAAGCCTCTTTGAGATTTGTTCACACGCTATGGAAGTACAAACGAGTATTCCACTAGTCACCCCTAAGGGTATAGCTGCCACAATTCCAACTCCACTCAAAGAGGTGCCCAATCCACCAGCCGCTAAGATACAAGATAGTATACCACATGTCGAACTTGCATTTATAAGCGCGCCTTTGGACCGATTGTACTTTTTGAGTACAGTCTCATAATGATTCAATTCAGACTTAAGCGTTTTCAAAATGTCAGTACACTGTTGTAGCCGGAATGAGGGCCCATCAGTGGGGGGTGGAGCCGTTGGAGGCAACTCGGGATAGATTCTGTTATACTCATCCATGTTTGTTACGACTGGGACTTTCTTTTAAAATGTTATTTGAAACTTAAGGTGACAGTGATGGGAGAACCCTTAAGATCCAACCTTTTCCATTCACTGTCTAGTATGCTTAAATCAAAGTGATTTATGGGACTATTTGATTTCTGTGCTGGGATGACTGGGTAATCATGTGAGGGTATGTTTGCAAGGAGGTATGAGGGTGAAACATTCGGGCTCACTGATTTATTCGTATAGGATGACAAGTTATCCACTAGACTGCAAGTAAGTCTCAGGGGTTCCTTGATCTGTAGACTTATGGGGTATAACTTGCCAGGATTTATGATTTCAGGCACACCAAGTCCAATTTGCAACCCTCTTGTGAGTTTAATGTTGAAGTTTTTGTTGGAGTACAGATAGTCAACAGTATCAGTCTCAATGATTGAGATCTTAGCATTATCAGTATCGTTGAGAAATATAGCTTGGATACTACGTAGTGAGTATGTACCTGGTTGGATTATTATGAGGGGCCGGTTGTCCTCGTTGAGTAAACCCTGGCGATCCTTGAAATTAACTAATCGCTTAGACATACTACAATCCAAGAGTTGTATTTTACGAACCTTTTCCAGAGGAGGATCCAAATACACCCTAGTTTCAGATTCATACATTGTAACGCTCAACATTTTTTGATTATTACTCAGTCTCCTTTAAATTTCTATATTTAGCCTCACTGAGGAATTGAGTTTTGGTGATTCCACAGCTGGCACATTTACACTTCATCATGGTCCTACCCTTGGTGGTTCTGGTGAAGGTTTCACTGCCAGGTACGCATTCAGTTTGTTTTCTCTCTTTGACACAATAGCTCTTCATTTATATTCACTTGTGTTTCTTCTTTAATTCTTCTACAAAGTAAAGTACAACTGCCACTATTAATAGCCAAGCGTTCTTACCCAAGAATGAAATGACGTCACCCGCAGTCTTGAATAAGAAGCTTACAATGGCGCCAATCATACCAGGTAATAATTCACCCAGCTTTTTACCAATCGTCTTTAGTCCATCACCAATGCCTTTACCCAATTTCGAGAGCCCTTTGGAGAGGTTGCTGACTATAACACCAATTACCACTCCAACTGCACTCATAACGGCAAAGACTGTGAATCCATATTTCTTGAATATGGCCTTCACCCGGTCTCTCAATGACATTCGTTCCTGGATTTGTTCATTCTCCTCCTCCAAGTTGGCTATCTCTTGTTCTTGCTCAGCAATGTCTCTTTCGAGAGTTTCTATTTGACTACTTTCCTCTAGGGTTTTCAGTGGTTTGCCTGTGTGGAATTTTCGCTGCTCCTTCAGTTTGGTTAACTTGATCTTTTTCTTAGATATCTCACCATCATTAGCTTCCACAGCTTCATCTGCGCTTGGCCCTAGACTATTCTTGATTGTATCAGGTATCTTATCATTCAGTTCATCATCACCTTTGAATAATACATAAGGTTTTGATCCTTTCCTAAACAATTTTACAACTACTTGCTTGAATTGATTCAGACCAGCTGTAAACTTGGAAGTATCAACGTGGGGGAATCTTGCTCTGATCTTAGCCCAAGCTTCATCTTGTTCGATTTCCATTTCTTCTATCAAGGGCCGTGTTTCATCACCACCAAATGAAGTTTCTTCATAAGGATCTTCATAAGTGGTTGATGTCTTTGTGATTGGGCTAAGATAAATTGTTTCATCTACATCATCACCAGCTCCAGGTTCATTTAGTTTAGTTGGGTCTAACTCAGTAGGCTCAACAGTTGCCATATTTGATGCTAAATATGGGAACTTCTAAATTGATTTCAAAAGTCTCGTATATTCATATCTTTTATGTTCCATATCTCATCACGGGAACCTGGGATTTTTCTAACTATGGCCATTGGTAAAACACGCTGTTTCATTTCACTCTTGGCAATGGCTATAGGATCAAAGACTCCTTTCCATTCTATAACAGGTTTCTCACCAAATTTGAGTTGTGCGGCTCTTAAACCTAGCATACGAACATATTCACTGGGAGTCATTGTATTATCTGTTACATATTCATCCATTATAACCACTTACTAGTAATGTATCCTAAGGCTAACATCCCTCCAGAAACATAAGCCATTTCTCCCATTTTTTGATCTGAATTAGGTCTATAGTAGTCGGAGAATTTAGGAGTATTGCCCATTTGATTGTACAATCTCAGCGCTTCATCTGTCTTTGATATATTCTCAGAGGCTTGGTTTTGATCACCTTTCCTCTTATTCATAAAGTCAATATAAGCCATTCGTTTCTCTTCATAAGCAGCATAGTCTTTCTGGTACTTCTCCATTGCTTTGTCATGCCTTTCTCTTTCGAGTTGGAGATCAGCTGAAGATGAACCACTAAGGGCCTTTGCTATATAATTTCCACCAATGAAGGCTGTTGCATTGAGGACTGCTCCTCCAAGCATGATTGCTATACTTACCATTTACATACTAATTATTCACCCTTAAAATAATTTTAATATCATATATAATGTGATGACCGTTGCTGAAATGGTTGCCAGGAATCTTCTACCAGATCTAGATTTATTTTTTTCTTCTTCTTCTAGTTTTCTTTGTTTTCTTTGTTTTTCTTCTTCTTCTTGAAATATGAAATAACTTAACTTTGGTTCATAGAGGGCATAATGGTCTGGATCTTGTTCATAATACCATTTCAAAATTTCAGCCCTTTTAGGTAAACTTATATGACCACTTCTCAACTCATCAACACCTTTTTCATCATTGTGAAACTTTTCAAGTATAAAACATCCTTTAATATAATCAAATAAAGCTCTCTTATATTTTGCTTCAGCCATTTTTAGGAAGTATCTTCTGATCCTCTAAATAGTTTTGGAGATACATGCTTACACTCAATACAGCCACCCATTTACCATAATTCATTATACTTGATGATGGATCGCCAATGAATGATTCTCTCAGGGCCTTTTTACCCACATAACCCACAGCAGCAGCCAGACCAATGAGCACTGCAGAATCAGTAACTGTCTTTACGAGCTTGTTGTCAGACATTTATGATTACATCCACTCATCTTTTAAATTATTTTCTTCTTTGGGTGGCTGACTTACACTATTATCAATGGTTGGAGGGCGATTGAAATTCATAACTGGTACATGCAAGTCAGGTATTCTATCCCTATAACTTTTAAACATGGCATAGGAAGCGAGTCCAATGGATCCAAGTGTTAGCACATTTTGGAATGATAGACTTGGTAGCCATTTATTAAGACTACTTTCATCTTTCTCCTGCGCACGTTTATAAAAGTCCATAGCCTCATTTCTTTTGGCTTGTATCGCCTTACCAGCCTTTACTCTTTTGGGGTCTTTGACTTTTGTTTTAACTTCAGGCTCTTTAGTAATTTGCTCAACAGTGTTTTCTTCAGACATGTTTTGAGTTAATCTATTCTAACCTTTAAGTCTCCTATTAAGTTATATAATAGGAAGCTTTTCAATTTCTAATATATGAATTTAGTTTAATGTTTTCTTTTACGTTGCTTTGTCTTTGGTTTTGGTTTGGTAGTAGTAGGAGTAGGAGGAGGAGTTACTTCTACTTCTAATTCCTCTGTAGATTCATTTCCTTCATCTAATAATTCTTCAGCAGTTTTCTCATTAAATTCAACTTCTTCTTCATCATCTTCAAAAGTAACGTCTTTGAAGTCACTTTCTTGATATTCTAATGACAGTCTTGGTGGTGCCTCTTCAATAATAGGTTTCGTTAATCTAATTGATTTGACTATAAATTTCAAATCAGCAATGAAATCAGTTGTGCCCTGTGGTCCAAAGCATATACTATCTAATTTTAATGAAACTTGTGCACATGCCTTAGTACCTTTATTATCACCATTTTTATATATGTAATTATGGTAGGTATCATTTCTTTTACGGCCTACAAATGATGTGTATGATTCAAAATGTGGGCCTGATCCACTAGTCATAAATTTTAGATACATTTTTAGTGGCTGGTCATATGTTATTCCATTCTTAGATGGTTTTGGTTTTGGTTTTATGTATGGTGGTTTTACCAAATTTAACGGTTCTTCGTTCAATAAACCTAATTTAGTTTTACTTTCTCTTATGTCAGGCATATTTTTCTTAGTGTCTTCATTACTATAGAATTCTTTCATAGTATTAGCTACTTTGTCCATAATTGAATCAATTCTATCCATAGTTTCTTTTTCATACTTGGTTGGTTCATCCGTAGTGTAAACTGTTGTCATTGGATAAGTCAATTGGATACCATTGACATTGATGTTTTCAGGTTTCTTTTCTTCTCCATATTTATAATTATAAAACAGACCTAATATATTTTGATTTGCTAGCTGAAATGAAAGATTCTTTTTAACCCCATCTTCAACTACAAAAACCCTTGAGTAAGATCTAACTCCTCTCTTCACAGGATTCTCTATAATAATAGAGTCCCAATCGAAATCAGTCTCTTCAATTGGTACAAAACGATTTGTCATTGTTGAATTAGATTCTGCCATTTTGTTCTGAGTGGGTATACTGATTCCATGTCTAGTCTTGTTCAGTTTTCAATTTTTCAAACCCATAAATTTCAATGAACAGTATCAACTCCAACATGCTCTGTAGTAATTGGTTCAGAATTAGGTTCTCTGATTTTGAAATGCTTAGCAATGTGAATAACTCCTGTTAGTAATGCAGTAAGTCTACCACCCCTTAATACTAGTAGTCCAGACAATTCTGATATCTCTTTTCTAATTAATTGATCATTCTTCCAATCATTTACTAGAGCTTGTATATCATCTATATTAACAAACTTAGCAACTAAGTAAGCTATTAGTTGTAAAGAGGGATCTACTAATCCATCAGCTATCTTCTTTCCAGACACAACCTGATACCTTTTGTAGTATTTTTCAACATCTTTCTCTGATAATTTATGTGTATCTTTCAAATCCATATCAACTCCAGTGTACTCCTTAGTGGAGCCTAAACATGCTAATATTGAAAGTGATTCTCTTTTCAATTCCAAATCATCGGTGGTAATTTTTGGTTGATCATTGCCCGTTTCATCATTCAAGATATTTTCAAGAGTTGCCATGTTTATGATGTAAGCGCTGGTATCTCTAATAATTTTTGAATGGATGCCTAAGGGAGAAACACAGTCTGGCATACTTTTCCTTCTTGAGATGCTTCTTATACTTTTTACAAGTTTCAGCATCCAAGTCCCCACCATACTCCTCGAAAAGCATCTTCATTGCTATTTGTGATGGATTGTGAAATGAAACCACACAAGCCACATTCTCTCGAAATGGTTTGGATATCGATGTGAGCTGCTGAGTGAGAACCCACACTGATATACCTATATGCCTGCCAGAGAAAGCCAAATCGATGAATTTGTTTGAACGCTTCTTCAGGTCTTTGGAAACGGCACAATCGTCCAAGATTATGAGTGCATTCTCGCCTGAGAAGAATGATGAGCACAGAGTTAACAATTCATTGATTTCATCCTGATCACTCGAGTCTGGTGATAACACAAGGAATCGTTTATCCCCCTTTGCAAAGTCTCTATAAGTCTTGTTATGGGCATATGTTGGGCAAACCAATACAATATAATCGAATACTCCCCTATAATGCCCTCGAAGCTGTTCCACCAGGTATTGAGTTTTTCCACAATTCGTGGGTCCAGTGATGATGCAATTGAAGGGGATCATATCTTTGAGTTCGTTCATCTTTACTCAATACATTAACTCCTTTATGTTTCTTCTCATGAGAACGTGAGAAGAAATCATGTGATATGCCTAATATACTATCTCATCTAAATTACCACGCATAATGGCCATAACTGCATCCGCGACCACAAACATGTGGCAGGTAAGAACCCTAGTACTACTTCCGGTCTTCTGTCTTCTAATCTCAAGATTTATACCATCACGAGTAGTGATTATCTCCAAACCACTTCCATGAATATTATTATCTGGATAAGTCCTCATGTCAATCCACAAAGCAAACTTATTCGTATAGAAATCAACCTCTTTGATGGAATCACTCACACCAACTCGTTTAATTATAGACTGCCATAAATCAGTGGGTATCATACCTTTCAAATAAAGTCTGTTAGGCACTCCATCTATATTAATATTAACCGATGTAATGTTTGGATTTGCCAACATTTCAGAGTCCCTAGCACCCGCTGCATAGGGAGCCGTGAAAATACATAGTATCCCAGTCATGGATCTCCTAGGCACGTTAATATGTTGATAGATCACATCGTCATTAGCCTCAGAGATTGGAAACTTTTTATGAAGAAGTATTTTCTCGTACGTGAATACCTTTCCACTTTGATATGATGCAATAGCTTTACTGGCCAATGGACCACTTGATATGCACTGATACTCCAATTCCATGTTTATTAATTTGTAATCAGGTGGTGTTTCGACGTTTGAGCAAACCACTACATCAGAAACTGGGGCTAGAGTTATTTCAAATGTTAGTGGATGTGATAAGGCTTTTGGATAGAATAGTCCATGATCTTTCAGTATTGTATGATCCAATGGTATCGCGTACCTAGTTTTATGTATACCAGCTACAAGATTATCCTTTGCAACTGATGCTTTGTCCCCTGCATTTGTTCTAATTTTCCTAACATTCTCAGATGATATGCCCTGTCTCAATCTGTTATTACGATCGGTCTCTGACAAAAACAAATCATGATAAGTCTTGAATAAATCAAACCTATTAATGTCCTCTATAATTTCACCACCGAATAGAACCCTTTGTCGTGAAACTAGGTTTCTTCCCAAGTTATTAACAAGGGTGTTGTTTTTATGACCTGTTACATTAATATCGAAAGTGATGTAAACGCTGCCAGGTACAATCACCATATTATTCTCCAGTTGTGGTATGTCAATGAATAATGTCTCACCAGGATTTGCTGATGAGGGATTTAACGTGATACGATTTAATGACGCCCCTGCCTTCAAACCATAACGCGTCCTTGGAACACGAGAGGGATCAATAATTTGTGGTATTTCAGTCATTTTAAATGCTCGTATTCTTGTTTATAAATGAGTGATTCAAATGTTTTAAGTCAGTTATACTACTCCACTGATGGATATTGGAAAGGATACTCAGCCATACCCAAATTGGCCAAAGCAGCCAAAGTAAGTGAAAAGATTGCTAAAGAGTGGTTGCAAAAGCAAGCCTTATGGCAAATATATCTCCCATCCCCAAAGTATATACCCAGACCACATTGGAGTGTTGATGAGCCAAATCAATTCCATCAGGCGGATTTGTTGTTTCTTCCTCATGACACAGTGAAAAGAAAAACATACCGCTATGCATTAGTTGTGATTGATATTGCTTCAAGGTATAAGGATGCTGAGGCATTGACTTCAAAGGACAGTGGTGAAGTTGCTAATGCCTTTGAGAGGATTTATGCCCGTAAATTGAAATGGCCACAGACATTAATGGTTGATCCTGGCACAGAGTTCAAGGGTAATGTGACAAGTTTGATGAATAAGCATCAAGTTACAATCCAGCGTAGTGAAGCTGGAAATCATCGAGCTCAGGCTTTTGTTGAAAGAGCCAATAGGACTCTTGGTGAGAAATTATTCAGCCATCAATACGCTCAAGAAATGGTTAGTGGTAACCGATCCACAGTTTGGGTGAAAAGATTGCCTGCCATAATGAAAACCCTGAATAGCGAGCCGACTCGTATCACTGGTAAAGATCCTGAGGAAGCTTTAGAAATGGAGTCGGTTGGTATTAAACCTCCAGATTATAAGCGGCCTGTGGGATTGGATGAGAAGAGATTACCTCCAGACGTTGAAGTCAGGTATCTGTATGCCCCTGGTGAAGATGAAGGTGGAGACAAACGAAGGGCTACTGATCCCATATGGAGCCTTGAGGTCTATGATTTAGCCCGAACTATAATTGAACCGGGTCAGCCAGTATTGTACTATTTAGATGGAGGTCCAAAACGGGGATTTGTTAGAGAGGAACTTCAATTTGTGCCTCAGGATACTGAATTGCCACCAGATAGTGTTCTGAAGTGACCATGTGCATAAGTGTTTATTCCATCCTCCATTATCACACGTTTATCGTCCTCGTGTGATAATGCAACCTTACTAATGGTTTCAGTGTATATGTCATGTTTGTGGCTTCTAATTGTATTCATCTTCCTTCTCTGTTTTTGGCCACTGAAAAGGCAAGTCTTGTAATCCTCAAAACTTATACTTTTACTCACAACTGCCTTATTCACACCCTTACACTTCTTGACTTCTTTCTGTTTATCCGTTTTGAAGGCATAGAGCTTAGCCCTTAGACCTACAAACTCAGTAATCTGTTCACCGCCAGCTTCATCTTTGAACATACCTAAAACTTTCTTGTTAACTCCCGTTTCAATTCCAGATGAGTGTTCCTTTGGATAGTTGCTTGTATCGAACTTTTCTCTAACATCCCGGCTTATATACTTGTAGAAATCTTCAGTCTCTATCTCATAGGCAAGAGAGTCTGTATCTGTAAACAGCAATTTAGCTTTCCACCCATACTTAGGCTTTATGTAATTGTAATGGAAATCATACATGGTAATCTTACTCAAATCCAAAATAGACAATCCTAAGTAAATGGGTTTATCGAAAAGCAGTTTAGTTTTCTTCATATGGAACGCGGTCAATTCCTCACAAAAGATATTCCCATGATGGAAGTTTGGCTTTACAATCAACTTACGCGCTTGCTTCTCATTCGTTACCAACTGAATGTCCACTCTCTTCCTGATGTTCTCCATGGTCTTACCGAATACTGAGTTGTTCATCAGTTTGAAGAAATCCTTCTCAAAGTCATTCTCAGCTTTAGCCCTCAAATTAGTATTTAAATCGATGTAGGACCTTAGCCACTCTGATTCTTCGAATTTGATCCCTCTGTGTACTTTGGTTAATTTTAATCCAAGAGCCAGGTACTGTTTCAGTGCTTCATGGTGTAGTATATACTTTGTTTTATCCATCAGGTTTGGAATTAGCTTGTCTACCCCTTCTACATCTTTCCTTTCTGGGGCTAACGGATAATCATTATGTAAATCATGTAGCTGATGCGGGTATTCCAAATCCACTTCCAATATGCATGGATAAACCCTCCAGTTTGATAATTCTTGATAATCCATCCACTCAAACCCGTGAGTTGGTAAAGCCTTGGTCATTGCGTGGCCATAAAGTCCATTCGCATCCAAATATGTGATGTACTTTGTAGGCAAGGCTGAATCATACTCCTTCATATATGGGTTGTTAGCTTTACCATGCCTAGTGGAAATCGTTGAGATCCCACCTCGTATGCCATTCTCAATCATCATAAGCATATCTGGATCTCTCAATAGTTCCAATTCCACCTTAGTTATTTTCAATGTAGCATCCCAGGCCAATCCAGGTGCAGTGTAGTACCATGCAGGATCCAGCTTGTATTTGCTCATACAGACGCCTCTGAAATTCTCAAATACATCAGCTAATAAGAGTACATCCGTTTCTAGGTATAGGTCATGGTAATCCCTAAAGGTTTCCATCCTAAAGGTTTCCCACACGTTTTCAGCATGTTGGTAATCCTCCTCAGATATATCAACATCATAAAGCTTCGAGTAGAATTCCTCCTTTAGTGGTAAACTAGTTACTTGTAGCTTATCAAAACCATCAAACCAATCGTACGGAAATACACCTTTTCTAGACAATAAGTCAAGGTTTTCATAGTAACTCTCAAGATTTTCCAAAGACTCTCTTGGCAGGTTATCCGCCAAAGTTGTGAGACCACTTGACATGAACCTAAAACTGTCTATGAATCTAATAGAACGTTTAACCTTTACCTCCTTCCCATCCTTCTCGAAAGTATCCAGCACAATATCCTTTGTGAATGAGATGTATTTCTCATCATTGAGAGGAATGCAGTTTATCTAACCCTCTGTTACCCCCAGCTTCTTGATGAATAAATGACTGTCATATCCAGACAAGTTGTGGAATATGACTGGGAAGAACTTTGGAACCTTGAATTCTAGATTGCATTTACTATGTGCTGCTCCTCTATACCTACCTGTAATATGGCAGTGATCAACCACCTTGTCATTCCCTAATTTACCCTCACAAATATGGCAATGAGTCGCATTATTATGTTTCTTATGATCACTCATATTCATTATAATACTCTTTTCGAACTTGAATTGGTTATAGATCTTTTTAATGTCCTCCTCTAAACTTTCCTGAAACATTTGAGGTATGTCATCTTCTGATGAGTTGGCTGTATACATCACAAGCTTGGGTTCAAATACCTCATCATCAAAACACTTAATAAAGTAACAAAAACCTGATGGCTTGTGCTTTTGGTATTGATTGGTGAAACTCTCCTTATCATCCGGTGAACAAGTGTCCATCTTCTCAGTAAAGCACTCGAAATCCGCATAAACCACGAATGGGACTTGCATCTTTCTGTTACGGTTTTTGAAAGTGATGTACTTTGGGTTTCCATCCTCGTCCATTGGCATCTCTACTTTCACTGCTTCATTATTCAAGCAATACTCCTGATGTGTTTCTAATGATTTCTCTGACCAGAATAAATTTAAGCAATTATCACAGAAAGAACTGGCCTCCTTATGTTTACTACTACCAATATTTAATCTTGACATGTTCTTAATCCAACAATAATGATTAGTTTCATCATTTGATATAAAAAGCAGGTTTATCTTTGGTACACCTAATTTACTACTACGCCTTATTGGTGTTATCTCACCATTCTCATATCCAAGAATATTAATGCCATAGGAGTTTTGCCTTTCAAACTTGTCCACCTGATTCGTGGCAAGCGCTGACACTGGAAACTCTATTCCTGACCAGTCTAGCTTCTCAGAATTTTCCCTCATTTCCTTATTTAATCTCTCAGCGTTCTTCTCCCTTGGGAACACAGCAGATGTTATTGCCCATTTGAAGCACTCCTGGTCTTTCTCGTTCTTAACATTTATGATTGCCTTCTTGGCGGCCAATTTGGATGGTAATGGAATATATGAACTTCCGGAAAACGGTTGAAATGGATTTATATGTATACGAAGGTCTACAACATGGTCAAATACCCATCCAGAGCGCTCATTCTCATATTTTTGTATCAATTCAATCAATCTAGCTGAAATTTTATCAAACATATTAAATGTGTTTGTTGAAGCTGTTACTATCTCCATCAATGAATGAAAGTGCCCTTCACTACTCTCAACAACACTATTATTCTGACTATCCCTCCTTGTAAATGTACATGTTAATATACACTTTAATTTGAGTGGCTTCCTCTGTTTACGCATTAATACACAAAACTGTGATCTAGCCTTTTTCAAGAACGAAGTTGGATCATAACCACTTCTACCCTTTACTATATAAGTCTTTAGAAACCCTTTCAGAGCAGTTTGATATCTTTCAGGAATAAAATAGTCAGGTGGTTGAGGTGGTTGTTGAGGTGGTTGTTGAGGTGGTTGTTGTTGTGATTGTTGTTTTTGTGGTCCTTCAACAATACTAGCTACCTTTCTCTGAAGATCTTTTATTCTTTTACTAACAGCACTCTTAGTTGAATCTGCAATGTATGAGAGAATCCAATCCTTAAAGTCGTTAATGTATTTCTTTGCTAAATCAATGTATTTACTGTTTGAATCACTAGATGATTTTACAGGAATAGCTGATGCTTTCCTAGATTCAATAACATTTATAAGTTCTGGTTTACGCATCTTAGCATAGCCTTTTTTACGAAGTTTCTTAGCTATAATTCTTAGTACCCTAACTGTTAAGTCCTCAAGTTGAACATCATCTAGAACATCTAGTAATTCAGCCTTTTTTAATCGTTCATAACCCCTTAATCCAGCACTTTTAGCTATTCTTCTCAACTCTTTCACTTATAAATTCTCCAAATTGAAATTATTTTAATATTTGGTAACCCTTAAATCAATCACTATCTCACCCAAAGCCAAGTTTAAATTTTAAACATTTATAACGTGAATCGCGTTATAAATGTATCGTCTATGACTAACAATTAAACACATGAAGCTTTTCCAAGAAACCATTCCACAATTTCTCAGCATCTTCCTTCTGTTCATTATCAAAACACCAATCCCATGCTCTACTAGGGTGCCATGCTGTAAGCCCTAAATCATCATAAAAGTCTCTATAAAAAAAATCTTGTGTAGCCTCTTATATACATCTGTAAATATATTAACCTCAAAGAATTTAATATGTATATGATTAAGATCATATACTATCTCATAGGGACCATCATAATTAAAATATACTTCCAAAGCCAAATTATGCTCATCATTGGCAAGAGTTAATACATCTCTAGCAATCTCATCAGTAGGAAAACCATTTATCCCAAATTCCCTTCCACGGTTAAAACCACACATACCTACCCAATCATTCATTTTAAACTCAAAACGAATTTCATTAAAAAAACCGCGATACTTAGAAATATTTTTTATCAAATCTACTTTTACTGACTTCATAAAATCATAAACGCCTAAATTCTTATTATTAGTATAAACCAATCCAACACAACTAAGTTCATTACCATTCAAATTTCTTTGCATCTTTTTGCCCCAATATATACACACCTACCACACTCAAACCCAACTTCCAATTTTTATACAACACCTCCCAGACAAAAATTTTACAAATTAATGGCCACACCCAAAAAAAAAAAACCACTTTGAAAATTAATGACCACACCCAAAAACCATTCCGAGCCAGAAAATTCATGAATTTTTTTTCATTGAGCCAGAAACCCCATTTTCCCACTACTCGTGAAATCACGGTGAACTGATTACTGTAGACATTTCAGTGGCTTTTCAGTTTTATTGTGCATTTTAACTGAAGAACAAGTATTCTTTATGGTGCTAATAGCATTTAATAGTCAGATTTCTGTAGCGGGTATCTAACCCTTTATTATCTAAAATATATTGATAAAATAGAGTACTATTCACTGCTTGCAACAAATGAATTAATTTACCTTTTTTTGGGCATATACATGGCTGGTAGTATCGCTGTGAAAACACACAGTATAAGTCAATATTTAGTACGATTTCCTTTTGTTCTTATTACATCATTTAGCAGTGATTTCATTGATCCGATTAAATTGTTGATGGTTTCAATCCGTATTGAGTACATTGTGTTCACCGCTCTTTGTTTGAATTGCTCAAAAGACTCTTTTGTTATGTTCTGTGATACAGCCTGCTCTTTCAGTTTGTTGGAGGCAATGTGAAACAGATTTTCTATTGGATGTAAGTCTGGGCTTCGTGGTGGTAATTTCAACAGAGTTGAATCAGTCCGCGACATTGCAGTTTTTGCGAGCGCTGAGTTTTGCGATGGGTCACCGTCTTGTACCCAAATGCAATTATTTCCTTTGTCTGCTGTCTGAAACATAGTATTAAAGTTTCTGTCTATGAAATTGGAAAAGTACGCACCAGACATTTTCTCGTAGGGTTCACAAATAATCACACCTTTTCCGTAACTGATGGCAACCATGAGTTTTAACACTTTTCCGCCAGTTCCCTCTCTTCGTCCCTTGGATGTACAACCCAAGACAAGTCCCTCTGATATCTTTCTCCATGTCCTCCCCTTTGTTGCGCGAGCTTGTTCACATGGATTTGATTTGTGGGCAAATCCAGTTCCGTCCAAAAAGAAGGATAAACGCTCAGTCCAAAAATTCTCAGGTAAATCTTTCTTGCACCATTTAGCAAAAGACAACCTTGTTTTCAGATCCTCTCTCTTTGGGAGTCCTTTCTTTCGTGCTTGTAAACAGTAATAGCCTTTTTCATTTAAGAATCTGGTAACTGTTCTTACCGACACTTCAAAATTGTCGATTCCTGCTTGTTCCATGATGCGCGCAGCGGAAACGTTCCCTTCCTCGGTTCTTAGCGTTACAATGCTCTTGATAATTAAACGCTTCTGTCTCTCTGTAAGCTTTCTTGGACGCCCTTTTCTTGATGCCGGCCTTAGAGGACACTTGTTTACACCACCTTCTTGAGCGATTCTGAAAACACTACTACGTGAAACGCCACAAAGATCTGCCACTTTACGCACTGAAAGTCCCCGAACACGACTTAAATAATAGATACGAGCTCTAGCATCACAATCGATTCTTCCCTTAAAGACCATTTTGTTTGAAGCAAATGTCGTTTTACCTTAGCTACCGGCAACGACATATTTATAATTCTCTACTTTATAACCAAGACTTATTCTAGATTAACGTAGAAGAGTTGTTTTCAATTTCCAAAAAGAAACAGTGCGTAATTAACCCGAAATCTAATTTTAAAATACCGTGACGCTCACCCTTATCTCTGTCACTGGCGTCACATATTCTCTCGAAAATTCCTCGCATATCTCTTTCAGACAATCCCGGCCAAAAGTAGTTGGGACACTTGAGCTAGACCACGTATCCCCCATCCCCCCCAATCAATGTTGGAAAATATCGCGTTTTTTCCAACCAAAAGGGAAAAAATCACCCGATTATCAACATTGTTAGTGGGGGGAGGGGAGAACTGCCTGCTGTCCCAACTTTTTTGTCCGGGATTGTAGGTCCAGGGACCAAGCCCAGAGTGAAGTCAGATAGAGTCTTCTCCTTTTTAAAAATGTGAGATCCTATTGGGGTAGACTGAATTCTTCCAACCAAATAAGAATAAAACCAATCATTTACCATACCACAGACTCTGTAATGATTAAGTTTCTCTAGGAGAATGTTATGATTGACAGCACCATAAGATTTCTTTGCAAGTTGATAAGAATGCCGCATAATAACATTCCTGTGTCCATATGAACTCGAATCTTATTTACAATAGGGACTTTAAGATCCGAGACGCGACGGATTCTAGAACGCGGTGGCCGTTAAAGGACTGGAACTAGAACGTCGCCGTTTGCGCGGGAAAAGTAAAGTTAAGATCCCCGTCGCGATGCAAGACGACGCGGCTGCGAAACGCTCTTTATCAGTGTGATTCTTCAGCAATTTTTTCGCAGAAATAGCCATGTAAATGCTATGTTTGTGTCTATTAGAAGAGATCATAAAAACACACAAAGCTTAAATGTGCTAGTTAAGCGGCAGATGAACGCAATAAATCGAGAAATGCAACGGTACAAGAGACGAGGAAAGTATGCAGAAGACTCTTGCATTCACTTTTTGAAGTTGTAGCTCGTGACTTACTGACAAGCCTTACTCGAAGACACTGCCATTTTATAAGCTTAGTACACCTGAAAGAAATTAAAACTAGAAGGGCACTCGGTAGAGCGCATACCTCCGCCCCGCCACATATTGTTGTCTTAAGAGTTTGGATCCACAAATAAGAGCTATTTGAAGAAAAGTATATCCAATTGAGGAGTAATATTATTGTTTTTCCCACATATCGCTTCTTCGCCTTCGATAACTTGGAACCAGATGAATGGCATCAAGTTTCACAACTGTTTTCTACCGTGGGAACCAAGAAAGCTGATTGGTCAACATTAATTCGATTAGTAAACAAACCCAATTATCACTGAAATTTCTGTAAAACCTTAGAAAACTCTCTGATAAAATCGCTCAGCTTAAACACGACAAGAATTGCGGTGCGATATACAGTCTGGTAGGTTTTTTGCGGTCGTGGAACCAGCCATATAGTATACAATATATACAAAAGTTAGGCGTAAAATGACATTCACGTTTGTTCGAAGCCGTACTATCAAGTGTAGCCCGAGTGAACGCTCCCGTGAGCGTCTAGTCTGGATCTGAGATCCGGAGTTTAATCCGGATAGATCCCAAATTTTAATCGATTGATCCTGGGTATATTTGCGACCTTTCCACCAAATTTGGTGTAAATCCGTTGATTAATTTTTGTGTAAATTAAGACGATTAACAGACAGACAGACAGGCGTGAAAACATAACCTCCTTGGCGGAGGTAAAAATTCAAAATCCTTCCATAGTTACGATCTGAAATGTCGCCAGAAATTACGTCCAATGATCCTAGATTGCTAATTTTTCATGTTTAGAGGAATAAATCATTATTTAAGTTAAGCACTGGAAGGAATATACTCGCGTTTTGTACAGAACGTCAAAATTGCCAAACCCACGTTCTCGACGCGACGTGATACCATCAGGAAGACGGCGTGAGCATGCGCAATATGTCACCTCTTTAAAAATTAACTTCCGGCCGCGTCTTACAGCCGTCGCGTCTCGAATCTTAAAGTCCCTAATATCTAAAATTGCGCACTCTCGGATTTTTTTTCTCGAAAACCATATTGTCTCTGGCAGAATATGCATGTTTGTTTACAAATGATTTGTATATGACCTTTTCAAATATTCAATTTAGAGAATAGATATCCGTCAATAATTGTGACAGGGCTCGGGATTTGGTACACTAACGCTTCACCGTTTAACGGAACAATCCGTTTCCTGTCCGTTTACCTTCCATTAAAAACTGATCATCAAAGCCTTTACGCGCTTTCCTCATCCGACAAAACGTTTAAGCCCTTAACCTATCCGTTTAACGATAACTTGCATCTGTTTAACGTTTTTGAAAAGCAAGCGTGTAAAGCGAAAAGAATCCTGAGATACTAACGATCATGCTGCGATCGAGCGACTTTGTTGCTCTGACGAAAATAGTTCAAGACATAATTACCCTACAAATTATATGTGCATCAGTGTAGTGGCAGCGAGCGTTACAAACACGCGATTACTGTAAAATAAGTCAGTTAGAATTTCCATTGAGGGCGAGAGGGTGTGTTAGAGAGATCGATCAGCCATTTTCCATCTTTAGTGGCTGCCTGATGAGCATTATCGAGCGCGATGGTGGTTAAGAGTTCACATTCTCCAAGAAGCGAGCAAGGTTGTACTTTGTCGTCAAATTTTGCTTGTTGTTCGAGTCGGAATGATTTCCGTACAGGTCCCTACTTCATTATGCATTCTGTAACTATACTATTTTGTTCTTCGAACACAATAAATATTTGCACGTGCATTACACCAGACAAGACAGCTTCAGCATGCATAATGAAGTAGGGACCTGTGCGGAAATCATTCCGAAAATCGCTCAATAAAGACTAATACACATTACTTTAAGAAATCGAATGCTAGAAACGAGGGTAAGATTTCCGCACAGGTCCCTACTTGGTTGTGCATGCCGTAGATATACTTATTCGTTCCTCCTTCGAACACAATAAATATTTGCACGTGCATTACACCAGACAATACAGCTACAGCATGCATAATAAAGTAGGGACCTGTGCGGAAATCTTACCGAAACGAGCTCTAGAAAAGTTGAGTGTTCAGTTATACATGCTTATGCAAATATATTTCGATTTACTGTTCACTTGACACTTCGACACAAGGTATGATTGACAAGATGCTAAGGCCCGTTTCAAACGTCGTGCTACTGCCGTGCCGAACTAAATTGATCGAATTAAATTCGACTTTAACACGGCAGTAGCGCGACGTTTGAAACCAAGTTGTGCTACTGCTGTGTAGCACGGCAAGCTTTGCCGTGCTACACGGCAGTAGCACGACTTGGTTTCAAACGTCGCGCTACTGTCGTGCCGAACTCAATTCATAAATTGTGAATACATTTTAAAAGTTGTCCAAACCGGTTTTTTTGTTTGACGCATGCGCATCATAGTTGATTTCAAGAAGGAATTAACATGGCGGCGTTTCGAAAGAGCCTACCATCATGTGCAATGCCTTCAGATACGGATCACACCGTTGAAGACGAAGATAATACAAACTCAAACCGCTCATCGCCATCATTTGCAGACAGCGAATGGGAGGATGAGGTTGAAGACAATGTCGACTCGGTTGACGAGGATAATGTTCAAGAGGCGGGAAAATGGAAGTCCAGCACTGGAAGGAAGAAGGAGAAGAAGGGCCGGAAGGCGAACTGGAAAGAACGCCATTTACACGATTTGGTAGATGTCATTGTCAGTAATGAATATTACAAGAACAATCTCATCTTTGCTAACACAAAAAATTCCAGAAACGGAGAAGTGTACGAGAAAGTGCTGGCTGAACTTCAAGAAAGGTATGAGAACACATTCCCTCTCAACGCTGAGCAATTACGTAATAAGTTTAAGAAATGTGTTTCGGATTGTAAGAAGCTGGCACTGACGGTGAAAACGGGAACTGGTATAAAGAGAGTGCAGGAAGAGAAAGGTTATGGAGCGTGGTTTAATCAGCTGTTTCCCCTTGTACAATCACGAGATTCATGCAATCCAGACCTGGCAGTTGAACCCTCTACTTCAAGAACGTCAGCTGGGGGAAAGGATAAGAGCAGGAAAAGGTGTACTGAAACATCTGAAAACTCGGAGTCAAATGCAGAACTGAGTTGTGAGTCAGACAAATCCGTTTTTGTACCAGTAAAGAAGAGAGCACAAAGGAAAAGCAGAAGTGGTATACAAGAGACTGTAAATTCATTTGTGGGAATAATGAAAACTGTAGTAGAAAATGATCCTGCCAAAGATGTCCTTAAATTCTTTCAAGAGGAAAACAACAAAGCGAGAGAGAGCATGAGATGAGAATGATGCAGCTCTTTATGTCTTCTCGTCCATTGTCTCCAAATCAGCAGGCTAGTCTAGTCTCCTTCGCAGCCGCTTTTTGGGACGTCACGCAACGCTCCCCCCAGGGGGGAGCGTTGCGTGACGTCCCAAAAAGCGGCTGCGAAGGAGACTACAGGCTAGTCATGCAGGTATTCCATTTACCCATCCTTACCCTGATACTTCAAGGGGAGAACTTCAACCAAGTTATGGTTCTCCATCGTGTTCTAGCGTGTTATCTAATGACAGTGTGCCTCATTTCTATTATGAAGAGCAAACCTTTCGTAACCTCTAAATGATTTTCAGAGGAAAAATCTCAACCTTAAATACATGTGCCCTGTGTGCCATAAGATACTGCAGAACTGCGTTTTTGAGATTCTTTGGTTGCGTTCAATAATTATCAGTTAATTCTTATTTTTAAATAAACACGTTACATGTTAAATTCAGAAAATATATTTGACCTTAATAAATAAAGTGTTGCACATTTTATGAATATTTTTGTTTTCATTGGGTATTGGAAAATTAGATATCTGCTGTTGACCCTTAAGCAATGCGGGGGATCAGCATCAGAATTCTCTTTACATATTCAAAAGAAAACATCATGAGAATTAAGGGAATGATCACCTCAGAGTACTTTTCTGCTCTTTGAAGAATTCCAGCATCTAATACTGTAAGAAAATTTATTGGGTCAGTGAGGAGAATTTGTAGATTGACTTCACTGTATGAAGCTTCCAAGGTTTAAATAGAGGCATTGAATTCCTTGAAACTCTTTTACATTACAAAGCTACACAATCATCTTGACAAAGCAAACACCACAATATCCAAATCAATGTCCAAATCGTCTTGTACATGTGGACTCACTTCATGGGCATCATCAACATCAGAATCAATAATACCAGCAGCCAAAAGTAGTTTGAATGGTTTTTGGTTATGGTGTCAGTCTTGCACCCTTACTCATACAAATAAATGGAGCAGACTGGGTACAATATTGGGAAGATCTTTACCATATTGGAAGCATTTATCAGGTAAGGGCCAAGTTATTAAGGGTGTTAAATGTTATTACTTAATTAATCTCCTTCCATTCCAATAAACTTCCTCCCCTTTCAAGTCTGATTTGTTGATAAGTGTTCTCCTCTATCAAGTGGTAAAGAACAAAATGCTGATTGAAATTACGCTTGAGGTCCTTGAGAATTAAGAAACGAAATACCCCTACTCCAAAACTCAGATGGACAGACAACAAAAATAATTTATGCATGTTGGCATCACAGGTTTTGTAGCTTCATTGTAAGAAATACCTGTGGTAAAACTATGATAGTACACATTTATAACAATTTTTCAAGAAAAATAACTTTCAAAGTCAAACTGGTGGAACCATGAATACCTATGATTACTTCTAGAATGTTAATTGTGTCATGACAAATCAGATAACAGATGAAACCACAAGGCTTCATTGCAAGAAACTGCAAGAGTTGTTTAAGTTACTCTTGCAGTTCCTTTCTGTTAACTCTTTCTGTTTCATCTCACATCTGATTGGTTGAATTGCAACACAACAAACATTCCAGAAATAATTCAAGGTGTTCATGGTTTTCTGGGTTTGACTGTAAGGAATTACATTACACTTAAGACATATTTCTGTGTATAAAATTTGGAATAATGTCAACTGTAATGGGGAATTTGAACTAAAATGCAGTGTCTGAACCCATGAAAAAGGTGCCAGAAAATACAAACATAAATGAAAACAATCAACAAGGTCAATTTATTTTTTCATTGGCTTATTCCAGAAACAAATTCACAGTACACTGACTGATGGTGTGCCGGAAATTCTCTTGGGAGCGGGCTCAAAAACTCTGAAAATGAAGAATTTAATTTAATTTTTTCCAGTTACTTAGAATAACTCATTGAATGTGATTTCAGATATTTTCCAGTAACTGATTATCAATATTATTATATATTAAGACCTCCACAAAAAGTAATAAACAAATTAATGGCAATCCAAGCCTGAGGTGGAGTCTGTGGGATTTGAAAACTGAGGGAGGTGGGGTCTAATGGTGCAAGAAATCCAGGTGGAGTGGGGGTAAAAAATCGTGGTACCTGTCAAGGGTGTGTGGGTTTTTTTCTGGAATTATCCATAGTCCCAGTAGGAAGTTCCATTGCGTAAAGAGGATAAGGAAATTGTAACCCAAAGATTTTAACATTGTATAAACACAACAATATATTAGAATATTGTTCTTGTTCTATGTCTTACAAGACTTGTCCATTTGAATGTCATAGCATTTATGGATCTTGCATCAATACATGCCATGTCCTTGCTTCTCATCCCAACATTTCTTCGTTAGTTTTGATCTTATTAACTTGGCCTGATGATTAGTGTCTGGTACTGCGGGAGACACATACATATGCAACAAGCGACTAATAGTTGCCCTGTCCCTTCTTTCACCACTGACAGGGTCGAGGGTTAAGTCCAGTTTTTGAGAAATGGTATCTCCATGGTCAATACAAACATTATGGAGGATCATGCATGCCAGTGTGAACATTTTCAAATTCTTGGAGTCAGACTCACATTTTCTCAAAAGAACCCTCCACCGACCCTTAAGCTGGCCATAGGCACCTTCTGTTACTATCCTTGCGTGACTTAAAAGATAGTTAAAATACCTTTGTTCAGGAGAAAGGATGACATTTGTGTACGGCTTCATTAGCCATGTTGACAGTGGAAAAGCCGACTCTCCCACAATAAATGGAGACACACACTCCCCATCAACATCTTTACTAATGTTAGGGATGACATTTCCTTGTTTGAATTCATCCCACAAATCGGTTGATTGAAATATGATAGAATCATGCGAATTACCTGGGAAACCGCAACTACCCCAGATAAAACGGTACTTTGCATCAACAATTGCCATTAAAAAAACTGAGTAGAAATTTTTGTAGTTGTAATATTCCTTCCTTGATGCTGCATTACCTTTAGGGCATTTGATGGGAATATGGCACCCATCAATGGCCCCCCAGCAATATTGGAACTGCCCCAATTCTTCAAAATCCAGCATTTTCTCCATGAACTGAGCACTGTCTTGCGGGAAATGGTGGGTGACGCATTCAGCCCACATATTGTTAATGATTGCTTGACAAACTTCCTGCACAATTGTCGAGACAGTTGATACTCTGAAACCAGACATCTGGGAAATTGTGTAATAGTAGTCCCCTCTTCCTAGTTTGTATAAGCAGATACCTAGTCTGCATTAAGGTGAGATAGGATCTTCTGTAATAACCTGCCGTTGTAAGTCATGACTAATCTTGTTCAGAATAAATTGGAACGTGGCTTTCGAAAGTCGAAAGGTCTGTTTAAACATTTTATTGGAGTAGGTACTCCACACAGTCTCCCACCATCCATGATTCCTTTGTAGTCGCTTGCATGACCGAGATACTGTGGTTGTTGGATCCGTGGATAACAGTAAAAGAGCGATAACGCAAGAGGACAGGATAGTTAATCTTCTTCTTGTTGCAACAGCATTGGTCAAAAATATCTGTTGCATCAGACGCTTCCTCCTTCTAGCAGCTTGGGCTTCTTTAAAGAACAAAAAAGCATGTTTGCGTTCGTCTACTGCTTCCGCCATTTTGGATTTATCCGTACAACCGCTGGTCATCTCTTTTTTTTCAGGAATAGCAAATTCGATGTCTGAAACCAAGTCGTGCTAGAGTTGTACTAGAGTCGAGCCAGCTTAGCACGGCAGTAGCACGACGTTTGAAACGGGCCTAAGAGTAGTTGTAAATGGGGCATTCTGGGACAAAGTGATTTTGGGTTGCAACTTTTTGCCTCAAAATCGTTTTATGCAAATTAGGGTGCCAAATTGTATCTTATGTGGGGGGTGGGGTGAGTAATATTTTGTCCAAGATGGCGGGTTGGTATCAAAAATTGAAAGTTGGGTTCGGGTGAGGTAGTGATTGGGTATATTGAGAGCAAGAGAGAACAATTCAAAATGGCGGCTATGTATTATGTTAACCAGATTGATTACGCAGTTGAGGAACCAGATAGATTTAAGATGGGTAGGTTTAATAGAGGCCTTTTGGGAAACCGTGAATTCATTGAGAGAATTAAACCAGATTTAATGCGATATGTTTTACGTTATCAATCGTTTATTGAGTGGGTTAGCTTATGGGTTTCCTTTCGGAATCGTGCACCTTCATATTTAATTCGATGTGAAATGGCGGACTTTACCATGAATGGTTTACCGACTGATCACATTCTTATGGAGGTCCATAATCGAGCTGATTTAGACCGTGAAATGTACTTGAATTTTTATGAAGAATATCTTGTATTTACACGTGAGAATCGGGAGTGGTTAAATAGGGAGAGATCTAGACCCACTGATTATGGTCAATATGAGATTGAATGTATGGAACTTTGTTTGTACACTCCAGGTAAAATGCATAAACAGAAATTTAAGCAATGTATTGATGAGCTACTATATGAGTCCAATAGACGAATACACAAGCGGGCTTTTTACAGAGACTTGTACGATGACTTAATGCCTATAGCATGGCATCCAACTAGGATACTTGAATGGTGTCTTGATGTAGAGGAGTTGGAGTATTTGAAAGAGCGATGGCGGATAGATTGGTAATAGTACAATATATACATTTGTTACGCGATTCACGTTATAAAAGTAAAAATGAAATAGGGTTGTGAGTAGGGTAGTGATTGAGTTAAGGCTTAGACAATGTTGTACCAATATTAATATGGAGAACTTACCAGTGAAAGAGTTGAGAGCAATCGCTAAAAGTGCTGGGGTTAAGGGTTATGGCCAGTTCAGAAAGGCTGAACTACTTGAAGTGCTAGCTGATGTTCAGCCCGAGAACTTAACAGTGAGAGTACTAAGAATCATAGCCAAGAAACTTGGTACACAAGGCTATGCCAAGATGCCTAAAACAGAACTTATCAATGTTCTTGGATCCACACAAGCATCTGAGGCTAATATTCCAATTCCTGGACCAATTAGACCTACAACAGCAAAACCATCTCGTGCCTCACTTAGGAAAGTCATCGATTTAGCTAGGAATGAAATTAAGAAGTTTACGGATTGGATCCTATCATACATCCCAGAATCGACTAAGAGGGCTGTGAGCAAAAGACTAAGAGATCTTCAGAGGAAGGTAGCCAGTATCGCTGAAGAGCCACCTGATTACTTTATCCCTGAAAAACATCAAACGGCTCTGAAAGGGTTTCTGAAGACATATATAGTAAAGGGTAGAAGTGGATGTGATCCGACTTCGTTCCTGAAGAAGGCTAGATCACAGTTCTATGTACTAATTCGCAAACAGAGGAAGCCACTCAAATTGAAGTGCATCCTCTCATGTGGTTTCATAAGGAGGGACAATAAGACTAACCGTATTATTGAGCAGAGTGACGGGCACTTTCATTCATCAATGGAGACAATAACAGTTTCAACAAAAACATTTACTATGTTCGATAGCATAGCAGCTAGACTGATTGAATTGGTCCATAAATATGAGAACGAGCGCTCTGGATGGATATTTGACCATGCGATAGACTTTCGTATCCACATAAACCCATTTCAACCGTTTTCTGGAAGTTCATATATCCCACTACCACCCAAATTGGCTGCCAAGAAGGCAATCATAAATGTTAAGAACGAGAAAGACCAGGAGTGCTTCAAATGGGCAATAACATCTGCTGTGTTCCCCAGGGAGGATCATCCTGAAAGACTTAATAAGGAAATGAGGGAGAACTCTGAGAAGCTCAACTGGTCAGGAATAGAGTTCCCAGTGGCATCACTTGGTACAACTCAGATTGATAAGTTCGAAAGGCAGAACCCCTATGGGATCAATATTCTTGGCTATGAGAATGACGAGCCAATCCTAATCAGGCGTAGTAATAAGTCAGGGGTACCAAAGATAAAGCTGCTCTTCATATCAAACGATGAGACAAATCACTACTGCTGGATTAAGAGCATGTCAAGACTGATTAATTATAACAAACATCACGGCACTCGTTTTTATTGTGATAACTGTCTAAACTCATTCCATTCAGGGGAATCATTAGGAGCGCATATGGAATATTGCCTGAACAACGAAGCAGTGAAAGTACACATGCCTATGAACGAGGACGGGAGCCCAAGGTACATTACTTTCAAGAATTGCAACAGAAAGATGCAAGTTCCCTTCGTGGTCTACGCGGATTTCGAGTGCTTTACGGAGAAGATGGACACTTGTTCACCTGACGATAGGGAGAGCTTCACGAACCAATACCAGAAACACAAGCCATCAGGGTTCTGTTATCTTATTAAGTGTTTTGATGATGAGGTATTTGAACCCAAGCTCGTGATGCGTACAGCTAACTCATCTGAGGATGATATCCCCCAAATGTTCCAGGAAAGCTTAGAGGAGGACATTAAGGAGATCTATAAGCAATTCAAGTCTGAAAAGAGTCTTATAATGAGGATGAGTGATCATAGTAAACATAATAATGCGACTCATTGCCACATTTGCGAGGGTGAATTAGGGGATGACAAGGTGATCGACCACTGCCATCTTACAGGCAGGTACAGAGGAGCGGCCCATAGTAAATGCAATCTGGAATTCAAGGTCCCCAAGTTCTTCCCGGTCATATTCCACAATTTGTCTGGATATGACAGTCACTTGTTCATCAAGAAGCTGGTGGTATCAGAGGGCAGGATAGATTGCATTCCCCTCAACGATGAGAAGTACATCTCATTCACAAAGGAGATTGTGGTTGGTAATTTCAAGAAGGAGGATGGGAAGGAGGCACAGATTAAACGCTCCATTAGATTCATAGACAGCTTTAGATTCATGTCAAGTGGTCTCGCCAGTTTGGTGGATAACCTACCACGAGAGTCTCTGGAAAATCTTGAGAGTTCCTATGAAGGAGAAAACCTTGACTTATTGGCTAGAAAGGGTGTATTCCCGTACGATTGGTTCGATGGATTTGATAAGCTACAAGTGGCTAATCTCCCGCCCAAGGAGGAGTTCTACTCGAGGCTTTATGATGTTGGTATATCGGAGGAGGATTACCAACATGCTGAAACCGTGTGGGAAACTTTTGGGATGGAAACCTTTAGGGACTATCGTGACCTACACCTTAAAACGGACGTACTCCTATTAGCTGATGTCTTCGAGAACTTCAGAGGCGTTTGTATGAGCAATTACGGGCTGGATCCTGCATGGTATTATACTGCACCTGGATTGGCATGGGATGCCACATTGAAAATAACTAAGGTGGAATTGGAACTATTGAGAGATCCAGATATGCTTATTATGATTGAGAATGGCATTAGGGGTGGGATCTCAACGATTTCCACTAGGTATGGGAAAGCCAACAACCCATACATGAAGGAGTATGATTCAGCCTTGCCTACGAAGTACATCACATATTTGGATGCAAATGGAATTTATGGCCACGCAATGACCAAGGCCTTACCAACTCATGGTTTTGAGTGGATGGATGACCGAGAATTATCAAACTGGAGGGACCATCCATGCATATTGGAAGTGGATTTGGAATACCCTCACCAATTACATGATTTACATAATGATTATCCTTTAGCTCCAGAGAGACTGGACGTAGAAGGGGTAGACCAGCTAATTCCGAACTTGATGGACAAAACAAAGTACATAATACATCATGAAGCACTGAAACAGTATCTGTCTCTAGGATTAAAACTAACCAAAGTACACAGAGGTATCACATTCGAAGAATCAGCGTGGCTAAGGCCTTACATTGACTTGAACACCAGTCTAAGGGCTAAAGCGGAGAATGACTTCGAGAAGGACTTTTTCAAACTAATGAATAACTCAGTATTCGGGAAGACCATGGAGAACATCAGGAAGAGAGTGGATATCCAACTGGTGACTAATGAGAAGCAAGCGCGCAAATTGATCGTGAAGCCGAACTTCCACCACAGGAACATATTTTGCGAGAAATTGACCGCGTTCCATGTGAAGAAAACCAAACTGCTCTTCGATAAACCCATTTACTTAGGCTTATCCATTCTGGACTTGAGTAAGACTACCATGTACGATTTTCATTACAACTACATAAAGCCAAAGTATGGGGAGAAAGCCAAGTTGTTATTCACAGATACGGATTCCCTCGCCTATGAGATACAGACTGATGACTTCTACAAGGATATAAGCCCAGATGTGAGGGATAAGTTCGATACCAGCAACTATCCCAAAGATCATCCATCCGGCATTGAAACGGGAGTGAACAAGAAAGTTGGAGGCATGTTCAAGGACGAAGCTGGTGGTGAACAGATCACTGAATTTTTTGGTCTTCGAGCCAAACTATATGCATTCAAAACGGATAACCAAAGTGAAGTGAAGAAGTGTAAGGGGGTGAATAAGGCAGTTGTGAGTAACAGTATAAGTTTTGAGGATTACAAGACTTGCCTTTTCAGTGGCCAAACCCAGAGAAGGAAGATGAATACCATAAGGAGCCATAAGCATGACATCTACACTGAAACTATCAATAAGATTGCATTATCACACGAGGACGATAAACGTGTGATAATGGAGGATGGGGTACACACCTATGCACATGGTCACTTCAGAACGCTATCGGGTGGCAATTCAGTATCCTGAGGCACAAACTGAAGTTCCTCGCGGACGAATCCTCGTTTTGGGCCTCCATCCAAATAGTACAAAACTGGTTGACCAGGCGCCACTACAGTTCGAGCTAAATCATAGACCTCAAGGCTCCATATGGGATCAGTAGCCCTTCGTTTGTCTCCACCTTCATCTTCACCAGGGGCATACAGATACCTGACTTCAACGTCTGGAGGTAACCTCTTCTCATCCAATCCCACAGGACGCTTATACTCTGGAGGCTTAATATCAATTGCATCCATTTTAAAAGCCTCTTCAGGCTCTTTACCAGTGATACGGGTTGGCTCACTATTCAGAGTCTTCATGACGGTGGGTAATCTTTTCACCCAAACTCTGGATCGAGCACCACTCACCATCTCTTGAGCGTATTGATGACTGAACAATTTCTCACCAATAGTCCGATTGGCTCTCTCAACAAAAGCCTGAGCTCGATGATTTCCAGCTTCGCTCCGCTGGATGGTTGCCTGGTGCTTATTCATCAAACTTGTCACATTACCCTTGAATTCTGTGCCTGGATCAACCATTAATGTCCGCGGCCATTTTAACTTACGGGTATAAATCCTCTCGAAGGCATTGGCGATTTCCCTACTGTTCTTCGAAGTCAATGCCTCAGCATCCTTATACCTTGAAGCAATATCAATAACAACTAGCGCATAGCGGTATGTTTTTCCTCTAACTGTATCGTGAGGGAGAAACAACAAGTCAGCTTGATGGATCTGATTAGGCTTATCAACACTCCAATGCGGCCTGGGTATATACTTGGGAGTTGGGAGATATATTTGCCACAAGGCTTGCTTCTCCAACCACTTTTTGGCCACGTTTTCACTGACCTTAGCTGCTCTGGCCAATTTATGTATGGCTGAGTATCCTTTCCAGTACCCATCAGTGGAGTAATACAACTGACTTAAAACATCCGAATCACTCATTTATAAACAAGATTGTAAGCATTTAAAATGACTGCTATACCAGAAACGCTAAAGCCTGAACGTCTTCCTCGAGATCCCAAAGGATTGAAAGAGCATGCAGTATTAAATCGAGTCTCATTTACCCCAGTATCCGCAGTCCCAAATCAGATCCTATATGTCGATATCCCCAAACTGGCAGACAATGATGTAATAGTCCCAGGCAGCGTTCACCTCATATTTGACTTGAACGTTTCAGGTCATAAGGACAATACCTTAGTCAACAATGTAGGGAGGAACCTGGTTTCTAATCTCAGAGTTACCTTTGCTGGGGAGACCATTCAGGACACTAACAGGTTCGACTTGTTCCAGACTTACCATGATTTGTACTTGCCAAAGGAGGAGCGTGAGGATAGGATTATACAGGGCGTCTCATCTGAAAACATGCGGAAACTAAGGACGAACGCTGGGGATAAGGACACTTCGGATGCAAAGGCTGTTAGGATGGCAGCGATTCATAACACTAAACACGCGATACCCCTAGACCATCCAATTCTCCGAGATCATGGAGTCTTCTACCCAAGAGCACTGAATAAAACATTAAGATTTGAAATCACGCTTGCCCCTGTTGCTGATGTTGTAGTGTACTCAAATGCTGAAGATCCTCCAAATTATACCCTAAACAACATTCATTTGGAGTATAAATCCATCATGAGTGATTATTTGGCAAGTAAGGCATTAGCTCAATATAGGATTGGGAAGGGGTTCATGTATGAGAACATAATCATGGAAAAGACCTTCACAGTCTCCAGGCCTAATGATGAAAAAATTAATCAACAGATAAATGTCTCAAGGAGGTCCATGACGGGGATATTATGCCTCTTCATAGACGATCATGCACCGGGGGCAAGGGATTCAGAGATATTCGTGAACCCAGACATTATCTCAGTCGATATAATCATTGATGGGAAGCCAAATCGTCTATATTCAGGCGGTATGGCCCCAAGAGACTTGTGGAAGTCCATAATCAAACGTTTTGGGGTGAAAGATTCAGTTAAAGAGGCGGACTTCTATACAGACAAGTTCGCGCTGTGGATTGATTTGAGGACTCATCCCGATAATCACATCCATGGCAGTGGACTGGCCCTGAATGAAACTCGTGATGGAGTTAAACTCAGTATCAAACGCCGAACATCTGGCAGTGGTACATTCAGCTGCTACATGTTCGTAGTAGCGGATGCAGTTATGGCCATTATGAATGGTGATTTAAAAGAGATAGTATATTGAGTATGAGGATGAATGAGCTCAGACATAAGATCCCATTCAATTGCATCATCACTGGTCCCACGAATTGTGGAAAGACCCAATACCTGGTGGACCAACTTCGAGGGCACTTTAGGAAAGCATTCGACTGGATTGTCTTGATTTGCCCGACCTATGCCCATAACAAGACTTACAGAGACTTTGCAAAGGGGGATAAACGATTCTTGCCACTATCACCAGACGCGAGTGATCAGGATGAAATCAACGAGTTCTTAACGCTTTGCGCCTCGTTCTTCTCAGGCCAGAATGCCCTAATCATATTAGACGAGTGCGCTGTCTCCAAAGACTTGAAGAAGCGTTCAAACAAATTCATAGACTTGGCTTTCTCTGGCAGGCATATCGGGATATCTGTGTGGGTTCTCACTCAACAGCTCACATCGATAGCCAAACCATTCCGAGAGAACATTGCGTGTGTGGTATCATTTTATAACCCATCCCAAATCGCCATGAAGATGCTGTTCGAGGATTATGGTGGGGATCTGAATGCTGAAGTTCGCAAAAAGTTTAAGAAGGATCTCAAGAAGGAAAAGTACGCTAGACTCTGCTTCTCCCTTAGATACCCATGCCAAAGTTATTTAGAAATACCAGCAGTAACGATATAACATAATCATGACAACTCCCGAAGATATCTTGAACGCTGAAACTCCAGTGGTTGATGAGTTCTTAACCAATGATGATGATGAATTGCAATCGAAAAGGGAATCACTATCAATATTAGCCTGTTTGGGTGCTACCAAGGAATATATTGGCACTGAAATGGATTTGAAGGCAACCAGCAAACTATCAGATAAGGATGTGGAAAAGTACTACAAGAGGTACCAAGTTGTATCTGGTGAGAAAATAGCTGATGGACTGGTGGACCCCTCTTTACAACTAATATCTCATATCATTGCTAGGTTTGTGAATCTAGATGATAGAGAAGCTCTAATACAGGATTGGAAGAATGACCAGTTGATTCGAAAAGAGGTCTCAGAATTATCTGGCTTACTTGTACTAAGAGGTGGTAGACTCACTGCACTACTATCAGCAGTCATCCATATTGCCAAGCATTTAAAACCAAGAGAGCCTCAACCCATTCCAGAGCAAACTGGTGTGGACACTGTTCGTTGATAGTAAAAATTTAAAACTGACCAGGGCTGTTCTAGTAATCTGTATATGCAATCAGAGAGAGACATGTTGAGGCCAGCTACTAACTACAATAATTTGGAAGGAGTGGAGTGGGATGAGCCAGATGATGATGTTACTCCTGATTATGAGGAAATTGCCAATCCTTTTGATGATGAGCCAGATGATGATGATGAGGGGGCTGGGCTCATAGACGTTACAATCAGTCATTCCAGGCGCTACCATGAGTTCTACATGCGTAATATTGTACATAGAGTTAATACCCATGACATTGGATGAGGATCGTTTGAATCGTTTGTGGGATTGGTGTGAGTACTATGATACAAGAGATGCTAAATCGTTAGATGATGTTTATTAGTTATAATTCAGGACTTATTAATTTCCTAGTATGGTACTTACTAGGAGACTTAAAGGTTAGAATAGGGTTACTTATAAAATGTCTGAAGAAAACACTGAGCAAATCACTAGAGAACCTGATGTTAAAATAAAGGTCAAAGACCCCAAGAGAGTAAAGGCTGGTAGGGCGATACAAGCCAAAAGAAATGAGGCTTGGGCTTATTATAAGCGTGAGCAGGAGAAAGAGGAGGCCAAGGCAAATAAAAAAGATGAAAGTGGTGTTAATGCCTGGCTACCCAGTCTATCCTTCCAGAATGTTATAACTCTCGGATCAATTGGACTCGCTGGCTATGCCATATTCACAAACTATAGAAATAGGATAACTGACTTGCATGTACCAGTTCACAATTTCAATCCCCCTCCACTCAAAATCATCGATAATAGTGCAAGTCAGCCACCCAAACAAGAAAATAATTTAAAAGATGGGTGGATGTAATCCATAAATGGCTGAGAACAAGCTCGTAAAGACAGTTACTGACTCTGCAGTGCTCATTGGGCTAGCTGCCGGTGTGGGTTATCTTGGCAAAAAGGCTCTGAGAGAAACGTTCATTGGCGACCCATCATCCAGTATCATGAATTATGGTAAATGGGTAGGTGTATTGACTTCAAGCATGTATCTCAAAACTTACTTAGAAGATCAGAAGATACTACCCAATAAATGATAATAATAGACAGGCTGAATATCTCTGAGAAGCAATTCAAGAGAACTTTACTGAATCATATCAGAGACTCCTTTTTGGATACTCTGGTTGATGCTGAAGGAGACTATAACGAGGAAAACGAGTCTTCAAGCCTCTTGAGCTCCTTCCATGGATCAGATGGTGAAATGGTATTATGAAGACTATCCAAATCGCTACTCTGATTATGAGCCGGAATTGAGAGATTACCTAACTAGAAGCAAAAGACATAGATTACCCATACTCCCGATTATAACACTCACCAGCTTAATAACTCTTACATTATACCTACTGCCAAAATTGCTTAAGAGACAAGATAAGTAGTGTATAAATGGCGAGTATAGCGATCATGCTTGGAGGGGCAGTCCTCAATGCAACAGCCTTCATTGGTGGGAATTATATAGCAAAGGCCCTTAGTGGGTCATCATCCGCTGATCTACAACTTGAAAGAGAGAGGCATGACAAAGCAATGGAGAAGTACCAGAAAGATTACGCTGTGTACCAAGAGAAGAGGTTGGCTTATATTGACTTCATGAACAGTAGGAAGAGTGATGCAAATCAGGCCTCTGAGAATATATCAAAGACGGATGAAGCGCTGAAATTGTACAGTCAAATGGGCAATCCTCCCAAATTCTCTGACTATTACCGACCGAATGGAGACCAAAGAATGGGTGAAATGGCCTATGTCTCCGGCGGGATGTTAGCCCTGGGATATCTCACAAGTAAGTGGCTGTGATAAATTAACTTAGAGGTTCCCATATTTGATATCCAATATGGCAACCGCTGATCCTGAGCTCAACCCTACTACACTAAATAAACCTGGAGCCACTGGTGGTGGTGATTATGATGGGGATGATACGATTTATATGAACCCAATAAATACAAAGACATCCACCACTCGTGTTGACCCTGATATGGAAGAAGAAACTTCATTTGGTGGTGATGCTAGAGAGACTAGTCCCCTAATTGATGAGGAAGTAAATAAGAGGTCAAATAGAATGGGTGATGCTTGGGCTACAATTAAACGTAAGTTCCCCAACGTTAATACTGCAAAGTCCGCATTTATTGCCACCACAGATAGTTTAAATAAGGTGGTTGTACGATTGAATAGGAAGAATGCTAAGTCATACTTATTATTCAAAGACGATGGTGAGTTAAATGATGAGTTTATGAAGCTGAAGGGTGTAAAAGAAACTCTCGGCCCAAGCGCAGAAGAACTTATGGAAGCCAACGATGGCCAGATAACAGAGAAAAAGGGAGTACTCACCAAACTGAAGGAGAGACTAAGATTCCATCGAGACAAGCCGCTGAGAACTCCAGATGAAGAAAGGCAAATAGAGGCTCGCGAAAGACAAGTTGACGAACAGGAGCGAGAGATATCCAGCCTGGAGGAGGAGAATGAGCGAATCCAGGAACGAATGTCATTGCGAGACCGGGTTAAGGCCATCTTCAAGAAATATGGATTCACAGTATTTGCCGTTATGAGTGCTGTTGGTGTGGTCATTGGCGTTATAGTCTCCAATCTCTCCAAAGGGCTCTCGAAATTGGGTAAAGGCGTTGGTGATGGACTAAAGACCATTGGTAAAAAGCTGGGTGAAATATTGCCTGGAATGGTGGGCGCCATTGTAAGCTTCTTATTCAAGACTGCGGGTGAAGTCGTTTCATTCTTGGGCAAACATGCTTGGTTATTAATAGTGGCAATTGTACTTTACTTCATAGAGGAATTAAAGAAAAAGCATAAGTGAATATAAATGAAGAGCTATTGCGTCAAAGAGAGAGAACAAACTGAATGCGTGCCTGGAAGTGAAACCTTCACCAAAACATCCAAGGGTAAAGGACCCATGATGATGAAGTGCAAATGTGTCAGCTGTGGGATAACCAAGACTCGATTCCTCTCAGAGGCTGAGTATAGAAATTTAAAGGAGACCAAGGAGTAATCCAAAATGTTGAGCGTTACCATGTATGAGTCTGAAACTAGGGTGTACTTGGATCCTCCTCTGGACAAAGTTCGGGAGATACAACTCCTTGATTGTAGGATACCCAAACGATTGGTGAATTTCAAGGATCGCCAGGGCTTACTCAAGGAGGATAATCGCCCCTTAATAATAATCGAGCCTGGTACATATTCACTATGCAGTATCCACGCGATATTTCTCAACGATACTGATAATGCTAAGCTCTCGATCATTGAGACTGATACTGTTGATTACCTATATTCCAATAAGAGCTTCAAAATCAAACTTACGAGAGGGCTACAAGTTGGCCTGGGGGTACCTGAAGTCATAACTCCTGGCAAATTATACCTCATAAATCTCCAGATCAAGGAGCCCCTGAGACTTACGTGCAGACTAGTGGATAACCTGTCATCCTATATGAATAAAGCCCCATCCGTGGGCCCTGTGAAGATCTCACCCCCATACCTACTTGCCAACATACCCTCACAGGATTATCCAATCATACCGGCTAAGAAATTGAAGAGTCACATAAATCACTTCGATCTGAGCATCCTTGACAGTGAATGGAAAAAATTAGATCTGAAGGGGTCTCCCATCACTGTCAGCTTAAGTTTCAGATAACATTTTAAAAGGACCTGAGAGGAGTATCCAAAGATGGATGAGTATAATCGAATCTATCCCAACTTACAGGCAACTGCACCTCCCAACTTGGCTCTACCTCCAACCCCCACTGATGGACCCTCATTCAGACTTCAGCAATGTTGTGATGCTTTGAAAAAGCTGAAGGCTGAATTGAGCCACTAGGAGACAGTACTCAAAAAATACAACCGATCCAAGGGCGCACTAATGAAGTGAAGTGAAGTGAAGTCAACTTTATTTAGGCAGGGTGGCCCAATCAGCACTTGGCTGGTATCAAAAGGGGCCCTGCGTAAATTAAGACTACATTAAATTTCTATATATAAAGATTAATATTACAATTATAAAAAAAGCGGATAAAAAGCGCTTAAAAATATATAAAAACTACTCTCTAAAATAAAGTCTAAGAAGATTTTTAAAAATGGGGAGCGATGTTGCTTCTTTTATTGTCGTGGGTAAATTATTAAAATGAAGCGCACCAGAGTATCTGAAAGTCCTTTTCCCTAGCGTTAACTTGGGTTTCGGCAAGTGCATGTCATTCCTTTTCCTCGTGTTGTATGAATGAACGTTGCAATTTCTAATAAAATAATCCGACAAATATGGAGGAGCTAAATTATTTAAAAATTTAAAAACTAAAATGCATTTGTGGGCTTTTCTTTGGGTTTCCAAATCCACCCACCCTAACATTTTAAAAGATCCTTCGGTTGTTGCCCTCCTTTGTATAATGCGTGCTGCTCTATTTTGCAGACGTTGCAAGCTGTTACTGCAACCAATTGACAGCCCATCCCATACCGTGTTAGTGTAATCAAACATCGGCTGAACTAAACAATTATACACGCATTTAGCAGCTTTTAGAGTAAGGTAGGGTCGTATGCGGGACAGCAGGCCGAGACGTTTTCTTACTTTCTTACAAATCAATTCTACATGTTCGTTCCATGAAAGATTCTCATCTAGTGTTACCCCTAAGTAACAGAAGCTTGATACTCTGTCAATGTTTTTCCCATGAAGCTCTATTTTATAATCTGGACAGTGTTCTAGTTTTTGCCTAGTTCCAAACAGCATCCATTTAGTTTTACTCTGATTGAGTATCAACCTGTTGCTTACTAACCATTTCTCAACATTGGTAAGATCGTTTTGAAGAACCTGCTTGATGACATCTGGACAGGAATCAGAGAAATATATAACAGTATCGTCGGCATACATGCCTATTGATGACTTCAGTAGACTTTGCGGGAGATCATTGATGTATATCACAAATAGTATCGGGCCCAGTATGGATCCTTGGGGAACCCCATAACCGATAGTTGAGCTCGATGATTCGTCTTGGTTGTATTTGACCTTCTGGGATCGAGCTGTAAGGTAGTCTTCGAACCATTTCAAACTTTTCCCTCTAATTCCATAGTGTTCTAGTTTGTGGAGCAGGCAGAGGTGGTCAACGAGATCGAACGCTTTTTTTAGGTCAATAAAAATAGATCCGGTAATCATCTGTTTATCCATTTGTTCTAAAATGTGGTCAACAAAGTGTACAGTGGCTGTTTCAGTGGAGTGTTTCTTACGGAATTCTGATTGATGCACTGACAAGGAATTGTTTCTGATTAGAAATGCTACAAGCTGTGATTGAATTGCTCGTTCCATTACTTTAGAAATCAACGGAAGGACTGAAATCGGACGATAATTATTTGGGTCGCTCTTATCGCCAGATTTGTATATTGGAGTTACCTTCGCAGTTTTCCATTCAGATGGTATCATACAGGTAGAAATTGTTAAATTTATGAGGTAGGCGACTGGTCTAGATATTTCATTTGCTGCATCTTTCAGTAATCGAGCAGGTATTCCATCGAGGCCAGTAGCTTTAGTTGACTTCATTTTGAGCAATTCTTTTTGAACAAATCCGGATGACACTTCTTCAAGGACAAAGTCTTGTTCAACTCTAGTTGACATAACTTTTGGCAGAGTACAACGCTCAAAATGGGTGCTCAGAGAGTTTGCGATCGATGTAAAAAATCCATTGAATCTTGAGGCTGTAAGACCATCACTGCTTGAAGCTAAGGTACTGATTTGATTTTTTGGGGGACGATTTTATGCAAAGTTCGCCACATCACCTTTGGGTCTTTTTCATCCGCCAGTTGATTTGCATAATAGTCAATTTTTTCTTTACGCATTCTTGTGTTTATGGTGTTGCGTAACCGCTTATAATTGCTCCAATGTTGTTCTTTGTTTGTACTTAGGGCCTTTTTGTGGTGGTAATCACGCTCTTGCATAAGTTTCTTTAAATCGCTTGTTAACCACGGCACTGAATATCCACGGGCGCGACGCGTAACAATGGGTGCGTGTTTGTCGGCAGCTGTTAGAAAAAGGTCTTTAAAGGCGTTCCAGCTTCCCTCTGGTGTTTCTTCGAGTTCGATAATTTCCCATGGGATGTGTTTTAGGTCGTCACGGAACAATGCTGGATTATAATGTTTATAATTTCTCGTTTCAATAATTTTTGGTGGAGGGCGTTTCATCCTGTGTAGCTTTCTTACCCCAAAAATAGCACTATGGTCAGAAAAACCAACTGGTACAACACCGGCGAAATAAAGTTCTGGCCTTGAGGTGAAAAATAAATCAATTAAAGTTCTGGTGTGCTGCGTTACTCTTGTAAATCCTTTGATTAACTGTTTTAGGCAAAATGACTTGGTTATCTGTTGAAGGTGTTTATAAGATGTTGTTCTTGTTTTGGAGAAATCAACATTTAAGTCCCCCATGAGTACCGTTTCCACACCGATACTCTTAAGGTTGTTTGAATGAATGCAAGCTCAACCTGTGGTATACTATCTTGCGTTTTAGCGGCTGGTGGATTGGGTACATCTCTTAGTGGGGTGGGAATCATAGCATCTGTGCCCTTGGGGGTAGTAAGTGGTATATTTGTATGCGCATCCATAGCATGCCAACAAATATCCAAGAACCTATCCAAGAAAGCTGTCAAGCATCAAAGTACCATTACACTGGCTAAGTCAAAAATAAACACCATTGAAGACTTGGTTTCCAAAGCGCTTCGTGACAATAAGATCTCTGACGAGCAGTTCTCATTGATAATAGAGGAGCTCAAGAACTTTGAAAAGCTCAAGGCTGATATAAGAGCTAAATCTCAAAAAAGTTTGGATGGAGAAGACCCTATGGTATTGAGACAGAGGGTGCGAAAAGAGCTACTCAAAGAACTAAAAGGAGGGTCATAACCATAACTTATGATAAGGTATCTTATTGAGTTAAAACCCTAGAACCATTATATAATGGATTTCTTGAAAAAGTTTTATGATAGATATCCAAAGGCTGATTTAACCAAATTCGAAATTTTAGAACACAATGGCGCTCCACAGATTAAGTGGGAATACACTTTTGAAATTAAAAATTATGTAACAGCGCCCACTGAACACACTGGCCAAATAGATACTAGTGAACTTCCATTAGATTTACAAATAAGAATTTGCAAAGATCTAGGTTTGGATCATTACTCATACAACCATTAATGATTTAAACGCTATAACCCTTCTACTCAAAGACTGGATAGAAGATGGGATTATTCAATGACTTCAGGAATAGGTACCCAAAGGCTGATTTGAACCAATTCAAATTTGTGAATGATGCTTATGGTGGTTTCATGAGATGGGCACGTAATGGGTTAACAGTCATGTCTTATGATGACCCTACCAGTAAGACATGGACTGATAGCCTCTCACCCAATTTGAAGATTCTACTTTGGACTGATCTGGGTTTGAATGGTAAAACAGTGAGCTCATTCCCAGATAGTCTAACCATGACAGATCATTCATACCCAATACCAGCCATTGACTTTGATGACTTTACCAGTGATACCACATCCATGCTAACCTCATTGGAGATATACGTGTCAAATACCAAGAAGTTCACTGCTAAGATGCGTAACGTGTTTACATCTCAAGTTGTAACTTTCAAGTTTGGAAAACAAAGTCGAAAGTGGCTAAACGCTCCTGATATGAATTATTGGCCTCAACAGCTTAATTTTGCAGTATGGTGTGCAACCTCTGGATGTGGTATCAGCCCCTTCGAAAGTATGAACTATCCCAAAGTCGTGGATGGCTTCATGAAATTTCACATCTACTTCACCATAAGGCGAATACTATACGAATTGAGTGTACCATTGCCTGATGAGCAACCATTTGTCATAAACAACAACCCTTACAGTAAGGTTGCTTACCAAAGATTGTGCGCTGAATTCGGTATTGCTAATGAATCTGATTTCAGGTGGAAGGGTGGTAGAAATGGTGGCTTGGGGGATACTTTCCTTGACTATGGAGCTGGTTATCATGGAAGGGGTGGTGGATTTCAAAATGTTCATTTAGTGCGAAATTATGACAAGGATGCTGACCAATGGCCGGGCGCTGGTGGTAAATTCTCTGATGATGGTGGTAAGGAGGAAAAGGGCGATCTCATCTCATTCATTCGGAATGATGACTTTGCTGATTATAAATATGCCTGGTTCATTCCAACTAGTGGTTATGGACTCATTAAAGCTGGACTTGGTAGATTGAATCGATCTGCTGAGCCTTTCGTTTACTGTGTGTTGGGATCGCAAGTTAATACTCGAAATTCGATTGTAGGTACTGGTGGTGGAGCAATTGAAACGCAACAAAAATTCTTGGCTCTATATGAAAGTAGTGTGATAGAGAACGATATATCAAGCTCAGTTCAAAGGTACCAGTTGGCCACTCAAGAAGCTAAATTAAGACTAGATTTGGCCATTGCACCTGGAGTATGGTTAATGCCCAGCAATATGATCATAAACACAGAGAGTGTGGTTGGGTACAATAACAACCTTATGAAGGCTACTGATGAGATGAAATTCGGTATTAACTCCAATGTTAACCTGGAGACCAAACCTGTGGGAATAAGCCATAACCTAGATTCTTCAAAAGTTAAGTTACCACAGTCAGCTGTGAGATCCAAGCCACCAAAGATGGATTCTCAACCTATAATCAAAGAGTCCGCCCCAGAAAAAACCAGTACCAATCATGAGGATATTCTAATAATCCTAACCATTGCAGCTGCAGCTATAGCTTGGGTTATTTTCTGATGAAAAATTGAAATAACCAATCCATAGATATGCCTATGTGTAAATCATGGCATCAGTAGCTATCGTTGGTAGTAGAAACTTCTTTGACAGTGACTTCTTGAGAATAGAGATATATAAGGCCGTTCGTAAATGGAAGCTCACTCTTTCAGACATCTCGATTGTATCTGGAGGTGCTAGAGGAGTTGACACTATGGCTGAAGAGTTTGCAATTGAGAACAACGTACCGTTCAAAAAGTTAATACCTCAATGGGACTATTATGGTAAAGCAGCTGGTCCAATAAGAAATAGGGCAATTATGGAGTGTTCAACTCATGTGTTAGCTCTACCTTCATGTATTTACTCAATAGGTACTAAGTCAGTTGTCAAGATGGCTAAGAAGTACAAACGTAAACTTATAGTAGTCTATGTATAATAATTACCAACTCGTTTCTTTACTAGATCTAGTAAAGAATACTCCATTTTACATTTAGAGGTTATCCAAATAGTACTCAGACAATTTTTGAATATCTTCTCTAGCACTTTCTACACTTATTATGCTACTACTACAAATTCCAGTACTTTTATCACTTTTAGAAACCTTATTTAAAGACTCCTTAAATCTTCTTTTAATACTACTGTGTTCAGAGATAGAAACTCCTTTACACTCCTTACATCTATACTTAATTCTACCATGTAAGCAAATAGCAGACCCTCCACATTCCTTACATTTATATTTTTCCCTACCATGTTCACATATAGCAGACCCTTTACACTCTTTACATTTACATTTTACCCTACCATGTTCACATAAAGAACTCCCTTTACACTCCTTACAAGCATACTTAACCCTACCATGTTCACAAATAGTAGACCCTCCACACTCCTTACATTTACATTTTTCCCTACCATGTTCACATAAAGAACTCCCTTTACACTCCTTACAAGCATACTTAACCCTACCATGTAAGCAAATAGCAGACCCTTTACAATCCTTACATCTATACTTAACCCTACCATGCTCACATATAGCAGACCCTCCACACTCTTTACATCTATACTTAACCTTACCATGCTCACAAATGCCATCCCCTTTACAATCCTTACATGAATACTTAACCCTACCATGCTCACAAATACCAGCACCTGGGCACTCTTTGCAATAGTATTTAGTCCTACCATGAATGCACTTCTTATTCACAATACTTGTTCTCTTGCTCTCAATATGCCCAATCACTACCTCACCCGAACCCAACTTTCAATTTTTGATACCAACCCGCCATCTTGGACAAAATATTACTCACCCCACCCCCCACATAAGATACAATTTGGCACCCTAATTTGCATAAAACGATTTTGAGGCAAAAAGTTGCAACCCAAAATCACTTTGTCCCAGAATGCCCCATTTACAACTACTCTAAGTCATGCAAATTTTCAAATCTGTGGCAAGAATACAAGCTTTATTACCTGTAAGAGCTTCACTATGTTTAATTATTATTTGCTAGGTTTGATTATAAGATTGCGTTACCGCACTATGTGAAGAATGATCGCTTATCATAATATCGCATGTCAACTGCTTGTATATATATCGCTTTTCATCATTTAATAAATGTCTTGCTTATCCTTTACTCACAAGTAGTCCTGACTTATTACATTACCAAATACCAAATAACAAAAACGAAAAAAAAAACTTTACAATATAATATATTAATACAAAAACGAGGTAAGGAGCGACTATAGAATACCCGTCCACATTGAAGGACGTAATATCCTTGTACCCGCGGTCGCTAGTGCCCGAAGAGGTCTGAGTAAAAAAAATCATAAGTCCCAAAGTCGTTTCTGGTCCGAGTATGAAAAATCATAAGTCCCGAAGTCGTTAAAAGAATGAAGCGTATAGTAAAAGTGTAATACTAGTGTACCCGCGGTCGGTAGTCCCCGAAGTAGTTAAAAGAACGAAGCATATAATTATAAGTGTAATACTAGTGTACCCACGGTCGGTAGTCCCCGAAGTGGTTTGAGAACGAAGTATATACTTGTAAGTGTAATACTAGTGTACCCGCAGTCGGTAGTCCCCGAAGTCTTTAAAGAACGAAGCATATAATTGCAAAAGTGATTGCCGACCACGGACCGTGTACCCGAGGTGACATTATTGAGTGGACGGGTATTCTATAGTCTAGCCTGTATCGGATATCGGTGTCAGTCGAAAAGTATTAGTATGAAACGTCGGTGTTCCGCAAGAACAATTCTTAACGGTATCTCAACAATTCGCGACGGTTTCTGATCGGTACGTGTCTTCCCGCTGTTCTTTAGCTCGACTTCATCTGCGGTTTAACGTGTCGATCTATCCGTTTACAGATTCTGTTCAACCGTTTAACGTTTTAATCTATTCGTTTATTTTTCTCAGCCGTTTAACGATTTACCGAATACGATTTTGAATTTTGCTCTACCATTTTAACGGATATGCAAACCGGTTCAACACTTTCATTACCCGTTTACTGTCCGTTCACAAACCGCTTATTTTTACCCGTTTAACGGAAAAGCGTTAGTGTACGAAATCCCGTGCCCGGTCACAATTATTACGTGCTTCAGATTCGTAACCATCGTTGTAGAGGGAACAATTTGGCATACTTAAGTTTGAAAGGAAAGCGACCTTTTTTAATGGATATGTTTATTAAAGTTGCCACTATCGTAGCAATAATGTGTCACGAACATTTTAGCAACTGACTATGTTGCTTACATAACTACGAGGACCTTTCATTTATTTAGTAGCTGTAGATGTTCGCAGGACAACGTCTAACTTTCATACCGTGCAAAATAGCCTCAATAATCTAAATAGTTTTGAAGTGGAATTCACTTGCCCTCGCAGGTTGTACGAGCTGCATTTCATCGTAATTACTCGGGCTACTACCACAGGTAGCCCGAGTCTAGGGGCGTTTTCCATTTAGCAAGAGATTCCGGAAATTCCGGTTGGGATGTAAATGGAACGCACTTTTTTGGTACGTTCCACTGGAAAATTTCCGGAATAAACGGAGCGTCTGAAAAGGTAGTCCCGTTTTCCCGTTGGAAACCTTCCGATGGAAAATGCGTGTTCCATTTACGAGTTTCATGAGGTTTCACCAGTTCCAGACCTTTCACGCCGGTGAATGAATGGAACTTGTGTCAAATGGAACACGTTCCTCACCGATGGAAATTTCCCAATGAAATTTCCGGAATTTTTCGGTAAATGGAAAACGCCCTAGGTTTACCTTTTCGGTCTATCAGTCTATCAGTCTATCAGTCTATCGACAACGTCGCAAATCGGACTACCCGCAGAGGCCCTTGGGTATTGCTATTGTGAAAACGATGCTTCATCAAGTTATTGCACCATCGATGTTGGATGCGAAAGATGTGTACTCTGAACTATCTTTGAAAGCCAATGTTATGCACATGAATGCTACTAACTCTTGTATTGTCAGCTACTGTTGTCATTGGCATCCAAAAGCTGAAGTTAATACACGAATTTTGTGCAGCGACAAGACACGCGTCGTTGGATGCCTCGAGTCAACAATTTGTGCAAGACAACAATACGCGAATAAAGGAGGTTATAAGGATTTTTTCATCTTATTTAAATTTTGGCAGCTTTTTTGGATGAAGTTTTCTTAATTACGGTCTGTCTCATGCGTGGTCGCGTAGAAAGTAGTTGCAAGACAAAGACCTGACAACAAAAGCGTGATAACGCTCAAAGTTTGATCGCGCTTGCAGGTGAAACGGTTGACGTTACAAAGGATTGCTAGAGATTGTTTCTAAAATCTATTGAACTTGTTGTTTGTTTATAATAAAGTTCTTGGTAATTATCACCGCAAAACGGCTAACTAAGCTATTAAGTCGGTGACTATGTTTGTCAGCCCGAATTCCCTCGGGCCTCTTTTCAAAATCATCTCTGGATCTTTTCTTATTCAAACTCAAGGTTTTTTTTCTGCGTGGTCGTGTGGAAAGACATTAGCGGGAACAGGGCCAATAAGGCTAAATCGGAAGAAAAGTATATCCGATTGAGGAGTAATATTGTTGTTTTTTCCGCACATCGCTTCTTCGCCTTCGATAATTTGGAATCAGATGAGTGGCATCAAGTTTCACAATTGTTTTTCTACCGTGGGAACCAAGAAAGCTGATTGGTAACATTAATTCGATTAGTAAACAAACCCAATTATCACTAAAATTTCTGTAAAACCTTAGAAAACTTTCTTGTAAAATCGCTCAGCTTAAACACGACGTCGACAAGAATTGCGGTGCGATATACAGTCTGGTAGGTTTTTTTGCGGTCGTGGAACCAGCCATATAGTATACAATATATACAAAACGTAGGCGTAAACTGACATTCACGTTTGTTCGAAGCCGTATTATAAAGTCTAGCCCGAGTGAACGCTCCCGAGGGCGTCTAGTTATTTCTTAGTCAACTTGACAAAAATCCCACTCACCTTGAATTGTAACCTGTATGTTGTCCGTCCATACAGTGCGAGATTTAGTTTCTATCTTGCAGCTAAATAGTGCTTCATCATCCTCTGTTACATCATAAATGATCAGCGTGGCTGGATCAGTGGAACTGATGTTAAAATGTTCCAAGTTATTTGCTTCGGGAAGTATGACAATGGAACCTGAAGCGTCTTTAATGCCAACTCTGACTCCATTCTTTTCCCAGGATATTTCCTCGAGTGTTTCTCCCGTCAGCGTGTAGTTCCAAGTTAATCTCTCCACCGCAGAGCCGTTCACTAATTTTACTGGGTACGCGGTTCGAATATCAGATGTATCTGATGGTGTGTGAAGAGGAGGAGGCTGGGTCCATGTTATTGCTGCATCTGAAAGGAAATTAAGAGATGCCGTAAGAATACCCAGCCACATGATCTATATTATGACTTGTGCCAAAACCTTGCTAGTGTCGGACAAAACGTACTTGAAAAAGTTGAAGGAAACCAGAGCCAATAACTCACCAAGGAGTAAAGGCATACACAACATGAATCGGAACGAAGAAGCGCCATCGTGATTCAAAAAGATAAGGAAGTAACACACACAAAATCCCATAGATCACCGAGGTCGTACAGAGGAGGTATTCTGTAAAGCAAATTCTGCTCGTAACCACGAAAAATAACCACCTTTATAGATACACGTTGTGACGGCTACATGACCATGTAGTCGAGTTCAGGGACGACTGTTCAATATGGCGGGCGATGCAAACAGGTCGCCACCTTTTAGAATATTTCCCTCCGTTCATGAAAATGAGTTGAGCGAAAGGAACAAAAAGCGAAACCGATGTAATTTTTCTCAGTTTGTTCCGAAAAAGATACGTCGAAGGGAAAGTACTGTCGAGGTCGCTACTTCTACTGGTCTGCATGTGCAAGATGAATTCGCATGCTCTTCCAATCAGGCGTTGCAACCCAGACCAATTTCAGATTCCTTGCTGGTAACATTTACTTCTTTACACCTTTACATCTTGCATATATGAAATACATTTTTGATTCTGCCCTTTTTATAATTTTTGTAATTTGACAAAAACTCTTTTTTAGTAAGTTAAATATTTCTCATTTGAATATTTTTTTTTATGGACAAATACCAAAAACCTCGTCTTACCTTCTTAGCTTGGAGTTTACATTTATTTTTTTTTAAATCGATAGATCTTTTAATTTAGTTGCCTTTGCACAGGTGTTGAAATATTTATTTGTCATTTATAGGAAGTTTCTGATGATGAAGTTGTGACAGATTGCGAATTAGGTGTTCAGTCATCCAGTGATCCATGTTCCCCTACAGACCTTGTGGCTGTTGCTCCGAAGTTTGCATACATGCTAGAACTGATGAACTGCAACGCTGTCACCTTCATTAACAGCGACTTTTCTTTATTTACTTTTCCGGATTTTGATATGGTCATGAAAAAATTGCTTGTAAGCAGGTTTAAATTATGTTATCACCATAAAATTAATCAACTATTTTTGTTGGTCATTTAATTGTCTGGGATACTTGTTTAGAGAATACAGGGTTTGGCCTACGAGGTGAACTTATTTTAATATTCTTAATCTCGGCCAGCTGATCATAATTATAATTATTTAATTTCCTATATATACTACAAGTAGTATGGTTGTATGTACCTAGTACTGTACTGAGACAAAGAAGAACATGTATATAATTTTTAATTAATGCTTGGTAGTTAATTAAATTATTTTGTATTTTCCAAATATGTAACTCACAAACAATACAAAATACTCAGCATTTTCCAGTTTTTACCACTTTCTAGATCCTGGTCCTTCCAAAAAAACAGATGGTCATGAGATGTGACACTTATTCAAGGATAGGAAATAATAAGAATAATTAGAATAAAAATGATAACAATAATTTATAAATATAACACTATTTGCAAAAACCTGAATGGTGCTCAATATCTTTTGCAATGAGATTAATAATTGTTTGTTGCTGCGAGATAAACCTAAACCTGCAAGATAAACCTAAAATTATTAGCAGGATGATCGAGGTGACATGGTCTTCAAATAATCAAGATTGGATCTAATTATTTTTTCAGTGATTAATGTACTACTGCTTCTAGAGATTAATAATATTTTTCTTTGCTTTCAATAATAGGATACTAAGTATATTATTGTAGCAAGAAAAGCAAGGCAAGATAATTGGATTTATATAGTAGGAAATAGCAAGGAGTGACAGGCCTGCACGACTTCTAACAATGGAAACTTATGTACCATGTAATATGTGACCCCTTTATAGTTTTGCTCTTACGAGCATGACTTTTAGGGATTTTCCTCTTTTAAATCAATGATATTAGAACCGCTGTTACATTGTAGTGATTGCATATTGTATAAGAATGCTAATAATGAATGTGTTGCTAAAAAAATTGTTACTGTTGTTTTTACTCTCAATGTTTTTTTTTAAGGAGAAATGAAAGATATATTGTTAGAATCACAAGAGCTTCTGGCACGATGGCAAGAAAGTGATCCACCCAGGAGGCAGAAATGGTCAGAAAGGCAGGCTGCTTTAAATGAAAGCTGGGAAGAACATCGGTCATATCTTTTCAAAGCCCTACTGCAGTACACTTTTGCTGTTCCTGAAGATTTTTTGTGCAACAGTTGTATGGTTAAAGCTGCAGTGGTGAAATGTGACATGTGTTCCAGTGCAAGACATCTGTGTCAGGGTTGCAATAAGACTGTCCATGGAACAAGGCCATTTCATGACAGAAATGCCATAGTTCATGGCCACTATTTGCCCATCCCTGTTACAACATCATTGGGTAGTAATGGTGAATGGGAAATAGGAGGTAATTGATCTTTTATTTGGTTACATTGATGTGTGTGTTATCTATTTAAAATGGCAGTGAAAGTCTACTTAGAATTGTAATTTTGTCACATGTAAAGCATAAACATATGTGACCCTCCACGGGAAAACGTACACTAACGCTTTTCCGTTAAACGGGTAATAGCGTTAGTCATCCGTTAGTCATCCGTTAGTCATCCGTTAGAAAGATCTCTTTAAAGCGTTAGAGCCGTTAGTCTAAGCGTTAGACGTTAGCAGCAAGCCGTTAGAGCCGTTAGTAGAACCGTTAGAAGATAACAGCAAAGCGTTAGAGCCGTTAGCCCAAGCGTTAGACGTTAGCAGCAGGCCTTTAGAGCCGTTAGTAGAACCGTTAGAAGATAACAACAAAGCGTTAGAGCCGTTAGCCCAAGCGTTAGACGTTAGCAGCAAGCCGTTAGTAGAACTGTTAGAAGACAACAGTAAAGACAGTGTTAGTGCCGTTTACAAAATAATGAGTTAGTTGTCAGCAGCAGGCTGTGAGAGCCTTTAGCAGAACTGTTTACAGATTACAATAACGTTCAGTCAGAGGCATTAATATTATTCATCAAGCAATTGAGACGGTAGAAATCAGTAGAAATCTATCGAACGATATAAACGAATATTCGTCACAATACAATCGCTGTTTTACACCAGCATAGACATAGACTGAGACATAGCTGAATAACTACAGAAAATAACAACAATTACGTGGAAGAAAATTATTCCTAATAATTATTATGACCAATACATGTCTTAACTGGGCGTTTTAATGCGTGTAAATGATTGAAGTATTCACTGGCCCCTTGGGATTTACATGGCATGTCTTTTATTACTATATTACTAGTGGTAACCACAGGTTAGAAGGTGCGGCCTAGATGCACTTACCGTAATTTCCGGCCGTTTACCCGCACGGCAGATTACCCGCATCAGTCGATTTTTCCAATAGCGAGAAAAAAATTTCATCAGATTACCCGCACTGGCAGATAACCCGCACCCCAAAACAACTGTAATTTTAAAATAAACTAGCGAAAAGCGACTTTCAAAATCATCTTGAAACTCTGACGTGCTCGTTTTACACCGGGCATATTGACTCAAAACTGCACGTGGTTACACTTATCATAAATGGTCGGAGATTGTAAATTGTTGTTAGTTACCTTTTTATAACGTTTTGAATCTAGTAAAAACTTTATCCATTGTCTTTGTTGACATGGTATCCTTTTGCGTGCAATTAGTAAGTTTTCAAACCATTGTTTTCGCTATTTCATTGAGAATAATGGCGCTTGTAAAAATCTGTCCTCAAAAAAATCGATATCTCAGGACCTTCTTAGTCTAAGAAATCGCTTGAAACGGGAATATACTCTTTAACTCAAGGCAGTGCTAGCTAAGAATATTTCACTGATGCATCGAATATTCTGGTATTGTAACATTTTGTGCTGCGAATGTTTGTTTACACGCGTGCCGACAATCACCTTTCCTTGTATTTATTGGACAGCAGCAAATTACGAAAATCGTTCAATGTTTCTTTCCCTACAGATAAATAATCCATTTCGGATGAAAGAAAGCATGTGCTTCGAAAGGAACGGCAGTCCTGACACACAGAATGCTTTTACATTCAGCGGCCCTTAGAACAAAATTAATATTGCGCTCGCGATCGCTGTGAAGAAACTGCAGTAATGTTTTCTTGTGTTCGCGATCGGTAATGAGTTGAAGGTGATTAAAAGCTAACATTTGAAGGTAAACATTATTTTGATGAATTCATTTTGTAGCAAAGTAAAAAAAAAAGACTTAAGAAATTGTTTCTCACTTTTGGTCTTTTATTTACCACACGAAAATAGTCGCCAAAGTGGCGACTAGACCCGAATTTTTAGTCGCCAAGAAAGAAGTTTTAGTCACATAGGCGACCGTACATGTATCTGTCGTAATTTCAAGTCCAGAGCTATTGCTTGGACTTTTATATTAATGATGTGATAGTGTAAACCGTAACAGGCCTTCATCACAGCCTGCTGTCGTATTCTTAGATTTACCATTTGACTGCCCAACGCAACTTCTGTATTATCAAAAACATCTTCACGGACGCTATCGAAACTGAGTCACTGGGTCTCATAAGCGTTCCTGCTCTCAGTTATCCATTGAACCGTTAGCCGTTAGTCGTAAGCCGTTAGCCGTTAGTTGTAATCCGTTAGCCGTTAGCGACTACCCGTTAGCCGTTAGTTGTAAGCCGTTAGCCGTTAGCGGCTATCCGTTAGCCGTTAGCTGTAAACCGTTAGAAAGCTTTATTGGCCGTTAGCCATCCGTTAGCTATCCGTTAGCCATCCGTTAGTTTTTACCCGTTTAACGGATAAGCGCTAGTGTACGTTTTCCCGTGGAGGGTCACATATATTAGCATAAAGAAACAACACAAAATATAAATTCTATCTTTTTACACTTCCTGTTTACAAACATTGACATCATTTTTTTTTGGTTGTTAACAAATAGTTTAGAATCTTAGCAGTGTCCTTGCCTAAGTTGTCGTAATTTTTATTTATTTATGTTTTGTATTTCAGCATAGCAGAGGAATCATTTAGCATTTGTAAAATGCTTACCTTAATTTATTTTGTTCTTTATCAGCGAGAAGTCTGCCAATTTCAGAGCTTCATTGTATGATCTGCAGTGGCCTTTGCAAACCTCAAGAAATTTTGACAGAAAGTCACTGCATCGTTGTTACTTTTCAAGGTAGTAATAGGCTTGTATGAATTTACGTCATGTAAAAAAACCTAAACATATTCTATTTCTGTAATATTAGTATTTAATTTTTTGCTGCATTTTCTAAATTTTAATCAAGCCTGTTATTGGCTTCCATTCTTCAGATGTTACAATCAGTTTGTCCTTCTTAGCTAATTATACACTTGTATGTCAAATTTCAGGACGGTTTGACGTAAATCACCAGAGCATGACGACTTCAGCACGGACAAAGTGTGTAATTCATTAAATATGCGCGAACCCCACTTGAGTGGGGTTCGTGCATATGTATGAGGATCGTTTCCTAGTAACGGTGACGTATTTTTCGTCACGTGTCTCGAATGCGAACTGTGAAGTAAAAACCGGTTTGGAGTCTGTTTCGAGTCTGTTTGGAGTTGTTTGATTTTGATAAACAGGAATACTCACTTGGAAAAATTCGATTAAGATACGCTGCTTCGATTATTGTCGAGTGTTGCTTTTTGTTGCGTTGTCCGTGTTTCGGTAAAACGTTCTTCGTCAAGGTGAAGTGTGACCTCGTCTTGCAGTTGTCCTTTCGGAATCGATCGATGCGGAGGTGGAAATAAATGTTTACTTCTCATCTTACAAGTAAATACGCTTCTCTTTACCTCTGTTTACAACACAAAGTGGAGATAGTTTAGCAAACAATCGTAGTCTTTTCAATTCAGCGAGATTTCGTTCATGAGAGGTTATGCAAATTTTGGGCTGTTGAGAAGGGATACCATAATTTGAGCTCTTTGTTTACATTAGTTGAGCGGCCGCGCTGGTGCTGTATTTTCGCTGAAGTTTCTCTTTTCGAATCGAATATACTGTAGGGGTTTCCCGAAAGCGATATATTTTTTCTTGCTTTAATTCAGTGCCATATCCTGTGTCGTTTGCTGTTGATTTAGCCAGAGTGATACCATATTGTCTTTGTAGCCTAACGACGTAAACAAAGGCAGCATGTAAATTAATGTAAAAATTACGAGGTTGAAATTGCATGCTAAGCGTTTGCGTTCGCTTAACATACTGTTGCATCGGCACCAAATACCGCAATCATCGATGGCTTCTGCTTTACTGCCACAGGTATACTTTTCAAGTTCGTTTGCCATTACATTGTGGGTGTAAACTGGAATCGCAGCAAACGCAACGATCGAAAAAACCGGTTTTTCCCTGGCGTCAACATTCGCTCGATTTGCATTTGGTTGCTAAGATACGATCTAGATCCTAGGCTCGCTCGGTCATTTTACATTCTACTGCGCATGTTTACGCTAAAATCCTGAATTACACACTTTGTCCGTGCTGAAGTCGTAATGGGTATCAATGTCTCAAATGTACTAAACTCATTTGCACTTCTGAACCAGTGGTTGTAACACAGTCAGGGTTTTGGCCAGGAAGTATCATAGATATGACATATGTCTTTGATCAAGACCTTTTCCTTTACTGGGATCTTCTTCAGAAGCAGATTCCTGGAGTATCTGAGCGCTCATTCCTCAAGTCACTTGAACTCTTTTCAAAGAGAAAAGGACGTGTAAGTACCAAAATTGAAGACTATCAGTCATTAGAAATGTGGTTGTTAATTAGTTCTTGTATGTTGCTGATACAGTGTAGGTTGTATATGGTGTATAATGCTGCAACAATTTAATAGCTTATTGTTAATACCAGCAAAGTGAACTTTATATTTGGGCTACACTATGTAGTAATGTTATTGCTAACAGGCTGTTAGCCAGTGTTTAAAAGGTTTTCTTTGTTCTGCCCCCTAGTGGGATCTGAGGACAGCACTTCAGCTTGGTGATGTCTATTTCTGCAGTCTTGAGTGCCAGATGTGTTTTAAGATTCCTACATTTGCTTTTAATTAAGAAACTCTCAACATACCAACAAATATTAATTCTCTCTTTAAAGTGGGCTTGCACAGTATAGTCAAATGAACATTTAGTTAAAAGCTTGATGATTAAAAAAAAACTTGATGATTAAAAAAAAACTTGATGATTAAAAACTCATTTTCTTTTTCTTACCTGTTGTTTGAAAGATAACATTTGTGGATTGCATAGAGATCATAACTAAAGAGGTTGTGACATTTCATAACATGATATCTTGAATATTCTTTCCAGGTCCCAACAATTAATGCCACAACATTTGGAACATCCATTAAAGAATGGAAGTACTGTCAATTTGAACTAGACAAATTACGACAGATTGACTGGATGGAATGCCCATCATGTAGTGATCACCAACATTCTGTGCATGTTGATGGCAACATGAAACTCTACAGATTTAAATCTGCTGGAATGTAGGTTAAGTAATTAATTTTGCCCCAATAACAAAGAATGTTTATTTATTCATATTTTTTTAATATAAAGGTCAGTTAACAGTGCTTTCATTAAGCAACAATTCGCAACTATTTTCTTTGGCTAAGTAATTATTATAACAATAAATAATAGTTGTAACATTATTTTTTGACACCATTATTTAGAAGAAAAAAAGACTGTTACTATGGAGAGGCATTTATCGTTTCAAATGAGAAAGTTGACAACCATATACACAAGGTCTATCAAGGTGTTAATCAAAGGGTAAGAGCTCTATTAAACGTGTATCATTCTGTCTGTACACATTTCAAAGAAGCCAACTTCAAATGTATGATACTAGATTCCCAATTACTCCAAAATGGTTGGCATGCTGTAGATAATATTGCAGTGCGGTACCATGCTATGGCTGTTTTATCAGAAAGATAGACTTGTAAAAATACAGTACTAGTGAAAAAGCATGTTTGTTGTAGTTAAAAATTAAATTCAGGTTAAAGTGAATTTAACCTAGTTTGATTCTCAATTTCCTTTGTCTTCTAACCCTAATAAGGGTTAAAAGACAAGGGAATCTAATTTTTACCTGAATTCAGTTTTTAACTACAACGTGTTCATGTAATGATAGACACATGTAGGTGTCTTGGTTTGTGTGTATTTATGACCCTTTCAATAGAGTATCCTAGAATGATTTCAGTGCTCACCTATGGAAAGCAACTGTATATCTAATGTAGCCTATTTAATGTCTGCACTGTCCCCTTTACAGTATAAGTAGTTATCAGTCTAAATTTACTTTAAATGTGTTTGTAATGATTCATTTACATTCTTAATGTTTACAACACTGGCTGGAAATGCTGCCATTGCCTGTACTTGAATATTTAAATAAGCCATAATATTATAATTTAAATGGAGTCTGTACAATAATTGTACTGATGGACTATTTTCTGGATTCATTATTGAAATGTTTTGGTAACAACAGTGAAAGGCACTATAAGTATCGTGTAGATGTCTACATGTTTATTTTTTATAACTTAGGTTCAGTTTGATTCAATGTGACATACTCTATCAGACTCCTAAAAGTCTAGTCTGGTATTTAATAAAATAATTTGAAGCTTAATTATGTGAATTTCAATTTAGAAAACAGATGAGCATGCAAAGTGTGGTGAATCAAACTGGCGTGCAGCAGGAAACACAATAAAGAAGAGGAGAAATCTGTGTGAGACAGGCCTGGAGATATCAGGATGCAGGCACGGATTGGCACAGCATGCCATCAACATGATGTATGGGGAGGTTTATGGCTATGCACACTATCTTCAAGTCAACTACTATATTCCCAAAAAAATTGATTTTTTTTTAGTACGATGTCATTTGTAAATACTGGCCTTGGCTTTAAAAGAATGACCCAGGAACTGCCCAGAAAATGAAACCAGCATTGTCAGTGATGCATGCAAAAGCTCATGCTTGGTCATGTCAGGTACTTATAGTTATTTGCATCTGCAATGATATTGTTAACTCTTGTGCATTTGGAAAGTGTCGTGCAAATACAATTTTAATTGAAAAGGCCTTTCATCCATGTACTTAGAAATGTTTTATATATGTACATATGAGAGGCAAACCTGTTAGATTGAGTTGAACCTTCTTATAAGAACAAGTGGACTGAGAACGTCATGCTAAATTTTGCCGATAAGGTACTGTATAGATAAGGTCAAATTCAGCTTGATAAATAAAACATGTTCCAGTATAAAGGAAAAGGTTTTACAATAAGGAAACAATACAGTTGGTTGTGTAGTCTGATTGTTTGGATTAGAGTAGTCCTTTGAAGGGTTCTGTTGTTAAGACTGACATTTCAACAACCTTAATGGAAGTTATCATCACAGTACAGTGAAGTGTTATTTATCAGTTGAGTGTTATATGTGAAAACTGATCATGGGTCTCCCTTTCCTCTCAGCTAATTTAAGTATGTATTTTAGTGCATACTGGATAAAATACATGCAATACTTGTATTTATTATATCTCTCAGTTAGTACCCGCGCTGTGATTGGTCAATTTAGCGGGCCGTACTTCACTGTACGGCCCGCTAACGTTTGTTTTGGTCGCCAAAATGACTCCAGAGATATAATAAATATCTTATTAACCTCGTTTTCTCGGTCCGTACTGTAAAATACGGATCCTCGTTTTTTCCCGTCGATTTATGGCCCGCGCGCTTCGCGCTTGGGCCATAAATCAACGGGAAAAAACACGGTCCGTATTTTACAGTACGGACCTCGAACTCGATTAATAAGAGGTATTTATCTGTTTGTATTTATTGATTTTTTTTTTTCAGTGTATGCAACGAGTAAACCACCTGAAGTGTTTCTGAAACCAGTTTTAAGAACACTTTCAGGCTGGTTTTCACTAAGCATCCCATAAATAAAAACATAATCAGGTGGCAACCTGAAATCAGTGTTCTTACATGCGTGTGTTCACTGTACACTATATATGTTTCCACTCAGGTCTTGTGGGGGTAGGTAGGTGGTAGGTAGGTAGAATAGTAATAATAATAATAATTGGTAGGTAATAATAATAATAATAATAATAATAGTAATAATAATAATAATTGGTAGGTAATAATAATAATAGTAATTATAATAATAATAATAATAGTAATAATAATAATAATTGGTAGGTGGCAGAATGAGGCAGCTGCAACTACTGGGGAAGAAGTTGAGCATATCAACAGCCACTTCTCGAGATTAGGCTCCAGTACAAAGCATATGCTCCCTGAAGGTACAGTACTCTTATTGTCATGCATCTAACAAAATAACAAAGGCAACTGAAAGCTATGCCCCATGTGAACCACCAACCAGCCATGTTAGATTCAGATATCTTCATAATTTTTTATAGTGATACAGATAAATACAACTATTGCATGTATTGATGTCCCTTTCAGCAGGAGTGACGTCTTTAAGAATTCTTTTTTGTCCGGATCTGTCACCTGTGGAATGAATTACCTCTTTGTATAAGAGAGTCTACTTCGTTGTCGGTCTTTCGTAAGAATTTTTTCTCAATCATTAGTCCAGTTGTTATAATTTTATTGATAAGTGTTTATGTCGTATGTTTTCTGGTAATTGTTTTTAATAATACTTTTTACAGTAGTTTTTAGATAATTTTATCACTTAATTAATTCTCTATATCTAATTATGATGTTTTAAGCCTACCTCAGATTGATTGATTGATGTAGTTGTCATTCTATATGTAAATCTGAAACTTGATTAAATTAAATAATATAGTAATCTAAAGTATTAGATTTAAGTGTTTATGTTTTCGTTTTTTTTTCTATTACTTGACAACCCGAAAGGTAGAGAAGAACTACTTACTGAACATTCCATTCATTGGAACAGAAGAAAAATTGAAAGACTTCCTCAGTCACTTACAAGACGATATACAAAGGTATAAATGACAGCTTTTGTCTTTCAGTGCTGTGACAGTTAGGGCCGATTATTTATTGCTAATGATTCCTTGATAACACAGTTTGAAATCAATGCATCTGCTTTATACCTCTCTGTTCCCAGGCCCAAAATCATCTTAAGCAGCTGGCTCAGGAAATTGAAGAGATGTATCAAAGTGTTGGTCTGAAGGAAACTGATGTGTGCTTTGAAAGTTGGAAATCAGATGTTCTTCTAGTTGCAAAAGGTTAGGTATTTTGAAGTCATGTTTGGCACTTTAAACCCACATGTAGTGAAATTAATTATCTGTTACAATTGTGCCCCAACATTTTTTCACATATGCCAGTGTAATCATCCCCTTGCTTTTCTCTTATGCATGATGTAATGGCGTTGTCCACTTAGCTATAAAGAAATGTTGTGTTTAAGTTTCTTTATCTGTTTTTTTTTGGTGTGTTTGTCTTTTTAGTTTTGATTTTTTGTCATACACAACTTCAGATGACGAAGCTTCATACAACAAGAAGCCACAACTGTCCAAAAATGAAGAGCTATATCTGAGTCATTTGTTGACATTGCAAGACTGCACTTCTAAACAGAAGTTACTCTGCGAGACTGCTGAGCTAATGTATGGGAAGAAGTTCATCGACCTTCAACGAAAATGTTCTACCAACTTTGATGAAGGTGAAGCGGTATTAGTGGAAAAGGCGCTATTGTATTTCGAAAAGCAAATGGAGCATTTTCACCATTCTATTGCTCAGTTGGCGGTCAATATGGGAAAACTTGCAGGTGATTTCTTTGTAATTTTACCTAAGCGTGCCAAAGAACAAAATTTAATATGCTTACACCTAACTGTCAGTAAACTACCTTTGACAAGCCCTTGTCTTTCTTTCCCTCTAGTCTGTAAATTTCTCTATATTTGTATTTCTTTAGACGGATCAAAACAGCGTCAAAAGCTACGTGCAAAAATAACGGCGGAGAAAGCAAACCTACAAGACTTACTTGTTAAGTACAACCGACTTCCTTCTGATGGCTCTGCCAAATTAGAAGAGATAGAGAATGGCAAATTTCCCTGGAAAGCTGAACTTCATACTGTTGAAGGTATGAGCAGAATGTTTCGAAAAGCACGTTAAAGTTAATCATGATCGAAACAATTTAATTTGTTATTAATACTTATTTTCATCTGCGTTTTTCACAGTTGTACCTATCCGTACGAAGCGATTGGTGGTAGACAAACATATGGAAGTCTCCAGGTTTCAGGAAGAAATAAAACTTCTTCAGAAGGAGATGATTGGATTCATGGCGTTCTACAAGAACACTGTTTTACCATCGTTGGTCAAACAACAGGAGCAACTGCAGATTTTATTGAAAGGTATCTGGATCGTTAGCTTTCAAAACTAAAATAATAGCGTTATAGTGCGACGTGGGCTTACCTTTAGTAACTTCTATATTCTGAATATATCTTTTTTGAAAACACTTGCACATCAGGTTTCAGTAGCCCAACCCGCCGATGCGAACTGAGTACTGCCCAGTTATCTCACATTTACATTTTTTGCAGATACTGAACACTTCTGGCTCATAAATAAAGTTTCTTATTGTTATTCATGTATCTGTCCGTGCGTCCATCCATCCATTTATGTAGTGCGTAATACAGACAGACAGATGCACAAAAACACGGACGCCAGTCAACATAGCTCACTATATACTTAGTTATGCTTCAAGTGATCCAACAAAACAGAACTTTTTATGTGTTGCCCCTTTCACCTGAGTTAACTTTGCTTTCTTCGCTCTAGATGTAGAGAAAGAAAATGAAGTCAGAGGACTAGGAGCTTACTCGGAAGCATCTTCTGAAGAAATTTCAGTAAGTCTTTTGTTGGTCGACATAACAGATGGTCAAAGTGCATTGTATGACCCACTTGTCTACAAGGCTTTCCTACGACAAAAAACCGTGCCAAGTGCCGAGTTCTTTTGTAGTGGTTAAATCAATGTTTTCCGTATTAGTACTATTTTTGGAATCGTACCAAGGTCTTGGTACTGTATTATGTTTAGTAGGTGACTTACAGTTGGTTTTTGTTTCTAACAAACATGTAGAGTCTCCGGTATACAACCTGCTCGATCCAGAAGCAGGTTATAACAGCAAAACTAGCCCTAATCCAGGATGGCAAGAATTTTGCCATAAAGCAAATCGCTGCCGGGATAAGTGCTTTCGCTCCAGTGCTGACTGAAGATCTGGATGCATTTCGGTTCCTCCTCACGCATGATGTAGAAGTAGAAGAAGATGGTGACGCCGAAAGCTTGAACGGCGAAGGAGATGAAAACGAAGAAGACACAGACTTGATCAGCGGTGGCTACAGCGACTTGATAAGAAAGGGATCTGCAAACACTATCCTGGATGCACTTAGCAACTTAAGTGAACCTCTAGTACGTGCAGTTCCCCCAGAGGTTATAGCTCCTGGGGTTACCTTTTGGAAATTTCCAAAGGAAATAAGTCAAGGCCTCTACAAAGGCAGGAACGGAAGCAATGCATGCAGCTTAATAAGTATACTCGCTGGGTACGCCTCAAGTCTCCAGAACACTGCTCCTCCAGATTACAACTCTAGTATCTCGAGCGTTTTTCTTAAAGTATTATGCGGTTGTATAGAAATTGGCAATCGCATTTACGATCTGTGTCGCGACAGTTTGCCATCAAGGTATCTTTCGATACAAGAAGCTCCTAGCGTATTAGCGATGTGGTTTGATATGGATGTAGGCATCAATTTACCTGTACGGTTGAAAGACCATCATTTTTTATCTACCGTTGGTGGTCAGTTACAAGAAGCATTTGTTTCTCGTTCTTCGTTCGTTGCATTTCTTATACTCAACGAGAAAACTTCTTTGTTCTATTTTACCGAAGGCGTCGTAACCTATATTGATACTCATTGCCACGAGCCAAGTGGTGCTGTCGTAGTCACAGCAGGGGAAAAAGAGCTCAATTCTTTTTGCAACGCTGTTTGGGAATTAGAAGGCAATCAGGATAACACTTACGGAAATTTGGTATTTGTAACCTTTTAGTAGCAAAACTTGCCAACCATAAAGCAAGGAATTCAATTTATTGACAGAAAAATAGTGGACTTTGTGATTATGTTGTGTCTGTCAGTGAAATGTCAGTTATTCATATAAATATATGTATTTCTACAATAGACAGCTATGTAAGTTATACCATAGTAAGCGTGGAACTCACTCGGAAGACGAGTTACCTAGGTTAATAGAGTGTACCTACCTTTAAGCATTCAAGGACTTTAACTCCATAAGTACTTAGATTTCCACACGAGGACTGCACAAAGTACAAGTTGTCGTGTAATGAATATCGCATGGAGCTTTTTCGTTTTTAGACTGTTTTCAAAAAATGAAAAAGGACAGTTCTCAATTTACGAAGCAATTAAATTTAATTTTGCACAAATTAGTGTTTCTCCGCAGAGCTATTCTAAGAACTATTTTTATAGCAGCATGAAACAACGGCTAAAAATCTCTTTACCGTAGTCATTCTTAAAATAAGTTATAAGTTAGATGAACTTTCATCGTATCAGTAATATTTTGATTTTTTGGTTTTTATCTGTTGTATCCTTTTGTATTGTAATTTACTGTACGTAGTTCATTAACACTGAAAAACCCCAATTAGGAGAGTTAAGTAAAATTTGTATTAATTTGTAAAATAGTCAAATTATAATAGGAAACAAACAAACGATGGCCTTCGTGAAAAGAGTGGTTTCCTTTTGACCGCCAAACGTTATTAGTGAATTGCTTTAAGTTTGCATTACAACGGAGGCGGGGGAGGGAGTGCTCATCGATTGGGTTGAAATCCAGTACGAGGAAAACCCGAAACAAATCGCGACTCCCGCGTGCACGTTCTCTCCAAATTGGGTCTGCTGCGTGTTTGGTTTACTGGATGGTCAAAATTCTATGTGACTGGCCAAAGTAATTACTTTGGTTTTGGCTTGAAGCTCTAAAATCGCTCAAATCGTGTCTAATTGTTTATCAACTTTTTCACAGTTGAATGAAGACCGCTCTATCAAACAAATTTATATCCTAGGAAATTTAACTGTACTAATCAGGCGTTTCTCATTTGAAACCAAATAGACTATAAAACCAGTAAAATGTTCTTAAAAAGACTAGTTAAAGGAAGCTCGATGAAACGTGGGTGTGTTTGTTGACTATGAACAAGAAACGTCGATTGCAACTCTAGGAACTCTTTAGTAAATGTTTCAGAACAACCAACTGATGGGTATAACTCACTTTAGCACTCTGAAAGAAATAGAATTGGAACTAAATAATTGACCCTAGTAAGCTTTGTAACACACTTTAGTATCACCCAACTAGTGGACTAATGCAAATGCCGAGTAGTTGTAAAAGGCGGGTTCTGGGACAGCGTCTTAAAGACAAAAACGGAAAAATCCTGCACGCGTGCTAATTCCAAAATCGACCCTATCGTCTTAAAGAATTGTTAATATATATTCAAGAACTCATCATGCCAAATCAAAATGTCAAAGAGCTCCGCGCCATCGCCAAGGAACGCAAGATACCAAAATATTACAAGATGCGTAGAAACGAGTTACTAGAGGCGCTGGGAATGCCTGCAGAGGTACCTAGTGTTAGTAGTGGGGGAAAATGTCAACATGGTATACGTCAGGTTCAGTGTAAGGATTGTATGGGATCACAAATATGCCCTCATCTAAGACAGAGAGCATTTTGCAAAGAGTGGTGGTAAGGGTATATGTACTCATGGTAAAGTAAAGTACTATTGCAAAGATTGTGGGGGTTCCCAAGTATGCTCACATGGTAAAAGTAGGTATAGATGCAAAGAGTGTTGGGGAAAGGGCATATGCCATCATTATAAACGTAAAGATTCTTGTAAAGATTGCCATGATTTTTATTAAGTGGGAAAAATGTAGTGTACATTTTTGTAACGCGAACCACGTTACAAAAATTATATCAAGTCCATCATCGGAACAAAGCCCAAGCCAATCCACCAACCGCGATTGTCAATGCTATCAGATTATTTTCATGTTGTGTGGTGTCAGGCTCTTTGATTTCAGGTTTAACATCCATAATTGGTGTTTTCACCTGTACAGCTTCAGTTTTGGCAGCTGCATGTGGTAACTTAACTTTTGAAGAGCCTAAGTTATGGCTTATCCCTACAGTATTGGTCTCAAGGTTTACATTTGAGTTAACTCCAAACTTCATATCACCCGTGGCCTTCATTAGATTGTTGTTATACCCAACTACACTCTCTGTGTTTATGATCATATTACTGGGCATTAGCCAAACTCCAGGTGCAATTGCCAGATCCAATCTTAACTTCGCTTCCTGAGTTGCGAGTTGGTACCTTTGTACTGAGCTTGAGATATCGTTCTCGATCACACTGCTTTCACATAGAGCCAAGAACTCTTGTTGCGTTTCAATTGCCCCACCACCCGTGCCCACAATCGAGTTTCGTGTATTAACTTGCGATCCTAACACACAGTAAACGAATGCCTCAGCAGATCGATTCAGTCTACCCAGTCCAGCCTTGGTGAGTCCATGACCACTAGTTGGAATGAACCAAGCGTACTTGTACCCAGCAAAGTCATCATTACGAATGAATGAGATGAGATCTCCCTTATTCTTTTTACCCCCATCATCAGAGAATTTACCACCCGCGCCAGGCCATTGGTTTGCATCTTCATCATAATTCCTAATAATGTGAACATTCTGAAATCCACCACCTCGTCCATGGTAACCAGCTCCATAGTCCAGGAAGATATCACCAAGACCATGGTTTCGCCCGCCTTTCCATCTGAAATCAGAATTATTAGCTATCCCGAATTCAGCGCACAATCTTTGGTAAGCAACCTTACTGTAAGGATTATTAGCTATGGCAAATGGTTGTTCATCGGGCAGCGGCACACTCAATTCATACAATATTCGCCTTATGGTGAAGTAGATGTGAAACTTTATGAAGCTAGCCACCACTTTAGGGTAGTTCAAACTTTCAAAGGGGCTAATACCACATCCAGAGGTTGCACACCATACTGCAAAATTAAGCTGTTGAGGCCAATAATTCATATCAGGTGCGTTCAACCACTTTCGGCCTTGTTTTCCAAACTTGAACGTGACAACTTGGGATGTAAATACGTTACGCATCTTAGCGGTGAACTTTTTGGTATTGGACACGTATATATCCAATGAGGTCAGCATGCTTGTGGTATCAATGGTGAAGTCATCAAAGTCAATGGCTGGTATTGGATACAACTGATCGGTCATAGTCAAACTCTGTGGGAATGAACTCAATGCATTATCATTCAATCCTAAATCTAACCAGAGTAGTATTTTCAAACCAGGTCTGAGGTCTTCAGTCCATGTCTTACCAGTGGGGTCATCATAAGACATGACTGTCGTCCCATTATAGTTCCATCTCATGTAGCCACCATAACTATCATTTACAAATGTAAATCGGCTCAAGTCAGCCTTTGGATACCTATGCCTAAAGTCATTGAGTAAGCCCATCTTCTATTCAGTGTTTGAGTATAAGGGTTTGAATGTTTAAACTATTAATTGTTATCTCAGTGACTATCCAAACCTAGATCAGTGCAAATTCTGATTTGGAAGTCCAATGGAAGTTCACTAGTATCTATTTGACCATTAGGTTCAATAGGTGCTGTTAAATAGTTCTGAACTTCAAAAGTATATTCCCACTTAACAATGGGTGTCCCATTATGCTCTACAATCTTGAATTTGGTGAGATCGGTCTTTGGATACTTATCATAAAAATTATTCAAGAAATCAGTCATCATCATCTTCTATCCAGTGTTTGGGTAGAAGGGTTGCAATGTTTAAATCAATAGTAAATCTTATCGTACGTTATGGTTATGACCCTCCTTTGAGTTTTTTGAGAAACTCTTCTCGGACCCTCTGTTCCACAACCGCAGGATCGTCCCCCTTCATCGGGCTTTTTTGAGCCTTGAGTCGGATCTGAGCCTTCAGTACTTCAAATTTCTTAGACTCTTGGATTATGAAGGAGAACTCCTCGTCAGAGATCTTATTATCACGAAGCGCCTTGGATACCAAGTCCTCGATTGTGTTTATTTTAGCCTTGGCCAGCGTAACTGTACTTTGGTGCTTGACCGCTTTCTTTGCCAGGCTCTTGGAGATTTGTTCACACGCTATGGATAGGCAAACAAGTATTCCACTCGTAACTCCAAAGGGTATAGCTACCACAATTCCCACACCACTCAGAGATGTACCCAATCCACCAGCCGCTAAAATACAAGATAGGATACCACAGGTCGAGCTTGCGTTTATGAGCGTGCCTTTGGACCGGTTATACTTTTTGAGTACCATCTCATAATGCTTCAATTCAGCCTTCAGCTTATTCAAAATTTCACAACATTGCTGTATTCTGAAAGTAGGGCCATCAGGAGGAGGCGCCGTTGGAGGCAAGTTGGGATAGATTCCTTTGTACTCACCCATGTTTAGTTACGGATTTCACGTATTTTTAAAATGTTATCTGAATCTCAAACTGAAGGTGATTGGAGACCCATTCAGATTCAATTTGTTCCATTCACTTTCGAGGATGCTCAGATCGAAGTGATTTATGGGGGTTTTAGATTTATGAATGGGAATGACTGGATAATCCTGTGATGGTATGTTGGCAAGTAGCCTGAGGGTGAGATCTTCACGGGGCCTGTAAATCGAGCATTATTCATATAGGATGACTGGTTATTCACTAGACTGCATATAAGTCTCAGGGGCTCCTTGATCTGGAGATTTATAGGGTATAACTTGCCAGGAGTTATGACTTCAGGTAGACCTAGAGCAACTTGCAGTCCTCTCGTAAGTTTGATTTTGAAGTTCTTGTTGGAGTACAGATAGTCAACAGTATCAGTCTCAATGATCGATAGCTTAGCATTATCCGTATCATTGAGAAATATCGCGTGTATACCACGCAGAGAGTATGTACCGGGTTGGATTATTATGAGGGGTCGATTTTCCTCATTTAGCAAGCCTTGGCGATCCTTGAAATTTACCAATCGTTTGGTTTGTATATTACAACCCAGGAGTTGTATCTCTTGAACCTTGTCCAGGGGAGGATCCAAGTACACCCTAGTTTCAGACTCGTACATTGTAATGCTCAACATTTAAATTCAACTACGCCTCTTCTTTAATTGCTCTACGAAGTACACTACAACAGCGAGGATCAATAGCCAAGCGTTCTTACCCAGGAATGAGATGGCCTCCCCAGCGGTCTTGAACAGGAAACTCACGATCGCTCCTACCATACCGGGTAATATCTCACCGAGTTTCTTACCAATGGTCTTCAGTCCATCTCCCACACCTTTACCCAACTTGGATAGGCCTTTGGAAAGATTAGACACGATAACGCCAATTACCACACTAACTGCACTCAAAACGGCAAATACTGTGAACCCATTATTTCTTGAAGACCGCTTTCACCCTATCTCGCAATGACATTCGCTCCTGGATTTGCTCATTCTCCCCCTCCAAGTTAGCTATCTCTTGCTCTTGTTCACCAATTTGTCTCTCTATAGTCTCTATTTGACTTACTTCTTCTGGGGACTTCAATGCCTTATCTCGATGGAATCTTACCGTCTCTTTCAATTTACTAACAAACCCTTTTTTCTTAGTTATCTCGTTATCATTGACTACCACAATTTCTTCTGCGCTTGGGCCTAACCCTTTTGTAATTGTTTTGGGTAATCCTTTATTCACATCACCATACGCATCGAATAATTGATGCCATACATTTTTACCTGGATCTCTACCAGTAATTTTAACAACGATTCTACCCCATTCATCATATTTGAAAAGAAACTTAGGTTCGGCATTTGGGAATTTACTTACAATCTTAGCCCAGATCGCATCTTTGTTTTCTTCCATAGCCTCCATTTCTATATCTTCACGTGGTAATTGAACATACACTGATTTAGTTTTACGTCTAGCATCCTTAGTCGTGGATGTTTCTATGACTTTATCTGGTGTGGTTTGCCTACCAAGTAGTGGGGTATTTTCAAAATCATCAGGATCTTCTTGTTTGTTTTCTTCCCCCAACCCGAAAGGATCGTTTTCATCAGGATCAGCAGTTGCCATATTTGTTGTCGAATATGGGAACTTCTAAGTTAATTTATCACACCCACTTGCTAGCTATATATCCCAGGGCTAACATCCCACCTGATACATAGACCATCTCACCCATTCTTTGGTCTTCATTCGGTCTCTAATAGTCAGAGAATTTAGGAGGATTGCCCATTTGATTGTACAATTTCAGCGCTTCATCCGTCTTCGATATGTTCTCAGAGGCCTGGTTAGCGTCACTTTTCCTACTGTTCATAAAGTCAATGTAAGCCAACCTATTTTCCTGGTACTCAGAATAGTCTTTCTGGTATTTCTCCATTGCTTTGTCATGCCTTTCCCTTTCGAGTTGGAGATCAGCGGATGATGACCCAGTGAGGAGCTGTGCTACATAATTCCCAAGAGTGAAGGCAGTTGCATTGAGGAGTGATCCTCCAACCATAATCGCTATACTCGCCATTTATGAATCTATTGTAGGATTTCTTAATCCATTTCATTCAATCGTGAAGTGCTTCAACTTGGGAGTATTCTTCAAATGATCGAGTACAGCCATACTGAATCCTTTCTCGTCAAAGGACATTACGGACTCATTGCTATCTTTGGTTATGAAGTCCCTCAAAATGGGCTCATCTCTCATATGACTATCCAACGCCACTTTGAATCTTATATGATCAAATTTCACTGTACTCATTACTCAAGGCTCTTTGGTAGTATCTTTTGATCTTCTAAGTAAGTTTTGAGGTACATACTTGCGGACAAAACAGCGACCCATTTGCCATAATTCATGATACTGGACGATGGATCGCCAATGAACGATTCTCTCAGGGCCTTTTTACCCACATAACCCACAGCAGCGGCGAGCCCCACGAGAACTGCAGAATCTGTAACAGTCTTTACAAGCTTATTTTCTGACATTTTATGTATTACATCAACTCATCATTTAAACTATTTTCTATGTTTGGTTCGCTTTTGAACTCATTTATGTTCTTGACAGGAGGTGGTTTGAAGGTTGGAGTAGGTACACGTAAGTCGGCTATTTTACTTTTATATCTCGTAAATAAGGAATAAGCAGTAAATGCTATTATGGACCCGAGTGTTAACACATTCCCGAAGGATAAACTGGGTATCCAGGCATTAACATCCATGGAAGATCCCTCCTTATCCTCTTTCTCATTATTTATCAATGCATCCCGCTGCTCTTTTTCTTTCTGATTATTTATCAATGCATCCCGCTGCTCTTTTTCTTTCAATGCCTCCTTAGCCTTCTTGTGGTAGGAGGCCAGTTTCTTCCCAGCCTCCACTTTCTTGGGATCCTTCACTTTATTCTTGACAGTGGGTTCCTTTGTGATTTGCTCAACAGCTTGCTCAGCCATTTATATCCCTGTTATAATTAACCTTTAAATCTCCTAATAGGGTTTCTATTAGAAGGAGAAGTAAGTCTTAATTATTCAGTACACTCTATCACAATTTCATCAACATCATCATCTGATTCTGATTCTTGTGCCTTATTGGGGCCTAACATGCGAAAACGAGTCATTTTGTTGTTATCATCTGGAGTGAAGTTCATCTCAGAAACACGAAGACGAACTGAAGCGCCATAACTGGACTGTCCGTGTGATCCCCAGAATATACCATCCCAAAATACAACAGGATGACCAAAACCGGTTACATAATTATCAGGCTGCCACATGTATTCAAGTGGGTGAACCATTTTATCATCTGGGCCATATACAGAAGTTTTGGATTTTATACCCTTACCCTTACCCCAGGTAATGAACTTTAGGTAGGCACGCTCTGGACTGGACTCATCCTTTGTCTTCTCACCTGTTAGTTGGTTTGTGATGTTTGTGTAACTGTATATGGGTTTTACAGCATAAGACCAATCATTTTCACTTTTAGCAGTTGTATATGCATTGAAAGTGGAGGGTGGTACTAAACGCTCAGACTTGGATTTTTTACAAAACTTTTTGAGTGAATCCAATGTGATCTCCATCACGTTATCTAATGCTTCGCGAGTCTTCATCTCTTCGGTTTTGGGGCTATCCATAGTCTCAATCGATGTCATTGGGTATAAAATCTGGAACCCCTCCAATGTTTCAAGACTGCGATCCTTTTTCTCGGTTCCAAATGGCCATACGCCAGATATGCCTGAAAAGAATTGCTTGGCCAATTCAATGAATATGGGGTGTTTCTCACCGTTTAGACCTTCTACATAAACATCTGAAGTAACCCATTCAGTTGGTAATTTACCTTTGCCTTTGGTGAAAGAGTTCTTCTTAGGTTCGGACACAACGATGGTGCCCCAGTCAAAATCAGAGTCAAGTGAAATGAAGATTGGTTCAGTCATGTTCAACAAGTACCTTTTGGTTATGATATAGTACATATCTATCTTTAAGCCTCTTAATAGGTCTTCTATTAAGAGGTTTACAATAGTGTTTCATATGGAAGTTGGGTCATTAAGTCCATAATTGCTCGGCTTCTCCCTTCTGCTCGTTATCGAAACACCAATCCCACACACGATCGGGGTGCCACGCTATAGGCATTAGTTCATCATACAGAGATTCGTAGAAGTTCGATTTATGGTAGTGCTTGTCTACATTCAACATTTTGATTGTAATGTATGAAACCTCAGACTCTATATCTTTTGCAAACTGCTTAACCATAGAGCCATACAGGCCAGTATTTTCCAAACCCTCCTCTCCATCCCAATCCCCATTGTACTCTGCTCTGAATGTCTCCTCGGGGTCAATACATCTATCAAACCGTCTATCATATAGGTCCTCATACATATAATCAAAACGGTATTGAAGTGCATCCCTGAAAGCATATCTCAATCTCGATCTCAAAACTCTCACAGTACGTGCGATTAGGGTATCTACAGAGTCAGTATCATCATCATAATGGTCTACTATCTCTTGAGATGATTTTTGATTTGGGTCTAGCTTAAAATTAACTTGAAGTCTTGTGAAAGTAGGGTTGATTCCCTCAAAGGCATTAACAATCTCTGGTCTTACTCTCTCGAAGAGCTTCTCAAAGTCAGAGTCATTCTCACCATATATGGTGAATACGTCAAACTTAATTTCGTTGTGTTGCATATTATTGTTGTGCTTATGCTTATGGTACAACCAATCTTGAAGACACTTTTTCCCAGTATCCATTTTAGTTCTCAAGTTGTGTTTGAGTATTGCTTAGCTCTTGCTCAAGTTGTGTTGGAGTATTGCTTAGCTCTTGCTCAAGTTGTGTTGGGGCACTGTTGTATCCATGCTCAGGTTCTCTTAATTTGAAGTGCTTTGCAATGTGAATAAATGCTGATAGTAATGCTGTGAGTCTTCCACCTTTCATTACAAGTAACCCAGATATATTTGAGATCTCCTTCATTATCAATTGATCGTTCTTACAGTCTCTTACAAGAGCGTCTTGATGATCTATATTTCCGAACTTGCTCAAACCCTGATCTACAGCATGAGCTATCAATTGAAAAGAAGAGTCCGCCAAGCCATCAGCAATCTTCTTACCAGACACTACTTGGTACCTCTTGTAATACTTCTCCACGTCCTTATCCGATAGTTTGGTTGTATCAGAGAGGTCCATAACCACACCAGTGTATTCTTTAGTTGAACCCAGGCATGCTAAGATTGAAAGAGATTCCCTCTTTGACTCCAAATCAATGATTGGTGGTGTTGTTGCACCAACTGATGTTTCACCGTTCAATATATCTTCAGGGGTAGCCATGTTTATGCCCCAGACGCTGGTATCTCTAAATATTTTTCAAACGGGTGGCGTAGTGAAAAGCAAAGTCTGGCGTACTTTTCCTTTTTGAGTAACTTCTTGTACCGTTTGCGTTTATCAACGTCCAAATCACCACCATATTCCTCAAATAACATTTTCATCGCGGTTTCAGACGGGTTATAAAATGATACCACACATGCGACATTCTCTCGGAACGGTTTCGCGATCGATGTGAGTTGTTGGGTGAGAACCCACACAGATATCCCAATATGCTTCCCAGAAAACGCCAGATTGATGAATTTGTTTGACCGTTTCTTCAAGTCTTTCGAAACAGCGCAATCGTCCAGTATTATGAGTGTGTTCTCACCCGAGAATAACGTTGAGCAAAGCGTTAGCAGATTGTCAATTTCGTCCTGATCACTAGAGTCTGGTGAGAGTACCCAAAATCTCTTGTCCCCCTTTGCAAAGTCTCTGTAAGTCTTATTATGGCTATAAGTGGGGCAAATCAAGACAATATACTCGAACACGCCCCTAAAGTGTCCTCGAAGCTGGTCCACCAGGTATTGAGTCTTTCCGCAATTCGTAGGTCCCGTAATGATACAGTTGAATGGGATTTTATCCACTAACTCATTCATCCTTCGATTCTATCTAGAACGCTATCTCTTTTAAATTTGAATTCATAATAGATATAGCGGCGTCAGCAACCACGAACATGTAGCAGGTAAGAACCCTGCCTCCTCTCTTCTCCCTGTTAATCTCGAGTCTTATACCATCACGAGTACTAGTTAGCTCCAACCCGTTCCCATGAACACTATTATCAGGGTAACTCCTCAGATCAATCCACAAAGCAAACTTATTCGTATAGAAATCAGCCTCCTTGATGGAATCATTTACACCAACTCGTTTAATTATGGCCTTCCATAAATCAGTTGGTATCATGCCCTTCGAATAAAGTCGGTTTGGTACTCCATCTCTATCGATCTTAACTGATGTGATCTTTGGGTTTGCAAAACTCTCAGAGTCCCTAGCACCTGCTGCATAAGGAGCTGTGAAAATACATAGTATACCAGTCATGGATTTCCTAGGCACGTTAATATGCTCATTAATCACACCATCAGTATTCTCAGAGATTGGAAACGTTTTGTGAAGAAGTATCTTCTCATACGAGAAAACCCTTCCATTCTGATACGAGGTAATAGCTTGATTGGCTAATCGGCCACTTGATATGCAATGATACTCAAGTTCCATATTTGTTAATTTGTAATCAGGTGGTGTTTCAATGTTTGAATAAACGACCACATCAGAAACTGGAGCTAGAGTTATTTCAAATTTGAGTGGATGTGGTAAGGCTTTTGGATAGAAGACTCCATGATCTTTCAGTATTGTATGGTCTAATGGTATTTCATACCTGGTGTTATGGACCGAACCTACAGTATTTTCTGTTGCATTTGAGGTAACTTTGTCCCCGGCATTGGTTCTAATTTTCCTCACATTCTCGGATGATATACCCTGTCTCAATCTGTTATTGCGATCGGTCTCTGACAAAAACAAATCGTGATAAGTCTTGAATAAATCAAACCTATTAAGGTCCTCAATGATTTCACCCCCGAATAGAACCCTGTATCTTGAAACAAGGTTCCTTCCCAAGTTATTAACAAGTGTGTTATTCTTGTGACCTGTTACACTCATATCGAAAGTGATGTACACGCTGCCAGGCACAATCACCAGGTTATCAGTCAGTTTTGGTATTTCAATGTATAATGTCTCACCAGGATTGGCTGATGAGGGATTTAACGTGATCCGATTTAATGAGGCCTCTGCCCTCAAACCTTTAGGCATCCTCGGAACACGATTAGGATCAAGAATGTCTGATATTCCATCCATTTAAATGTACTAAATCTTGTTATAAATGGCTAATGATGATGTTTTAAGTCGATTATACTACTCTACTGATGGATACTGGAAAGGATACTCAGCCATACCCAAGCTGGCGAGTGCGGCTAAAGTAAGTGAAAATGTTGCGAGAGAGTGGTTGGAGAAGCAAGCATTATGGCAAATATATCTTCCACCACCGAGATATATACCCAGACCACATTGGGTTGTTAGTAAGCCAAATCAAATTCATCAGGCGGACTTGTTGTTTCTTCCTCACGATACAGTGAGAAGAAAAACATACCGCTATGCGCTGGTTGTGATTGATATTGCTTCTAGGTACAAGGATGCTGAGGCACTGACCTCGAAAGATAGTGGTGAAGTGGCCACGGCGTTTGAGAGGATTTATTCTCGAAAGCTAAAGTGGCCGAAAACATTAATGGTGGATCCCGGTAAAGAATTCATGGGTAATGTCACTCACTTGATGAATAAGCATCAAGTAGACATACAGCGAAGTGAAGCTGGTAATCATCGAGTACAGGCTTTTATAGAGGGGGCTAATAGAACGATTGGTGAGAAATTATTTAGTCATCAATATGCACAGGAGATGGTGAGTGATGTTAGGTCCAGGGTTTGGGTGAAAAGGCTTCCCGCTATTATGAAGACTTTGAATTCTGAACCCACACGTATAACAGGTAAAGAACCCGATGAAGCGTTGGAACTGAAAGAGATTGATATTAAACCTATGGAATATAAGAGAGCTGTGGGCTTGAATGAGAAGAGGTTACCCCCAGGAGATGAGGTTAGGTATTTGTATTCACCCGGTGAAGATGAAGGTGGTGATAAAAGAAGAGCCACTGACCCTATATGGAGCCTTGAGGTTTATGATATAGCCAGAAGTGTAATTTCACCAGATCAGCCAGTGGTGTATTATTTAGATGGAGTATCAAAGCGAGGATTTGTACGCGAGGAACTTCAAGTTGTTCCTAATGATACTGAATTACCACCTGGTAGAGTACTTAAGTGACATTGAGATGTCCACCATTTCACGAATTGTCTTAATCAATGAAATCTCCGAAATTTTAACTTTACTGGCAAAGACCCTCTTTGTCATACCTATTTGATTTTTATACTCCTGGTTCATACATAAGTAAAAGAAGACAATACTCGCTGCAATTGTACTAGTAGTACTACGCTCAAGAATCTGTGATGTTGTTTCAAAGTACTTAGCAATGGATAAAATACGTCTGTGATGAGATTCATCAACCCCAGTAAGTCTCATTATCCAGGGAATAAGTTTCTCTGGTGTAATGTGGTTGGTTCTCACCTCTGGGAATGTTTCCAAGTACATTTGTAAACCATATGACATGGCTCTTTGCTTGAGTCCAAACAAATTTCTAATGTAATCTAACGTACGATATTCACCAAATTCTTGGTATGTATAAAACAAGCATGAAGCCACCAAAGACTCACGAATCTGACCGCGATTTTTACACTTATACTTTAGAATCTTTTGATACTTAGCTTCTATGATATTAATCATCATAGAAGACACATTCAAGTCATGTCTCTCGAATACATTACGAACTCCCTTTAGTTTTGATCTTCGCATATCACACCTACTAGCTGAAAAGTCATACCCCCATTCTCTTTGAGAGTAGTCCATCGATTCTAGTTCAGTCTTACAGAGGCTACAAAGAACAATCCCTGAGTCATCCCTATACACATTTTCATGCTTACAACCCTGTTCGTCTTCCTCATCAGCTTTCTTGAACATAGACTGAAAATGATCGGCAAGGCTGCGATAAGTTTCCTCTGAGTCATAATAATAATTCATACCAGCTTTGTCTAGTTATATATGTATTAATAAATACTTAAGTTTTTACCCGAAGTTAGCGTTCTAAAGTGACCATATGCATATGTGTGTATCCCATCCTCTTTTATCAACCTTTTGTCATCTTCATATGATAGCGCGACCTTATTCACAGTCTCTGTGTACACTTCGTGCAGATGACTCCTGATAATATTCATCATCCTCCTCTGCGGTTTTTGATTGAATAGGCAATCCTTGTAGTCTTTGAAGCTTATACTCTTTTTCACAACCTCCTTCTTTACACCCTTACACTTCTTTTCCTCCATTCCCTCATCCATCATGTATGAATATAGTTTGGCCCGGAGACCTACGAATTCTATGATCTGTTGACCACCCGCTTCATCCTTGAACATACCCCCAACTTTCTTGTTCACACCCACCTCAATACCAGATTGATGATTTTCAGGGTAGTTGCTGGTGTCAAACCGGTCTCTTACATCTAGGCTAATGTCTTTGTAGAAGTCGTCCGTCTCTATCTCATATGCCAGTGAATCAGTGTCTGTAAATAACAACTTGGCCTTGCTACCATACTTTGGCTTGATGTAGTTATAGTGGAAGTCGTACATTATAGTCTTGCTTATCTCAAGGACTGAAAAGCCTAGGTAAATGGGTTTGTCCAACACCAACTTTGTCTTCTTCATTTGTACTGCAACTAGATTCTCGCAAAAGATCGTGCTGTGGTGGTAATTCGGCTTCGATACTAACTTCTTGGCTTTTGACTCATTAGTGACCAAACGAACATCCACTCTGTTCCTTACATTCTCCATAGTTTTCCCAAAGACTGAGTTGTTCATCAACTTGAAGAAATCCTTCTCAAAGTCCTTTGTTGCTTTCGTCCTTAGTTCAGTATTCAAGTCGATATAGGGTTTCAGCCATGCGGACTCTTTGAATGTGATACCTCAATGTATCTTGAAGACTTTTAGCCCGAGACTTAAGTATTGTTTCAGTGTCTCGTGGTGAATAATGTATTTGCTTTTGTGTCTTAGGTTTGGAATTAGTTTATCCACACCATTCACCGCAACTCTCTCTGGTGCTAATGGATAGTCATTATGCGGTTTATAAAGGTGCTTTGGGTACATGAGGTTAACCTCTAGTATACATGGTATATCTTTCCACTTCAATACAATCTCTTCTTCAGTCAACCATCGAAAGTCATGTGTTGGTAAAGGTTTACTCATTGCATATCCGTACAAACCGTTTGCATCCAGGTATGTGATGTACTTTGTTGGTAATGATGGGTTATAATCCTTCATGTATGGATTGTTGGCTTTACCATACCTAGTGGATATCATGGAGATACCCCCTCGAATGCCTTTTTCAATCATGAGAAGCATGTCAGGGTCATTCAAAAGTTCCAATCTCACCTTGGTCATTTTCAGTGCTGCATCCCATGCCAATCCAGGTGCAGTGTAATACCAAGCTGGATCCAAATCGTAGTTCTTCATACAAACACCTCTGAAGTTCTCGAAGACATCCGCCAACAATAACACATCCAGCTCAAGATAAAGATCGTGATATTCCCTGAGGCTTTTAATCCCAAAGACTTTCCACACATTCTGAGCATGTTGATAATCCTCTTCCGATATTTCAGCATCGTAGAGCTTCGAGTAGAACTCATCCTTTGGTGGTAGATGAGTTTCACTTAGCTTATCAAACCCATCAAACCAATCGTACGGAAATACCCCCTTCCTAGTCAGTAACTGCAGGTCTGGAACACCTTTATCTTCCAAGCACTCGGGTATCGCTTTTTGAAGATAACTTGGAAGAATTCCGTCTACAAAGGCTCTGATTTCCTTCCTACTCATTACAGCCTCACGATCCAATCGACTATAAAACTCTTCCATGACCATACGCATTGTTATAACATCCAAATCAGCATTGCTCAAGATATTGTGAATGATTCTCTCTTCATGCTTGAGTTTCTCCTTTTGTGACATTACACTTTCATACCAACTCGTTACATTCACCAGAGAAGATTTTGGTAGATTATCAACCAGCCTTCTGAGACCTGCTGCCATAAACCAAAAGCTATCAATGAACCTAATTCCCCGTTTAATACTAACCGTGTTCCCTTCCTTATTCTTATAAGAGTCAACAACAATCTCCTTCGTGAACGAAATGTACTTTTCATCGTTGATTGGTATGCAATCTACCTTACCTTTCGATTCCCCTATGTTCCTCACAAATAAATGACCGTCGTATCCAGATAAGTTATGGAATATAACTGGTACAAATTTAGGCACCTTATAATTCAAGTTACACTCTTCATGCGCGGCGCCTCTATACTTTCCAGTAAGATGGCAATGGTCTAATACCTTATCATGGCCAATCATCAATCCACAAATGTGACAGTGTGTGGCATTTTCATAGGCTATTTTTTCATCCTCACTAACACGAGGATTCTTAGATAGCTTGAACTTATTATAAATGTATTTAATATCCGACTCCAAACTCTCCATAAACATCTTTGGTATGCTTCGTCTGGTGATTCAGCTGTGTGACTTACAAGTTTGGGTTCGAATATTAGTCCGGAAGATAACCGTAAAATTGTTCAAATTGGTGATACAAGTACTAAATTTCATACACGTGATCCTCTTCAGGTAGGTAATGATATAAGATAAGGATCCACGAAGGAACCCAACCTGTTCACTTTTTATTGGCCGTTGAAAGTTCCCATATGTTTTATATAAGCCACAGGGTACCCAATTCGTCAAAAAAGCCATTTTAGTGATAGTGTGCTATGGTGTTTTGGAGGTGACATCTTTACAGCATAACCAGACAAAAAGCTCTATCTAACTAAAAGTTTTGAATTTTCTAAATGTTACTTCTTTGAAAAAAGAAATGAAAGTAAGTATCCTGTGGCATTTTGGAGGTAGCTAGCTGTGTCTTACCATTTTCACTCTTGATAGCAATTGCCATTGCAGGTGCACAGTGCAGTGCAGGGCAAGTTTGCCTTGGTGCACTTGCAGAGGCCCCGACATGCACTCTTGCAACCACATTTGATGAGCTCGTTATAAGCTAGCTTTTGATGCTTCAGGTGGGGTAGACCAGGTCGGCATCCAACCATCCGAAGATGGATGCCATCCCCAGTCTGCTGCACTTGGAAGTTCTTGGATAGGATCTAGTGTTCGCCCCTAGACATGACCCGCTTGAAATGCGGCCCTCTTCACATGTTGTTCCAGGGCCGCTTGGGTTGGCGGAATACTTTCTATGCTTCTGGTGCCTTGAGAAAACATGGACTGCCGTGAAAGATTGACATCCTGATGGGGGCTCGTTCGAATATACATTATAACCACGAAGCCTTCTAGCACTCGTAATTGCTGCTCGGAGAGCATTTCCTGTGGCAATGATAGAACACGAAAAACTTCAGTCGCCTCAGGATAGCACTTCCATGTTTGAAATGCGGTTTTCTTACCCTTTCCAGAGAAATATGACACCGTGTCGCATCCGGTAAGTGCATGGAAGAACGGTAGCCCTTCACATTGTTGTATGGTAAGAGAGCCGGCTATCTTCTGGATTGGGAAGTAGCGCAAATGCTTGCCAACGCCAAAGGCAACCCACAGCTCCTCTACTTCCAACTTCTTTGCAAATGCGATTGCCAAGATAACTACGTCTGTATCAACAGTTCGTATGAGGATCTTCTTCATACCATTCACAGAGGCATCCCTTGCATGGACGAAGATACGGGTATCTGCCTCCTCGTGGTTACAAGGTGCCAGGCCCGCCTTGTCTATCGTAGTGGAACTGATTACGTCCACATCAGCCGTGCTTATTACGTCCGCATCGGAAATTCGGAGGGATTGAAAGCCTGCTGCGAGATACTGGAATAATTCCTTCTTGTTGTCATCCAGCCTCAGAAATGACTTCCAGTTTAAAGGAATTACTGCATTGTCGCACACACGTCTGCGAGTTCCTGTGCCTCTGGCTTCACGAGTGCCTTGCTTGAGGCTATTCTCCAGGTAACGATCCCACACCAAATCGATTCTCTTTACGTTCTGTGCGCGAAAGTTGACGATGTATGGGAGGAAGACAGTTTCTGCGTACTCCTAAAAGGTCTTGCACTTACCAGGTGGAAGCATGTTCACAAAGGCCGCACCATCTAAGACAACTGCATCAACCGAATGACGTTTAACCGTTGTGCTGACCTCAACACATGTGATAAGCTCCGATTTCTGCCCTGTACGCATCTTGCCATGACATGAAAGTGCAGGCGAACTTGAACTATTTTCGTGTTTGAAAAATTCTTCGAGGTTTCCCTCTCTTGCTTGGCAAGCAATATACAACCTGGAAAAGAGTCGGCAGTCACTCTTGAGATCAGCAACTTCATTACCTGTCTTACGTGATTGACGTTTCTCAGGGGTGCCAAACAAAGGTAGATTGCATCGTTGTATAGTATCTGTGATGTGTTTGGACCGCTTATTAAGCCGCTCCTCTACATTTTTGTCATACATTGACTGTCCTTTCATCTTGGCTCCTGAAACAGCTTCTGCAACACATTTAGGCTCGATTTCCTTAGTGTCCAATACAAGAAGATCGGCACTGTCTTCACAGAATGGGTTCCCCATTTGTTCAATTACACTGATCAGGCTTTTAACGTCTTTAGAAAAAGCCTTCTGAACAGATGGGACGAGTGTCACCAGGTTTCCCTCCGTCATATGTGTTCTCAAATTCTCTGACTGCTCTTGCTATTTCGGGTCCTGCTACCATCCACCGTCCAAGGGCCGTGGGACTTTCTGTTAGCCCTACTGCTCCACCGTCCCCTTTACTCATCTCGTTTTCCTGTTCCTGGTCGAAGACTTGGCTGCTGTTCCAAGAGAGGTACGTCTAGTTTTGATCGGACTCGGTTGTGTAGAAGTCTCATCAGAGTCGTCCTCACTGACCTCAGCATGCTTCCTCTTCTGAGCTCTGGTCAGCTTTGCACTGCTGCAATTATTGAAACATGGTTTGTGCCACGATGCTTGGTGAGATCGGAGTGTTTCTTCAATTCACCCTCCTTCGCCTAGGAGGGACAAGGGCACTTGAATAGGCAGCTGGCCAAACTCTTCGAACTTTGGTAGATTATCGGCTAAACTTTTGTATCCTGATCTACGATCTTTTCTTTTATCATTAACCGGAGAAACTAGCTCTTCACTTGTATTCTCCAGTTGGCATAAAGTTACACAAATTCCAGTTAATACAATGCCGTGTACGATCCATCTCCTCATGAGTTATTCCAACTTAAAACAGCTTGTTTGTACGTGGGAAAAATCAGTCAGGCGTTCCCTACTCGAACCCAGGAACCAATGTGTCAGGCGTTCCGCGCTCACAGTGATTTTTGTTTTCAAATAAAACACTTAAACTTTGCTAAAAGGTCACTGTTTAAATTTTATTAAGCTAAATATGATTGTCACAATTATCGTAGGGCACTTTGTGCATAATATCATTACGTTTAGTGCATAAACAAGACTAGCTATGAGCCTGCTGTACCAAACCGCTGACCGCACGCAAAATCGTCTTAAAACATATACTTATGATTAGGATCCAGATGGGAGCTTCATGATATTCGAATCTACAAGCTGAAAGGCACTTATTCTGAAAATTTCACACTTGTATCACTTATTTGAACAATTCCGCTATTTTTTGCTGCTAATCTTCCGGACTATATAGTGTTATCAAAGCACTTGATCAGATAACAAAAACCTGATGGTTTATGTTTCTGGTATTTATTGGTAAAGCTTCTACCCTCATCTTGGTAACACGTATCTATCTTTTCAGTGTAGCACTCAAAATCCGCATACACAACAAACGGGACCTCCATCTTTCTATTGCGATTTTTGAAACCGAAGAACTGTGGGCTTCCATCTTCGTTAATAGGTACTTCCATCTTAGCTGCTTCATGATCGTTGTAATACTCTAGATGCTTATCAAGTGAGGATTGTGACTTGAATGGATTAAGACATCTATGGCAGAAGTGTACTACGGATTTATGTTTATTGACTTGTGAAGCTAATAATCTACTCAAATTCTTAATCCAACAGTAGTGGTTCGTTTTACTGTTGTATAATAGAAGCAAGTTTATCACTGTCACATCTCGCTGTTTACTAATTCTCAAAACGCTTACCTCAGACTCATATCCATATACGTTAATAGCGTAAGGGTTTTGCCTCTCAAACTTAGCAATATCCCTTAGTGTAACAGGGAACTCCATTCCCGACCAATCAAACTTCTCAGAGTCCTCTCTCATTTCACCATTCAGTCTTTCACCGTGATTCTCTTTAGGAAATACAGCAGATGAAACACTCATTGTCCTTCTCGTTCTTGACATTTATTATAGCTTTCTTCTCAGCTAAAACCTGTGGTAGGGGTATATAAGAAGTCCCAGAGAGAGGCTCAAATGGATTAATGTGTATATCAAAGTACTCAACTCGATCAAATTGCCATCCAGAGTTTTCACCTTCAAATCTCGCAACCTTTTCAAGTTGTAATTCAGTCAACGCATCGAATAACTCAGATAGATCAGTTGAATCCGTTACTATTTCAATATTAGTATGAAAGTACCCCTCACTCTCTTCAATCTTACCCGTAGCAAGATTCTCTTTTATGAATGTGCAAGTTAATACAAACTTCACCTTGATGGGTTTATTTCTAGTATAAAGTAACTCCACAACCTTTGGTTTTATTTTCTTAATGAAGTCTTGAGGACCATACCCCTTTTTACCATCGATCCGATAGGTCTTGAAGAACCCTTTCAGTGCCTGTTCCCTTTCTTTCACTTTGAACGGCTCTAATATGTCCCAGATGCTTCTTACTTCCTCCTTCAACTTCCTGATTCTTTCATTAGCAGGCTTTTTGATCCTCTTTGGCACATAATTCAAAATCCAATTTGCAAACTTGTTAATTTTTTCTGTACTCTTTTATTATAATCCGAAACAAGTGTTTTCCACCGACTAGATGCACTTGGAGGTATATATTTAGTAGGCCTCAGAATCGGAACATTCATTTCAGGTACAGGCTCATCGAGAATATGCGATGTTCCCCCACTACTAACACTAGGTACCTCTGCAGGCATTCCCAGCGCCTCTAGTAACTCGTTTCTACGCATCTTGTAATATTTTGGTATCTTGCGTTCCTTGGCGATGGCGCGGAGCTCTTTGACATTTTGATTTGGCATGATGAGTTCTTGAATACATATTAACAATTCTTTAAGACGATAGGGTCGATTTTGGAATTAGCACGCGTGCAGGATTTTTCCGTTTTTGTCTTTAAGACGCTGTCCCAGAACCCGCCTTTTACAACTACTTGCCGCAATCTGATTGGCTACGCTACTAGAGGACTATTAGTAATTGTCCTCCAGTAGCGAAATTCGTGGCGCTTTATTTTGTTTTATTCCCAAATAAATATTTCCTCAACTTGCATTTCCTAACTTTATTATTGCATTTTCGACTAGTTGGGTGATACTAAAACAATTAGACCCTTCGCCCTAGGATTGTTAAATAGAACATACATACATACATACATACATACATAAACTTTATTAAAGTATCAAGGTATTTAGCTAAGGGCTAATTGTGGACACTATACGCCCAATCTACATCCCGATTTTACAGTTATTTCAGAAACGAGGGAAAAACGGGGTTCATTTTGTGAATTGAACCTAGTAAGCCATATAACACACTATAGAACACCCAATCTATATCCCGATTTTACAGTTATTTTAGAAACGACGGAAAAACGGGGTTCATTTTGTAAATTGAACCTAGTAAGCTATATAACTAACTATAGAACACCCAATCTACATCCCGATTTTACAGTTCTTTTAGAAACGACGGAAAAACGGGGTTCATTTTGTGAATTGAACCTGGTAAGCTATATAACACACTATAGAATACCCAATCTACATCCCGATTTTACAGTTGTTTTAGAAACGACGGAAAAACGGGGTTCATTTTGTGAATTGAACCTAGTAAGCTATATAACTCGTTATAGAACACCCAATCTACATCCCGATTTTACAGTTATTTTAGAAACGACGGAAAAACGGGGTTCATTTTGTGAATTGAACCTAGTAAGCTATATAACTCGTTATAGAACACCCAATCTACATCCCGATTTTAAAGTTCTTTTAGAAACGACGGAAAAACGGGGTTCATTTTGTGAATTGAACCTGGTAAGCTATATAACACACTATAGGACACCCAATCTATATCCCGATTTTACAGTTATTTTAGAAACGACGGAAAAACGGGGTTCATTTTGTGAATTGAACCTAGTAAGCTATATAACTAACTATAGAACACCCAATCTACATCCCGATTTTACAGTTCTTTTAGAAACGACGGAAAAACGGGGTTCATTTTGTGAATTGAACCTGGTAAGCTATATAACACACTATAGAATACCCAATCTACATCCCGATTTTACAGTTATTTTAGAAACGACGGAAAAACGGGGTTCATTTTGTGAATTGAACCTAGTAAGCTATGTAACTAACTCTAGATCTTTCTCGTTGTGGTGGCTTCGTTTTCGTTGTTTCGCTGGCTAAAGTGGTTTGGTTTTGGAGGTTTAGTTTTTTTTTTTTTTTTAGGTGCCCAAATGACCGCCGGCGATGATTGTTGAAACCCGCCCCGTCCACCCCACTCCCCAACCAAAATACTGCTCGAGTGCCAGCACGCGCAGCTAGTTTTTCGAATTTCGATGCAATCGGTAAGTTAGATAGATTGGTGGTGGATATTACCTAGATTCGCAAAGCTGTGAGGGAGATAATTTGGAGAATCGTTGTTAACAATATTTGCCCCATTAATATAAGCAATAAGGTTTTGATAGAGCTACAAAAGTATCAGTTCAAAGTGCATAACACAATTAACTGTCCCAGGGAATTTTAACCCAATGTTAATGAAATAAACTCAATTATTACAAAAGCTAGATGTTCACAAGGCCTTAAAATGTTTGTCATCAATTTGTGTCTAGCATAATGTCTTGTACAATGTCATATGTTAGCGAGGAAAAATATAAGCAATGACATGAGCTAATTGCCATAATATCATGGATGAGGGAGGGGGCACTCCCGCATTGGGAGTGCCACCTTGCCCCTCTACTGCCTCCTAAAACAGGAAGGCATTGAATTGGATGGATTTTCATTTTATTTTATTCCAGTACATTACCTCACATTATTATTAATTTTTGTAGAAATCAAGAAGTAACCAAGTGTAACAGTAGTTTGTGTGAATAATGAGAGATTTTTTCATACATATTTATTGTTGATAGGTTATAGTATCCTGACTACCCTAGCTATTCGATATTTAGTACTGTTATATTCAACTAATTGACATCAGTTTTTATGTCTGTCCTCCTATTGATGAAACTTTGCATCATAACATTGTCAAAGTCGCTGTGTGGCTGTGTCACAGGTGAGTGGTTCCACAGTAAACTTTGACAATGTTATGATGGAATTTACACATTTGTGACCCTCCATGGGAAACCAGGGAAAAAGGTGAACGCACAGGCATGCATGTGATGAAACGGCACGCTAAGCATGTCACCTATCTCTCAGATATGTGCATACATAATAAGCAAAACAAAGAGTGTCACGGTAGATATTGTTTTGAATGCTAAAGCTTTTGTCCAAAGCAGTGAGCTGTTTGACACGCTTATGTGCCAAAAGACACGCGTGTGAAAACACGCGTGCGATATAGCACACTTGCGTCGAGACACGCTTCCCAAAACAGCCACCTTTCCGATTCAAGCCTTTCAACGTGACAAAACTTACTTTTCGTGGTATGAGTCGAGCAATACAAGAACGAGAGAGTAAGAATATTGTAAGTTCCAGTCCACAAAATGTAAGCATGTTGTTGCTGCTTGGTTGAGAGGAAGGGAGAACAATAAAAGCGTGAGGATTTCGAAAAGTTGAGGGTCATAAAATCGAAACAGGATAGAGAATCGTGTGTGTGACAGTGCAACTATGAATTCTTAATCCCGTAAAGATTATCCGTGTCCGGCAGTCAAAATTAGTTTTTTGTTAAATTTCAGTCAATAACATCAAACTCTTGTTTATATGGCTGAAAAGTTCAGAATTTCCAACGTAATGTGAATTTTTATGAGCCCGGAAATTGGACCGTACCATTAACGAACAAATGAACCGCTTTTTTGTAGTTTAGCAGGGGCACCCAACGAATGATTTCGGTAAAATATCTGTTCGACTGTAAGGTCGCCTAAATTTTTCGGAAAATTTCTCCTCTAGGGAAAGAATATGTTGTCTTGATTTTCGGAAAAAAAAAATTGCCCTAGAATTTTCGTAATTTAGGTGGTCGAGGAAAAGTTGTCCTAGACTTTTCGTAAATAGATAGTCAACAGAAAGTGACCCTAGAATTTTCGTTCGAGTTACAACTCGCAATTTTCGGACGTCGTCCGCAAGTTAGAGATGTATATAGCATGTGATTTCTTCCCCTGATACTTTCGAATAAAAAAGTTACTCCCCTGCAATCTTCGGATGCGCGTTACGGTTTGCCTAAAATTTTCGGAATCTTTTCATAGACGCAAGCTTTTACAAAAAAGGTCTCCTAAAAATTTCTAACGACAGCAATGCTAGCACGAGTCCTTCATTTTTCGAACAGACCTATAAAGGTAGCTAAAACTTTCGGATGAGCCAAAAAGGCCGCCTAGGATTTTCGAGACGAATACAGTTCCCCTAAGAAATCCGAACAGATAGATAGTTTTTAGGGCAGCTCCAAATTAATGAAACAGGCTTCTAAAGCATAGAAAAATCCATTTAAGGCACTTCTGAGGTATTTGGAAAAATTTGGTCGTTGGGTGCCCCTGGTTTAGGCCTAAAAAGTACTCCGGTTATCCTGAACAGCACTTCGGTTAGCCTGAATAGCTCTCCAGTTAGCCTGTTTACGGCTAGCTTTCAACAATGCTAAGGTGAACGCTGTATATAAAATTTTCGAAAGCTGTTAGCCGCTGTTGTCATAGCCTGCGAAAACAGCCGTCCTTCTTTGCTCCCGGCCCGAGTGACGTCCTTCTTGCAAAATGCCACTTGGGCCGGAAGTGAAGGAGGACGGCTGTTTTCGCAGGCAAGTGTTGTCATGAGTATGACAAGAGTATGACATGAGTATGACAAGAGGTAGGGAGAAGAAAAATGGCTGACATGCGGCGTTTCGCTCGCTCCATCGTACTTTTTGTTATATTTCTTCTCCTCACCAGAAATCTAACCGGTAAACCTATCAGGAAAGTACGCAAGGATATCTGGATAAATGTCGAGTCATTGGTTGTTGCTGGAGATGCCTCGGTTGCTTTTCGTGCAAATGTGTCTCAAGACACGAAACGTTGTACCTTGGTGGCTAATTTTAACTACAAGTTCTTGGTGGCTCTTAACTTGCTCAAATACGCCTTGGCTGCACATTTGGTGCTGTTATCTAATGATGTAGAAATTCAGCCTGGTCCTACTCCAATTAAATTGTTGGTAAGTTCTAGCGACAGTTCATTCTCAACGATTTCCTCTTCACCACGTTCTTGTCCTTCGCCATGTTCGAGCATTGATGGTAGTGATTATGTTGATTCGCCACACCTTCACTTTGATCTTGCATTGCCGTCTTCTGGACTCAAGATTGGTCATTGGAACGTGAATCGTCTGACATCTGCAAAGCTGGACCAGATTAAGCTTTACTTATCCAGGAAGGATGGTAAACCACAAGTTGATATCATGTTTTTGAATGAAACGTTTCTCAAGCCAAATGTTTCTGACTCCTTATTTAATGTCAATGGTTTTGATATCTTCCGAAAGGACAGGCCCCAAAAAGGTGGTGGAGGTGTTATGGGATATGTGAATGCTGAGTTGAAAGTAAAAAGAAGGACTGATTTGGAACGATCTGATTTGGAGATTATTTGGTTGGAGGTATGTCCTTTTAAGTCTAATAGATCGTTACTTATTGCTGGAGTTTATCGCCCACCCTCGTTTTCTAAGGAGGATGACATAAACCTAGAAAAAAACATCGAATCTGCTTATTTACTAAACAAGGAAACCATCGTTTTGGGTGATTTTAATATTGACAGCAACAAGAAAAGTACATTCAACAAACATCGGCTTACTGTGGGACTAAGAAGCATGCATTTTCATCAGTTGGTTGATTTTGTCACCCGACCAATTAGTGGAACTATTCTTGATCATGTTTACACAAACCACTCCCATCATATTGTGAATGTCTGTTTTCGTGACATTGGATTGGCTGATCATTTGCCTGTATTTGTGACCAGGAAATATCATCGTTCAAAAGAAGCTATTGCGAGGAAAAGAATTACATACCGTAACATGAAACGGTTTAATGAAAATGACTTTCTATCAACTCTTAATGACGTCCCCTGGGATACACCTTTTGTTTTTGACGATATCGACGACGTTGTTGCTGCATGGGAACTCCTGTACAATGAAGCTGTAGATAAACATGCTCCTTGGTGTTTTAAACGTGTTGCTCGCAGATGTCAGCCGTCATGGATGACAAATGAAATTCTTGAACTTTTGATACAAAGAGACAATCTGTTAAAGATTGCTAAGCGAACGGGGAACGATAATTCATGGTTAGATTACAAGGCTGCAAGAAATAAAGCTGTTAACAAACTTAAATATGCTAAACGAAAGTTTTACAAGACTGCATTTGAAAAAGATAAAGGCAACACCAAGGGGATTTGGAGAACAATAAAACGCCTAGAGGGAACTGGAAAAAGACAAGAATCAATCATGCGTCTTAAAACAGATAATGGTTTTATTGAGGATAAACAAGAAATTGCAGAATTTCTAAATGAACATTTTACAACCGTTGCAGATCGTTTGAGATCACTACTTCCTGATGTTTGCTACGATCTCTCGAAACTAAGAACCTTTGTTGCTTCAAGAATAGACAAAGATGTGAAGTTTACGATTCCACCCATGACAACAAAACATGTCTTAGGTATCCTAAAAGATATTCAAGCTAATAAATCTACTGGCATCGATAACATTGGCGCTAAAATACTAAAGATAGCTGCTCCAGCTTTAGCTCCTTCTATCACAAAAATTATAAATTTGTCCCTGTCATCTGGTATTTTCCCAAGCAGATGGAAGATAGCCAAAGTCACTCCAATCTTTAAAGATGGTGAACGTGACGATGTAAAAAATTTTCGTCCAATTTCTGTGTTACCTGTTATGTCCAAAATTATTGAGAAGCACGTACATAAACACGTCTACACATACATGAGTCGGAATAGCTTGTTGTATAGTAAACAATCTGGTTTTCGATGTCATCACAGCACTGAAACAGCACTTATAAAGATCATTGATCAGTTGCTGTTTGAACTGGATAACAATCGTGTAACTGGCATGGTAACGGTAGACTATCAAAAAGCTTTTGACATGCTTGATCATTCTCTGCTTTTATTAAAACTGAAGATCTATGGCTTTGATGAAAATGCTATTGCTTGGACAAAGTCATATCTGCATCAAAGGAAACAGTGTGTTCAGTTGTCTGGAGCACGATCAACTATGAGAGAAATCTGCCATGGGATTCCACAAGGGTCCATATTGGGGCCTCTATTTTTTATAATCTTCATAAATGACCTTCCCTTGCACATTGGTAATGCTGAGCTGGATTTGTATGCAGACGATACTACTATATCGAAGTCAGCTGATTATAAAGAACTACATCAGCTAATAAAATCCTTGGAGGAATCTGTTGTCAATGTTCAAGATTGGGCTGCTGGTAATAAGATGCCACTGAATGAAAAAAAGACAAAGTTTCTACTAATTACTGGGAAACGTCTGGCTTCTATGATTGGTGAACTGAGTCCACCAGTACCGCAAGACATTAAGCGAGTTTCAAGTACAAAGTTACTTGGTTTAGTTGTCGATGATAAACTTAGTTTTAATGAACATATTGATTACATTTGTGGAAAGCTTGCGAAACGTATTGGAATACTAAAGAGGATCAGAAACTGTTTGTCAGTTAATCAAAGGCAATTATACTATAACGCTATTATTAAGCCTGTTATGATGTATGGATCTATTACATGGTCTATTTGTAGTAAAGCAAATCAAACTAGGGTATTACAACTGCAAAAAAGGGCTGCAAGGGTGATTTTAGATTCCTCAAGACTATCACCGTCAGTTGAACTTTTTAATAAGTTGGGATGGCTTCCTTTCTATGAAGAAATTAAAGTGAATAAATGTAGTTTGACTTATAAACGTGTAAATGGTGAAGTTCCATCATATATTTTTGAAGCGTTAAAATTGAATAGCCAAATGCATGCTAGAAATACTAGACATGCAAATTTAAACTTGATTTGTCCTAAGGTTAACAGGAAAACTGAGGGTGGCAAAATGTTCTCTGTTACAGTGGCTCAACTTTGGAATAGTTTATCATTAAATTTAAGAAGGCAGGCATCGGCTAGCTTGTTTAGAAAGAAATTTGAAAAGTTGTTATTAGATGAACAAAAATTTTTAGTACATTTTTGTCCGTGATTTGCAATGCATTAGCTTTTATATACTTTTTAGGTCTGTATTATTACGTATTTAGTCGATTTTTAGGTGTTTATAAATTTTAATCTGTATTTCGTGAGGGCTACAAGTTTGTTAGTACTTTTGTACTATTATGTACTACCCTCGTTAAATAAAGCCGTTACTTACTTACTTACTAGTATCGCTTGCCATGCCGGCGTCCCGTGTTCAATTCTTCCTGGGGTCGCCTGTCACAGTGTTCTTTTTACGTTGTTTTTCTTCATAGAAAAATTTCTCACTGCCGGTCATCGAGTCTATTTCAAACCTTGTCCGGCTGCCGGACACAATATCGTCGAATAGCTTGAACTTTTTCCCTCAGATCCCCGCCCAGCTCTTGGTTGGCTGTGCAAATACTGGGATCAAAGGCTACGTTGTCAACATGGCGAATGAAACGTTAATCGTATCGACAACAGTCTACAACATTGGTGGCACAAAATTTTGCTTCAGTTTCTGCTGAGTAAATACTGCATGTTTACTCACTTATTTGAATTCTTCACATGTCATCTCAAATCACTAATGTTTATTTTCAATAAATCGAGAGCAGTGCTGAAAGAGAGAGCTGATTTCGCAAACGCAGGACCCATGATCACGAATAAAGACTTTCTATTGTCAACTTTGAGTATGATACGCGTTGAAAAGCACCGAAATCGGGGAAAATCTGCAAGGAAAAGTTGCTTGTTTCCAACCTTTGCTTTTATAGCCGCCGCTGCATAACTCGGGTGTCAGCCAAGCTAAACTTGTTACTGATTGTTGAGACGAAAGAACGGTGAGTTGAACGTTAGTTCTTCAACGCGGTTAGCGTGTCATTTTGCACAGTTGAAAAATGCATGCTATTTGACTCACTGGCGAGCCATTTCACACGGTACAGAGCTAGACACACTTCATTGTTCGCTGAGACACGCGACTTTTGTTTCTACCAGGCGATAGTAACAAAGGAAAAATTTTAATGAGGCATGCCTTCTGACACACTACTCGGAAGACGGTGTGTCATTTGACACACTGTCCATTGTTAAGCGTGTCATTTTAGCGTGCCCGTGCGTTCACCTTTTTCCCTGTTTTCCCATGGAGGGTCACATTTAAAACTAATGCCAATTTGTTTTTTACAATAACCAGACCGGAGTCTGACACGTACAAGTAGCCATTTCCATAGGACAGTGCATGCAAGTCCGAGTCTTCAATGTTATCCATCTGTACTCCTATTTATGATAAAAATGAGCCAATCACTGTGCAAGAAATTGGACACCTCAATTAAAGGGCTCATTCTAATGAATAAGTGTTGGATGGATATTTTTGTTACATATAGCAACGTTTCTATAATTCAGGAACATATTAATCTGTGTCTGTTTGGCTTTTACACAGGACCTTATTTTACAGTCAAAAAATGAAGAGAAGGAATCGAAGAAACTTTCCAGGCAAAGTAAGCTACAGAGTTTATATAGCCACCAGAGAATGAGACATTTAGTAAAACGTCAGAGCTGTATCCCATTTGTCTGCAAATCTGATTGGTTTTCACACTGTTTTGTCTTTGCTGATTGAAAACAAGTGTGTAAATTAGGCTTTTATGGCAAGATGTTTCTGTAGTGGTGTTTTAAGGGTTTCTTCTGAAGAAGATTAGACTACTTGTCTTTGTTTTTAGCTATTTTCTCCTGCAAAATATACTGTGTTGGTACTAGGGAAGATCATTTCAAGGACTTTTGTCCTGGTGTTTTGATTATAATTTTTAAATGATTACATGCTTAAGCCATGAGATGATATAAAATAAATACAAGCTGAGAGATGATATTATTGTAGCCAACTACATAATATTTTCAAAATTTGGTGCACCTGTTTCTTTTTGTGTTTGTTACTGCTAAGTTGGTTTGGTGAATTATATATGTAACGTAAAATAAATTGACCCTTTTTGCTTTTCAAATGTTTAGGGAAAGAGTGATATATGCCGTGTCAACGGGTGCCCACAGATGGGAAAAATGCTTAAAAGATTGGATAATCACCTTTATAAGTTTCACAGAGGTGTTACAAGAGGGTTTAATGATAACCAGCCAAAAAGACATGTGTTAGAAAAGTCAGGCAAGTCAAGAGTTACTTGTTTGCTGCCTGGGTGTTTTAAAGAAGTCATCCATTTATCTCGACACATAAGGAATATTCATTCCATATCTGTCAGTGACTATCGCTCAATGGTGGGAATAGAAGAAAGAGAAAAGGGAGCAGGAAAAGAAAGAGAAAAGGAAGCAGCAAAGGAAATAGAAAAGGAAGCAGCAAAGGAAATAGAAAAGGAAGCAGGAAACTGCACTCATAGCATTGACAAAACTGGTGACATTCATGAGCATGTTGAGCAGCACATATTGTTTTTAGAAAAAAATGAAGAATATAATTATGTTTCTGAAGAAGTGCTAGCAGAAGAGTCTGAAGCAAGTGAACTGGCTATAAGCCATGGAGAGCAATCCAATGATGTATCAATGTCAGAATCAGATGCAATACCACAAGACAGTTTTAATTTAGATGCAGAGCTACACTCAAATGAATATAATGATGAACATTTGCGATTTCTTGTACATAACACCTCAGCAGATGGAATACGGTTCTTCTTGGTTGCCATCAAAATATTGAAATAAAGTTTGGCACAATTCCAGAAGTCAAGAATTTGCAGAGTAATGTTTGGGGAAATAACTATTTCAACACTGCAAGATATTTATTTGCACCGTATGTATTTGATGAGTTATTATAGGATGAGCAGGCATTACCCTTATCCTAACAAAGAAATTATTGAAAAGTGCCTTGCATGCAACGCAACCAAATGTGGAAGCTGTCAGTGTCCTGTACTTTCAAAGTCATTTTATGTATTCTGTCGTCGACAGTGTTCAAGTAAATGGAACTGCAAAAAGTGCCTTGGTTTTAATAATAATAATAATAATTTATTGATTTCTAGCACGCTGGTGTCAACCATTCGGTTTTCAAATGCGCGTTACAAGATGTATAAAATATATGTATATATATGTGCAATATAAAATGATGTAAATATTCGTAAAATAAAGAAAAATGTTAATTAACGAATGTATAAAATATATAAAATCTATTGATAGGCCTGTCTAAACAAGCGTGTTTTAAGCTTTACTTTAAATAGTTCTATAGAAATGTCAGGATTTCTAAGTTCGATAGGGAGACTTGGCTCTATCACCAAGCGTAGCTAGTGTTCTTTGTCTTGGTTGATCAAGTAGGAATGAGTCGTTGGATCCGAGACCGTAGCTTGAATTGTCTTTGAACGTGATGAGTTCCTGAAGATAGTTCGGCGCAGCTCCTTTAATTGCCTTGAAGGTAATTAAAATTACCTTGAATTTAATTCTGTCCCTTATTTGTAGCCAATGAAGCTCTTTAAGTATAGGGCTTATGTGACAAAATCTAGGTGCTTTGTATAGCAATCTTGAGCGGCGTTTTGAACTCTTTGAAGTTTGGAAATGAGAGAATCGGGAAGACCGTAAAGTAAGGAATTACAGTAGTCAAGTCGACGATGAATGCATGAACTAGGCACTCTGAGGTCTCCTTATCTAGGTATTTCCTTATGCGACTTAAATTATGGAGGTAGTAATAGCCAGCTTTACAGGTTTTGTTGACATGAGACTGCATGGAAAATGTCTCATCGAACCAACTTCCCAGATTCCTGACCGCATCTTTGCTGGGTGTAACAATTGAGTCACCAATCTTTAGGAAATCAATGTCAACTTTTTTCAGCTGAGGCCTGGTACCAATAAGTAAGAACTCCGTCTTCCCGTCGTTTATTTTCAGCTTGTCTTGTAGCATCCACAGTCTGACATCTCATCTTTTGACTTCACCCCATCTCATGTCTGCTTTGACTTTTTCCATTGTGAAAGGTGCCATGAGGAATATCTCTCAAAATCAAGACATAAATCGTACCCTTAGATGATAGTTTCGGGATTGTAATGTAATGTATTGTAATGATGTAGCTCAATATTATTTTAAACCCTACCTGCCTACACAATAATAGCCGTGGCAAAAGGACTGATTGGAGTGCAAATTAGGGAGGAATTGACCCACTACTTTCAGATTTGCCTTGCAGTGCAGAGCCAGTTTGAAATTAATAACACTGATTGCCTTTATTTTGAACCACACGAAGTCCTTTAGCATGATTTCAAATATGGTTATTACTATTAGGTTTTAGTTTTTATTACTATAAGGTGTCAGATGAAGTGACTTGTTCTGAAGATTTGCCAAGTATGGGAACTTTTTTGGGAAAGCAAAACACTTTCCTTTTTCCAAAAAGGTGTTTTCCTCTTCATCACCAGCAAGAAATGGGGCTTTAATATTTTGCTGCGCTGTTGTTAGCAGCACACAAACATGGTCTGGTGGTAATTTCTTTCCATGGAGGATCTGCCGAGTTGGATCCACATAACCTGCTGCAAGTACACAGTCTGAATTAACCATGTAAACAACCATTTCTGTAAAAATAGAGAAAAAAGAGAAATATAAAACAACTAGTAGAATACCCATCACAAATGTTATAGCTGATTTACAGTGACCTGCACATTTAGTTGAAGATGAGTTTTACCAAAGATTAGAAATTAATAAATTCTTGCCATGAGGTATTTAATGTTAAATATTCATCTTCTTTATTATATATAAGTCCAGAACCTGAAGCATTAATATGTTAGTGCTATAAAATTAATAACTACTGGTATATCAGTCTGGGGTTGTTATACAAGACTGCACAACAAGTACGTGTAAGTAATCATTTTAATCTTTCTTGATCTTTTAAGGAGTTAGAAACTGGCATATGGGAGCTATTACGGCCAGACTTTAACTGTTCGTAAAGCGAGTGTGAATATTTCGACCGAAGTAGTTGCCTAATGCACTGCCACACAACTTCTAAAACAACCCAGCCAAACTGTCACAATCTGGATTTATTAATGCTCATCTTGTGTGACCATGTGGTCGACTGAAATTACAAGCATAACGTACACCATATGACTAAGCTTACTAGTAATGTCCCAAAAACTACCAACGTTAGTTCTTCAACGCGGTTAGCGTGTCATTTTGCACAGTTGAAAAATGCATGCTATTTGACTCACTGGCGAGCCATTTCACACGGTACAGAGCTAGACACACTTCATTGTTCGCTGAGACACGCGACTTTTGTTTCTACCAGGCGATAGTAACAAAGGAAAAATTTTAATGAGGCATGCCTTCTGACACACTACTCGGAAGACGGTGTGTCATTTGACACACTGTCTATTGTTAAGCGTGTCATTTTAGCGTGCCCGTGCGTTCACCTTTTTCCCTGTTTTCCCATGGAGGGTCACATTTAAAACTAATGCCAATTTGTTTTTTACAATAACCAGACCGGAGTCTGACACGTACAAGTAGCCATTTCCATAGGACAGTGCATGCAAGTCCGAGTCTTCAATGTTATCCATCTGTACTCCTATTTATGATAAAAATGAGCCAATCACTGTGCAAGAAATTGGACACCTCAATTAAAGGGCTCATTCTAATGAATAAGTGTTGGATGGATATTTTTGTTACATATAGCAACGTTTCTATAATTCAGGAACATATTAATCTGTGTCTGTTTGGCTTTTACACAGGACCTTATTTTACAGTCAAAAAATGAAGAGAAGGAATCGAAGAAACTTTCCAGGCAAAGTAAGCTACAGAGTTTATATAGCCACCAGAGAATGAGACATTTAGTAAAACGTCAGAGCTGTATCCCATTTGTCTGCAAATCTGATTGGTTTTCACACTGTTTTGTCTTTGCTGATTGAAAACAAGTGTGTAAATTAGGCTTTTATGGCAAGATGTTTCTGTAGTGGTGTTTTAAGGGTTTCTTCTGAAGAAGATTAGACTACTTGTCTTTGTTTTTAGCTATTTTCTCCTGCAAAATATACTGTGTTGGTACTAGGGAAGATCATTTCAAGGACTTTTGTCCTGGTGTTTTGATTATAATTTTTAAATGATTACATGCTTAAGCCATGAGATGATATAAAATAAATACAAGCTGAGAGATGATATTATTGTAGCCAACTACATAATATTTTCAAAATTTGGTGCACCTGTTTCTTTTTGTGTTTGTTACTGCTAAGTTGGTTTGGTGAATTATATATGTAACGTAAAATAAATTGACCCTTTTTGCTTTTCAAATGTTTAGGGAAAGAGTGATATATGCCGTGTCAACGGGTGCCCACAGATGGGAAAAATGCTTAAAAGATTGGATAATCACCTTTATAAGTTTCACAGAGGTGTTACAAGAGGGTTTAATGATAACCAGCCAAAAAGACATGTGTTAGAAAAGTCAGGCAAGTCAAGAGTTACTTGTTTGCTGCCTGGGTGTTTTAAAGAAGTCATCCATTTATCTCGACACATAAGGAATATTCATTCCATATCTGTCAGTGACTATCGCTCAATGGTGGGAATAGAAGAAAGAGAAAAGGGAGCAGGAAAAGAAAGAGAAAAGGAAGCAGCAAAGGAAATAGAAAAGGAAGCAGCAAAGGAAAGAGGAAAGAAAGCAGGAAACTGCACTCATAGCATTGACAAAACTGGTGACATTCATGAGCATGTTGAGCAGCACATATTGTTTTTAGAAAAAAATGAAGAATATAATTATGTTTCTGAAGACGTGCTAGCAGAAGAGTCTGAAGCAAGTGAACTGGCTATAAGCCATGGAGAGCAATCCAATGATGTATCAATGTCAGAATCAGATGCAATACCACAAGACAGTTTTAATTTAGATGCAGAGCTACACTCAAATGAATATAATGATGAACATTTGCGGTTTCTTGTACATAACACCTCAGCAGATGGAATACGGTTCTTCTTGGTTGCCATCAAAAGATTGAAATACAATTTGGCACAATTTCAGAAGTCAAGAATTATCAGAGTAATGTTTAGGGAAATAACTATTTCAACACTGCAAGATATTTATTTGCACCGTATGTATTTGATGAGTTATTATAGGATGAGCAGGCATTACCCTTATCCTAACAAAGAAATTATTGAAAAGTGCCTTGCATGCAACGCAACCAAATGTGGAAGCTGTCAGTGTCCTGTACTTTCAAAGTCATTTTATGTATTCTGTCGTCGACAGTGTTCAAGTAAATGGAACTGCAAAAAGTGCCTTGGTTTTGACTTCACCCCATCTCATGTCTGCTTTGACTTTTTCCATTGTGAAAGGTGCCATGAGGAATATCTCTCAAAATCAAGACATAAATCGTATCCTTAGATGATAGTTTCGGGATTGTAATGTAATGTATTGTAATGATGTAGCTCAATATTATTTTAAACCCTACCTGCCTACACAACAATAGCCGTGGCAAAAGGACTGATTGGAGTGCAAATTAGGGAGGAATTGACCCACTACTTTCAGATTTGCCATGCAGTGCAGAGCCAGTTTGAAATTAATAACATTGATTGCCTTTATTTTGAACCACACGAAGTCCTTTTGCATCATTTCAAGTTTGGTTATTACTATTAGGTTTTAGTTTTTATTACTATAAGGTGTCAGATGAAGTGACTTGTTCTGGAGATTTGCCTAATAAAGGAACTTTTTTGGGAGAGCAAAAAACTTTCCATGTTCCAAAAAGGTGTTTTCCTCTTCATCACCAGCAAGAAATGGGGCTTTAATATTTTGCTGCGCTGTTGTTAGCAGCACACAAACATGGTCTGGTGGTAATTTCTTTCCATGGAGGATCTGCCGAGTTGGATCCACATAACCTGCTGCAAGTACACAGTCTGAATTAACCATGTAAACAACCATTTCTGTAAAAATAGAGAAAAAAGAGAAATATAAAACAACTAGTAGAATACCCATCACAAATGTTATAGCTGATTTACAGTGACCTGCACATTTAGTTGAAGATGAGTTTTACCAAAGATTAGAAATTAATAAATTCTTGCCATGAGGTATTTAATGTTAAATATTCATCTTCTTTATTATATATAAGTCCAGAACCTGAAGCATTAATATGTTAGTGCTATAAAATTAATAACTACTGGTATATCAGTCTGGGGTTGTTATACAAGACTGCACAACAAGTACGTGTAAGTAATCATTTTAATCTTTCTTGATCTTTTAAGGAGTTAGAAACTGGCATATGGGAGCTATTACGGCCAGACTTTAACTGTTCGTAAAGCGAGTGTGAATATTTCGACCGAAGTAGTTGCCTAATGCACTGCCACACAACTTCTAAAACAACCCAGCCAAACTGTCACAATCTGGATTTATTAATGCTCATCTTGTGTGACCATGTGGTCGACTGAAATTACAAGCATAACGTACACCATATGACTAAGCTTACTAGTAATGTCCCAAAAACTACCAACGTTAGTTCTTCAACGCGGTTAGCGTGTCATTTTGCACAGTTGAAAAATGCATGCTATTTGACTCACTGGCGAGCCATTTCACACGGTACAGAGCTAGACACACTTCATTGTTCGCTGAGACACGCGACTTTTGTTTCTACCAGGCGATAGTAACAAAGGAAAAATTTTAATGAGGCATGCCTTCTGACACACTACTCGGAAGACGGTGTGTCATTTGACACACTGTCTATTGTTAAGCGTGTCATTTTAGCGTGCCCGTGCGTTCACCTTTTTCCCTGTTTTCCCATGGAGGGTCACATTTAAAACTAATGCCAATTTGTTTTTTACAATAACCAGACCGGAGTCTGACACGTACAAGTAGCTCATTTCCATAGGACAGTGCATGCAAGTCCGAGTCTTCAATGTTATCCATCTGTACTCCTATTTATGATAAAAATGAGCCAATCACTGTGCAAGAAATTGGACACCTCAATTAAAGGGCTCATTCTAATGAATAAGTGTTGGATGGATATTTTTGTTACATATAGCAACGTTTCTATAATTCAGGAACATATTAATCTGTGTCTGTTTGGCTTTTACACAGGACCTTATTTTACAGTCAAAAAATGAAGAGAAGGAATCGAAGAAACTTTCCAGGCAAAGTAAGCTACAGAGTTTATATAGCCACCAGAGAATGAGACATTTAGTAAAACGTCAGAGCTGTATCCCATTTGTCTGCAAATCTGATTGGTTTTTGTACTATCTCAACGGATTAGTACGGATTGAGAAACCTATAACAACTGTTTCCTGCAACACGCCATCTTTATTCAACCAGGATCCTCCGGTTCTTACCCACAATGCATGCTGATACAACTCAATGGTATTTTGCTAATACAAAGACACTACAATCCCTCCCCTTTTAGAAGAATAATCATATGCCTTTGTGAAAAACTTAATAAACAACAACAAAGTCAAAAGCGGTTGTTATGGTCTCTAACAAAGTTCATCAAAGAGTTTCAAGTTCTCAAAGGTCAAAATCTTTAAATGTTGTTCACTTGTAAAGTTCAAAGTCTTTAAATTTTGTTGGCACTTTTCTCAGCCTCGTAGGTCGAGTAAAACTCTCTTCTTCAGGTGTAGCAACCTCACTGTCATGGAGATTACTCTGGATACGCACAGTTGCCTCGTTGGATGCAGCATTTCCTGTTGAGTCAGGTTGTGTCCGTGTAGATGGTTCATCACGTGAGTTATCTCCCTTGCTTTCCTTTGTTTCAGGTGTTTCTTCACAGTTGACTTTCCCTTCTTTGCCTTGCCAAGGTGATTCTGGCTCATTGAAAATCTTTACATGTGAGGAATTCCTCTTATACTGTGCTCCACTCGATGATTGAACTGTGACACTATTTCCAGCTTTAGACACCACTCTGTATGGCTGCGGGTCAAACGGCGGCGTCATTTTGCTGAGGGACTTCTGCTTTAGCAAGACCAAATCTCCTTCTTTGATCTCACTTGTCTTAGCTTGACGTCTCTTGTCAATGTAGATCTTTCCTTTCTCCTTTGCTTCGCTGTCTCTGTCTTTGACTTCTAAATCTTCTACTGTATTCTCTTCAATTCCAGGTAGACGGGTGCGTAACTTGCGACCAAACATTAACTCGGCTGGGCTCACACCTGTGGTGCTGTGGGGTGTGGTCCTGTACATGGTTAAGTAGGCTCCAAGTTCCTCTTTCCAGTCTTTCTTCTCAATCTGTGCAATTCTAATACGCTTCAGCAAGGAACGGTTCTGACGTTCTATCTCACCATTTGCCTGAGGCCAAAGGGGTGTAGTCGTACGATGATGGATCCCTTCACTTTCCACAAAATTTCTGAACTCCTCGCTGATAAACTGTGGTCCGTTGTCCGTCACAATACTCATAGGCAGTCCATGTGTCAGGAACATGTGTTTCAGACTTGCAATTATCTTGCCAGTTGTTGTTGATCTCATGACCTGTATTTCAACGTACCGACTATAATAGTCCACAACAGCAAGGACATGGTCTCCAGATGGTAAGCATGGTGTCATGAGATCTACTGCTAGGTACTGCCATGGTCCATTCGGTAACTCTGTTCTCTCTACAGGTTCTGGTGGGTTGGGGGCTCCGACCACTTGACAAGGATGGCATGTCCTACATATCTCTTCTGCCCCTTTGTCTAGTCCCGGCCACCACACCTTTGTTCGAAGTCTGCGTTTCATAGAAACTATGCCTGGATGTCCTTCATGGGCAATCTGCAGTACTTTCCCTCGAAGGCTGGCAGGGATGACAATCCTTGTTCCTCTCAGCACGAGTTTTTTAATCACTGATATCTCGTTCTTCACTAATAGGTATCTCTTGTTCTGCAAATTGTTCCATTTGTTTTCTCTGTAACACTTTCTCAAGTTGGACAACTCTTCATCATTAGCGGATGCTTCTTCTATTTCTCTAGTGGACATGGCTTTAGGTGTAGCACTTGCAGCGACATAACGTACATAGTTTTCGGTGCTCAGGTCTGGCTCAGAGACTTCAGTAGTCAGGCGTGAAAGTGAATCTGCAATGTTACTCTTTCCAGGGATGTGTTTCACAACAAACGTATAGGGCTGTAATCTCAGTACCCATCGGTTTACTCTTGCACTAGCATTAGACTTCCTCGAGTAGATAAACTCTAGAGGCTTATGATCTGTCAGGAGATCAAAGTCAACTCCATATACATACATATGGAAACGTTCACAAGCCCAGACAAGAGCTAGGGCTTCCTTCTCTGTTTGGGAGTATCGCCTTTCTACATCAGACAAACTCCTACTAGCATAACTGTTACTGCAGCTTTATGCAGAAAAGTTGGTCAGCGGTGGATACCGCATAAGTAGCCACGCCAGATTTGCATGCGGCCATGTTGTTTGCCTTTTTTTACAGTTCGTTTTATGTCAAGTAGTTTTTTGAGTTTGTATCCATGTAATCAATGCCCATCGGATCTTCAGGACCAACGTTTTAAGGCCTAAACGGTAAGAACTTTTCAGTGAAACCCTAAGGTGCCATTTTCTTCGTTTTTTCTGGCCTATTCTACTCGTAGTCATATTTTGTGTACGCACCCTACAGATTGTTATCTCAAGATCATTAAAGAAAGTGTAAAGACAAGTCGTCCAGCAGTTATTCTTGTGAATGACAACGTTTAGGTTACCGCAACTCTTCCCGTGAGTAGTCGAGTGATACACGGGAGGCCAGCCACAATAACAATCGTTTAACTACACTGAAAGTACAGTCGTAATGTCCGACCGCGAGGATGCGAATTCCGATGGGGAAGTGCAAGTTGCACGTGGAAGTGTTCAAGAGAATGTTCTTGAGACTGTAGACATCGAAGAAAAAAGGAAACGAACTTTGACAGAGAAAGGATACAGATATCAGCTGGACTTGAAGACGAGTAATCTTAAGTCCAAAAGATCTGATCTGGTCAAGGTGATTAGAGGTACTCTACTGCAGAGAGGTCAGTCAGTTGATGTTAATGTATTTAAACACCAGCTAAGTGAGGCTCAAGTTCTCTATGCAGAATTTCAAGATATTGTCGATGAAGCTAAGCTGTTTGAAAGCCCTAATGAAAACTTCGAAGAGATTGGAAGAGTAGTCGAACGAACTGACCGAGAATGGTTGAATTTTGAGTCTGATATTAGAGCAGAAATTAAACATCTGGAATTCATTGAACAACAGAAAATTGAAACCGGTTCTGCTATCTCAATGAGGTCAAGTAATGGGTCCGAAAAGGGTAGAGTTAGAAGTGTTACATCAAAACTCGGTCCTATTAGCAGTGTTAAGGGAGAAAGACTTCAGTTGCAAAAGGAAGAAGCTGCCTTGAAGGTTAAGCTGGCCTTTGTAGAGGAGGAAAAAAGGTTGAAAATAGAAAACAAAAGAGTAGAGTTGATGAAGTTAGAACAACAAGAAACGTTGGAAGAACTAGGCATTAAGAGCGAACTCGCTCAGAATCAAGCTAGACTTAATATGTGTAAGTTAGCAGAGAGAGAAGAAGCGATTGAATCTGAGCAGGACCTGGGCTCTGTTCCTCCCATTGACAAAGAAAAGGACATGGACAAATTCTTTAGATCCCTACCAAACAGAAGTAACATTGATCAAACTCCTCACCAGTATCCAATCCATTTTTCTTCTCAAGTCGACAAAGTTCAACCAACAGTTAGTTCCCCTGGTGTAGACCATGCCACACATAGTACACTTAGCCCTCATGTAACACCCTTCATACCACAGTCTGGCATCCTAGAGAAATGCATGGATAAGCTAGTAGAAACAAGTAACAGGCTGGTGGCTGCTACAATGGAGCAAAACCTAGTTAACAGGCAATTAGCTATTTCAGGACAGCTACCAAGAATATCAATCCCAGTTTTCCATGGAGATCCCTTACAGTATCCTTCATGGAACAGTTCCTTTTGCGCCTTGATCGATTCCAAGTTCATGGATGCACAAACGAAATTGAACTTCTTGAATCAGTATGTATCTGGAAAGCCAAAACAAATTGTTGAACAGTACATTTTGATTGGTACTGAAGATGCCTATCAGTCTGCTAGAACTTTGCTGCAAGAGAGGTATGGCAACTGCAATGTGGTGGGGTCAGCATTCATAAACAAACTAGACAATTGGCCAAAGATTAATACACGCGATGCAGAAGCTCTAAGAGATCTATCTGACTTTCTCCAAAAGATCAGTGTTGCCAGGGAAACTACCCCCAGCTTAGCAGTGTTAGACTTTGCCAAGGAAAATGTTAGGATTCTGGCCAAGTTACCCCCTCATATCCAGAGTAAGTGGAGAGGAATAGTACAGAAATACAGAGTTTCAAAAGGAGATGGTTCCTATCCCCCTTTTCTACAATTTGCTGCATTTGTGAGGGAATGTGCGGAGAGGGCAAACATCCCCGAGCTGGAAGAGCTACCAAAGACCAAGGAAAATGCCAACACTGGTACTCCTATGAGAAGGCCTTTCAAGAGAACAGATGGCAATTCGTTTGCAACTCAAGCATCAGAACCAATGAAGAATTCGAGGAATCAGGAACATGGTAAAAAGGAAGGCTCTCATACCTGTCAGTTTTGCAAGGAGAGTCATCACCTTGACAAGTGTAAGACGTTCGCAGTCATGCCCTTCAAGGAAAAGAAAGACTTTTTCTTCAAGAAATTTCTGTGCTTTGGATGTGCCTCTAACAGCCAACATCAAGTAGCCTCCTGTAAGAACAAACTTGTATGCCGCATTTGTTCTGGAATTCATCCAACCTGCCTCCATCAGCAGAAAGCCTCTGGTGAGAGCATTTCGAGCTGTACAAATGTTTGTACAATCCCAGAACAGGAGGGTGGTTTGGACCATGCCATGATTGTACCAGTGTGGGTCAGACGTGCAAGTGAACCCTGTAAAGAAGTCTTACAGTATGCAGTATTGGATGACCAGTCTAACGTGAGTTTTGTGTCACAAGGTCTTTGTGATCAACTGGACTTGCAAGGCCCACCAACTGATCTACTGCTGACCACAGTACAAGAGAGAAATGTACATATTTCAAGCAACCGTATTTATGGAGTTGAAGTGTTGGATTATCAAAGGGAACATGTAGTGAAGTTGCCAATGTTGTTCAAACGAGGTGCCATTCCATCCAGCCGGTCACAGATTCCCAAGGCCAGAGTTGCCCAACAGTGGGAACATCTACGCCCTATTGCTAACAAACTCATGCCGTATGACCCCAATGTGGAGGTCTCCTTGCTTATTGGAAATGATTGCCCTAGTGTTGTCAGGCCCAGAGAAGTTCTCGTGGGAGGTGAAGATGACCCGTATGGTCAGAGATCCCTACTGGGATGGGGTATAATCGGCAAGGTTTGCAAGTCTACATCTGATAGCGCCAAGAACGAAGGAGTGTGTAACAAGGTAGTGGTTAGTGAAACCTATGAACACTTTGCGCTCTCAACAAAGGCAAAGGAAATCATCAACCCAGAGAAGATTCTAAGAGTTCTTGAGTCAGACTTTATAGAAAGTTCTGCAAGTAAGAAGCCTTACTCAGTAGAAGATCATAGATTTCTCACTATCCTGGAGAACGGTATCGTCAAGAGAGCAGACGGCCACTGCGAGATGCCACTCCCTTTGAAGTCGGATCAGATCTCTCTTCCTTTCAATCGTCAGCTAGCTTTCAAGAGATGGCATCAGTTACTAGCAAGATTCAAGAGAAACCCAAAGTACCTCGAAGATTATCGAGCCTTCATGAAAGATGTGATTGCCTTGTGTGCAGAGAGAGTACCAGTAGACCGCTTGAAGGTACGGGATGGAAGAGTCAACTATGTCCCCCATACAGGAGTATACCACCCGAAAAAGCCGCAACAGATCCGAGTGGTCTTTGATTGTTCTGCACAGTTTGAAGGTGTGTCCCTCAACAACTACTTGCTGCAGGGCCCAGATCAAATGAACACTTTATTGGGGATTCTGTGTAGATTCCGACGGGAAAGCGTGGCATTCATGACCGACATCAAGAGCATGTTCCATCAATTCATGGTGACGGAAGACCATCGGGACCTGTTACGCTTCCTTTGGTGGGAAGATGGGGATCCAAAGAAGAACGTTGTTGAGTACAGGATGAAGGTCCATCTTTTCGCAGCCACTATCTCAGCCAGAGTGAGTGAATTCTTGCGTCAAGAATTGTCTTACACGGATGTCAAGGAGTACTTCTGGACGGATAGCGACGTTGTGCTTGGATATATCAACAATGACGCGAAACGGTTTCACGTATTTGTGGCTAATAGAGTACAGCAAATCCGTGACCTTACAGAGCCAAGTTCCTGGCTACACGTCGACACTGAAGTCAATCCTGCAGATCATGCATCTCGTGGTCTCACCGCCTCACAGTTGCTACAAGGGTCAAGTTGGCTGACCGGTCCAGAGTTTCTTTGGGAAAGTGGGCCTTTCCAGCCCAAGAAAACCAGAGGACACCCAGTTGATGAGAATGACCCAGAAGTGAAGAAGGCGCATGTTTTTAACACCCACGCAGAAGGTTCAATTACTCAGGCTCTTCGCCCGTTCAGGTCAGACCGTTTACACCATATTTCAAGCTGGCAGCGTGTGTTAAAGGTTGTAGCCATTTGCCTTCGACTTAAGACCAAGCTAGTGAGTAGAGAATTAAAGTCAAGTAGTCACAGACAGACAAGTGCAACAAACGATAAAACAGTCCTGAAGGTAGCAGTCACGGTAGCAGAGCTCCAGGCAGCTGAGAAGGAAGTTTTGAAGATTGTTCAACGTGAGCAGTTTCATGAAGAGATTCAAGTTCTTGAGAGACTTAAGCTGGTAGGAGAAGCAACAGACAGAAATACAGCAAGACAAAGAAATATAGCTATCAGGAGAAGCAGTTGTTTGTATCGCTTGGATCCATTTCTTGATGAGGACGACCTTATCCGTGTCGGTGGTCGCATCAAACGAGCCAACCTTCCGTTTGGAACTAAGCATCCTGTAGTTCTTCCAAGAAAAAGCCATATCACGGCTCTGCTGATCCGATTTTGTCATGCTAAAGTAAACCACATGGGAAGAGGAATCACACACAATGAGCTACGCCAAAGAGGTTATTGGGTAGTTGGAGGCTCATCAGCTGTATCAAACTGCATATCTTGGTGTGTAACCTGTAGGAAACTCCGTGGATGCCTGCAATTTCAGAAGATGGCGGACTTACCTGCAGATCGAGTTGAGCCCTCGCCTCCTTTCTCTTACTGTGCTGTTGACTTCTTTGGTCCATTTCTGATCAAGGAGAAGAGAAGTGAAGTGAAACGTTATGGAGTCATATTCACCTGTATGGCGAGCAGAAGTGTGCATCTGGAGATGGCTAACTCATTGAACACCTCATCCTTTATCAACGCATTGTGTCGTTTCCTCAATAGGCGTGGTCCAATACGACAGCTTCGCTGCGATCAAGGGACCAACTTTATGGGAGCGAGAAATGAATTGAAGGCAGCCTTGAAAGAACTGGATCAAGAGCGTCTGCGTGAGTACTTAGTGGAAAATGGCTCTGACTGGATACCATTCGAGACGAACACACCCCATTCAAGTCACATGGGTGGCGCCTGGGAGCGTTTAATCAGGACCATTCGTAGCGCATTGGAGACACTGCTTCTCAACGCTGGTACCCACTTAAACGACGAAGCCTTCAGAACGTTCTTGACGGAAGCAGAATGCATTGTGAACTCCAGACCCCTAACTACCAACTACCTGAATGATCCAGATGCACCAGAGCCACTTACGCCGAGTCATTTGCTCACTCTGAAACCAAAGGTTGTGATTCCACCCCCTGGAAAGTTCCAGAGAGCAGATCTATACTCCCGAATGTGGTGGAGAAGAGTGCAGTATCTCGCCAACGAATTCTGGCTCAGATGGCGTCGAGAGTTTCTCCAGAGTTTACAGACCCGTGATAAGTGGAACCATTCAAGGCGTAACCTGTCTGTTGGAGATATAGTGATATCCAAGGAGGATGACAGCGCACGTAATCAGTGGCCACTTGCCCGAGTTGTTGAAGTTTACCCTAGTGCGGATGGATGCGTCAGGAAAGTCAAGATTATGATGGCAAATGGGGAGCTTGACAAGAATGGGAAACGTCAAAAACCTCCTACGTTCCTGAACAGACCCATCCACAAACTGGTCCTGTTATTACCCTGTGAAGAGTCTGATGTTACTGTTGAAAACAACAGAAAGACCGAGGAGTTCCCCAACGAGGAGCCAACGTCTCAGTGAAGCACCATCCAGTTTATGCAAGGAACTTTGTTGCAAACTCTGAACCTTGTTAACCCATTTTGTTCGCTTTTTGGTTTGAAATTTTCTAAGTTGGTAATTGTTAGTAAACAATTAGAGGAGCCATGTTACTGCAGCTTTATGCAGAAAAGTTGGTCAGCGGTGGATACCGCATAAGTAGCCACGCCAGATTTGCATGCGGCCATGTTGTTTGCCTTTTTTTACAGTTCGTTTTATGTCAAGTAGTTTTTTGAGTTTGTATCCATGTAATCAATGCCCATCGGATCTTCAGGACCAACGTTTTAAGGCCTAAACGGTAAGAACTTTTCAGTGAAACCCTTAGGTGCCATTTTCTTCGTTATTTCTGGCCTATTCTACTCGTAGTCATATTTTGTGTACGCACCCTACAGATTGTTATCTCAAGATCATTAAAGAAAGTGTAAAGACAAGTCGTCCAGCAGTTATTCTTGTGAATGACAACGTTTAGGTTACCGCAACTCTTCCCGTGAGTAGTCGAGTGATACACGGGAGGCAAGCCACAATAACAGATTACTCTAGGCTCACCCTTCTGCGTCTGTACGAGTACGGCACCCAAGCCAACAGGGCTGGCATCGGCGATGATTGCTGTCTTTGCCTTGAGATCAAAGTATGCAAGTGTCTCAGCGTTCGTGAGCCTCTTTTTCAGTTCCTTAAAAGAGTGTTCGTGTTCATCTTTCCAGACAAATGGTACCCCTTTTCTTGTCAATTTCCTCAAGGGATCAGCAACTGTAGCTAAGTCAGGGATAAACTTTCCGCAGTAATTCACTAGCCCGAGAAAACTTCTGACCTCTGATACTGAGTCTGGCCTCCTGGCGTTGCTGACTGCTTCAACTTTGCTCTTCATCGGTCCAATCCCTCTTGCAGATAATAGATGTCCCATGAACTCCAACTCAGGTATGTAGAACCTACACTTCTCTTTATTGAGAGTCAAACCTTTGTCTTGGATTCTTTGCAGTACTTTCTCGAGGCGTTCATCATGCTTTTCTTTTGTTGCTCCATGAACTACAATGTCATCGTAGATGTTTCTCGCTCCTTCGCAACCTTGCAGGACTTGCTGTATGACTCTTTGGTACATCTCTGGGGCGCAGCTTATTCCGAACATCAGACGTTTATAGCGATAAAGTCCTCGATGTGTTGCAAAAGTCGTGATACCTCGTGATTCTTCTTTCAATTCAATCTGATGGAAGGCCCATTTCACATCTAACTTACTGAAGACTGTACTCTGGTTAAGCTCTTGTAATACTTCATCTACTGTAGGTATTGGGTGGCGTTCCCTGATGACTGCTTCATTGGCCTGTCTCATATCAACGCAGAGCCTGATGTCATTCTTCTTTGGTACAATCACAACAGGTGACACCCATGGTGTTGGTCCTTCTGCCTTCTCAATTATGTCTAACTTCTCTAATTCATCTAGCTTCTCTTCTAGCTTTGCTCTCTGGCTTAAAGGTATTCGTCGAGGTTGTTGAGCTACTGGGTTGACAGTCTTGTCTATCGGTATCTCGAGTTGGAAATCTTTTAGCTTGCCAATTCCTTGAAAGCATTTTTCATATGTCTTGAGTAGCTTGTCACGGGTGTTTTCCTCGTCTACAACGTTGACACTAGAGCTGTTAGGGTCAGTGATCTTTAAAACACCGAGCTGTGTTGCTGTATGTCGACCTAGAAGAGCTTGGCCTTTCCCTTCGATAACAATGAATTCTGCATTCTGGGTTTGTTCTCCAAGCTGGATGGATGCTGTGAAGCTTCCTGCTACTTTAAGTGGTTTGGTACTACCATAGGCAAACAGCTTCTTCTGGCATGTTCTTGACACACACTTCACTTTACTTTTCTTGAGTGTCTCAAGTGTTGCGGTTTCTTGTACATAACACCTCAGCAGATGGAATACGGTTCTTCTTGGTTGCCATCAAAAGATTGAAATACAATTTGGCACAATTTCAGAAGTCAAGAATTATCAGAGTAATGTTTAGGGAAATAACTATTTCAACACTGCAAGATATTTATTTGCACCGTATGTATTTGATGAGTTATTATAGGATGAGCAGGCATTACCCTTATCCTAACAAAGAAATTATTGAAAAGTGCCTTGCATGCAACGCAACCAAATGTGGAAGCTGTCAGTGTCCTGTACTTTCAAAGTCATTTTATGTATTCTGTCGTCGACAGTGTTCAAGTAAATGGAACTGCAAAAAGTGCCTTGGTTTTGACTTCACCCTATCTCATGTCTGCTTTGACTTTTTCCATTGTGAAAGGTGCCATGAGGAATATCTCTCAAAATCAAGACATAAATCGTATCCTTAGATGATAGTTTCGGGATTGTAATGTAATGTATTGTGATGATGTAGCTCAATATTATTTTAAACCCTACCTGCCTACACAATAATAGCCGTGGCAAAAGGACTGATTGGAGTGCAAATTAGGGAGGAATTGACCCACTACTTTCAGATTTGCCATGCAGTGCAGAGCCAGTTTGAAATTAATAACATTGATTGCCTTTATTTTGAACCACACGAAGTCCTTTTGCATCATTTCAAGTTTGGTTATTACTATTAGGTTTTAGTTTTTATTACTATAAGGTGTCAGATGAAGTGACTTGTTCTGGAGATTTGCCTAATAAAGGAACTTTTTTGGGAGAGCAAAAAACTTTCCATGTTCCAAAAAGGTGTTTTCCTCTTCATCACCAGCAAGAAATGGGGCTTTAATATTTTGCTGCGCTGTTGTTAGCAGCACACAAACATGGTCTGGTGGTAATTTCTTTCCATGGAGGATCTGCCGAGTTGGATCCACATAACCTGCTGCAAGTACACAGTCTGAATTAACCATGTAAACAACCATTTCTGTAAAAATAGAGAAAAAAGAGAAATATAAAACAACTAGTAGAATACCCATCACAAATGTTATGGCTGATTTACAGTGACCTGCACATTTAGTTGAAGATGAGTTTTACCAAAGATTAGAAATTAATAAATTCTTGCCATGAGGTATTTAATGTTAAATATTCATCTTCTTTTTTATATATAAGTCCAGAACCTGAAGCATTAATATGTTAGTGCTATAAAATTAATAACTACTGGTATATCAGTCTGGGGTTGTTATACAAGACTGCACAACAAGTACGTGTAAGTAATCATTTTAATCTTTCTTGATTTTTTAAGGAGTTAGAAACTGGCATATGGGAGCACAATGTGATATGTCATGTTTTACTGTTCAGCAGGGCTAAACCTTGATTTAAAAGCCCATAAAATGAACATGGCCAATGTAAAGAATGTAAGCTGAAAAGAAAAATAAGGTTCACATATTGATGCACCCATGCAAGAGTCTGTATGTATACCCATATGGTGATAACTACCTACCAATGCCTTTATTAAAATGTCTTACCAATGGTGATCCACTGGCACACTTGGCACACTAGAGCTCAGCTACAAATGCCCATATGAAAAATCATTGGTAACAAACCAACAAACCTTTATTGCAGGAATTACTTCCAATAGCTGCAATGGTTGTTTTGTCTGTTTGGCTCAAACGTGTAGGTTTTGACAACCCTTTAGAGCTGCTTAGAGCAGAATTTGACTGTGAATCTGTGTGGGAGTAAAATCAACAGAAAAATTGATGGTTGGAAAATGCTAAAAACAAACAAAAAATAATTTGTTATCAAGGAAATAAGACAAAGAAGCTGTAGATGTCATTCAATGGAAATGATATGATGTTAAAAACAGACACAAGAAAATAAACCTTGATTGGGAGAATAGGATGCAGAAGTTGAAGGGGTCATTCCATGTGGCTGAATCAAAGTTGTAGAGGTTGAAGAGATTTCTGGATTTGGTGAGTTTTGAGAGTTGTCTGTTTTGAGTTTTTTGGACTGTGAATCTACGTGGGAGCAAAAACATTATTTGAATATTACAAACTCAATAATATACAAGGATAGGGAAGCAACAAATTAACAGCAGTTTGACCTACAACATATATACAGCATCAACTTCCCGTGTCAAAAGCTGTGATGCTGACTCTAAAATGGTTTTAATACACAGGAGACTCATGCTTTATATTATTTATTACTAATTCCTCGGTAACACACAGACAGAACCCCCAAAACAGACTGGCTATCAGATGGAAATCACACATTTACAACATAAAATTGCATTTTATTGTTATTAATCACAACAAACACTTTGCATATATGATATCACTACTTAAATACCACTGATACATCCAGCTTAACCTCAAATATACAAAAAACATTTGTCTATAAACATCCAATAATAATACCCAATGTTGAAGAGATAATTAGTTTTTACCCCTACCGGAATATAACCGTGACATGTTTGCGTTACGCTACCCGCTGAATATTAACTACCGGTTATTTGAGACACGAGTCATGTGAACATTAGTTTTTTAGGAAAATCGTATCGTGTAGAGATCGTTTTGTAACACCGTCGTAATCGAGCCGAAAATACGGATTAAACACCGTTTAAAGTTATTCATCGTTTTGTTATCGTGAAGTTGTCAACCGATTACAACATTTGGTCCTTCGAGCCGGATTTACACAAGAAAGTTACGAGAAATCGAGGAATTGTTTTGGGGGCGTTCCTGTCCTGAACGCCACGCGTAAGTGAAAGTGGAAATTGTCGTTCAAAATGTCCGAGGACGGGAAAGATGTGGAATCTACCGAAGCAGTTAGTCAAGAATGCAGCACCAGCATTCCGGATTGCAAACAAGAAAAAAGAAATGCGAAATCGCAGATGACGCGTCTGTTAAATAAACTCGCCATCGTCCTGACCGAAGATGATTCATCGGTCGACATAAAAACGCTGTTGGAAAGAATTCAAGAACAACAGGAAAACGTTCTTCAGGTTATGTCCCGCTTAGAGAATGCTTATCGCCGAAAACAGGATGAAAATATGGCGGAGAAAGTCAGCGACGAAGCGGACGATCTGGTCGAAGAAATCGATCGCGAAACCATGCCCGCTCGCGCGCAGCTGGCGTCACTTACGAAAGTCAAATCGCGTGCCAGCTCAGTCGCCGATAGCGAAGCATCACAGAGACGAAAAGACAAGGAAAGGGCAGAAATGGAGGCGCGTTTACGAAGAGATCGGCTGGAATTGGAAATTCAACAGAATCGTGAAGAGTTAGAACGACAAGATCAGGAACTTCAAGCTGTCAACGAAGAGATAAACAAACGACGCCAGGAATTGGAAGACGCAATCGAGGAAGAATTGGGAATAGAAAAAGAAGTTACCGATGAGCTTCGCCAGCTTCCATCGCAACAGAAGAAATCGATCGAACATAGTCAAGAGAAATCGCCGGAAAAATCGCCCAAGGAGTCAGATAAATGTGAAAAGCACCGCCCCGATTTCGACCACATGTACTCCGTTAAAAAGCCGCCACCGGAAATGCCGACATCACCGAATTATGCCAAAGTTTCTGACCCTGGTTCTACCGCTGCAAATCGCGAAACGCATGGGCAATTAGAGAGAATCCGAATTCCAATTTTTTCTGGAAACAAAATGGATTTTCAGCGCTGGAACGCGGCTTTTACCAGTTGTGTGGACATGACGTCATTATCGCCGCAATTCAAGATGCTACGTTTGGAAGCATGTCTTGCTGGTGAGGCTGCAAACACCATTAAAGGATTAAGATATTCTTTGGAAGCGTACGAGGCGGCCAAATCACGCTTATTTCGTAAATATGGAGGAAGCCGAAGACAAGTTCAGTCGCATTTAGAAGAACTTAAACGCCTCCAACCGATCCAGGACAACAATGCCAAACAAATGGAAACCTTCGCCGACGTCTTGGAGCGAGCTGTAATAACTTTGAAAGAGAATGACCGAAGATCAGATTTAGAAGGTGGAGCATTGCACACAATGATCCTCGAGAAGATCCCCGAACGCCTACTTGCTCAATATTACCGCTGGCTAGACGAGAACAAGTACCGAGATTCCCTCGAGACATTGAAAGACTGGGTTTCCGAAGAAGCGGCATATCAAATACAAGCCACCGAGATCAAGAACGGAATCTCAACTCAAGATCGAAATGAACAACCACGGAGTGGTAAATATCTGCCTCCTAGAAGATCTTCTCGAAGCTACTTCGGCGATAAGAATGGAAAAGGAAATAGAAAGTGTTGTGTATGCACCGGAAATCACGCTCTGTTGAAGTGCGAAGCATTTCAAAAACTTTCCGTCGATGAAAGATGGCAAACAGTCAAACGATTTGGACTGTGCTTCCGATGTTTCGCGGATGACCATCACGGAAAGACCTGCCGAAAAAGCAAGCAATGCGGCATAAACGGATGCAAAGGAACCCATCAAAATCTCCTTCACTATGACAAAGCGCCGCCTGCTCAATCTCCTCTGCGGCCACAAGCAGAGTCTTATCTTCCGACCACGCCCCTTCAGCTAATTAACGGACCGAGAACAACCATGGAGGGGAATGGTGCCAACAGTCAATCCGTCACCATGGAGACGTTCGGAAACCAAGAGCGAGAGAAAGAAGTGGCGTTACGCACCGTGCCGATTATTTTAAAGAACAGTAAAAGGAGAATCACCGTGAACTGCCTGTTGGACGAAGGTAGCGATACAACCTACGTCAACGAAGATATTGTGAACGAACTTGGTTTGACAGGCGAGAAAGAGCCAATCGAGGTCAAAGTAGCTAATGACCAAACAATCCGGTTTATGTCGGGAACATTCGAAATCGGTATTGAAAGCACTGATGGTCAAGTGGACCGAATGATAATCGCCAAAACTTCCACCAAGATTTGCGGGGGTTTAAAAGCTGTTGATTGGATCAAGATCCAAGACCGATGGAGTCATTTGCGCGGAATTCCATTCCCAAGTCTTACAAAAAGAAGTCGAATCGATGTACTACTTGGAGCAGACCATTACGAGCTGATGTATTCGATGAAAGAAGTGACAGGAGGTCCGAATGAACCGTGCGCAAGACTATGTCCCCTGGGATGGACTGCCATTGGAAAGATTCAGAATCCAGACGCAAAGGAGAGGCACTACACTGGATTCCATCACACATTTCGCCTTCAAATCGAAGGGAAAGAGCCAACGTCCGCTTTACCTGAGAAGGACACCTCTGAACTAAACTGTTTGCTGAAACGTTTCTGGGACTTGGAAAGTATCGGAATTATCCCGACTGATCAGTATCAGCCAACACCGGAAGACAAGTTAGCGTGGGATAAAGTCAGCAAGTCTTTGAAGTTTAATGGCCAGCATTACGAAGTAGCCGTTCCGTGGAGAGATGAGAGACCGCAGCTGCCGAACAATTTACCGATGGCAAAGAAAAGATTGGTGTCCACCGAGCGAAAACTGATGAAAGATAAAGAAGTAGCCGTGGCTTATCAACAGGTGTTTAACGAATACTTGGATAAGAAGTACATCCGCCGCGTTCCTGATGACGAGCCAACACCCGACTGCCAGTGGCTCCTCCCACACTTCCCAGTAGTTCGACCGGACAAGGCGACTACCAAAGTACGCATAGTGTTTGACGGGTCAGCACCCTTCGAAGGAAAGAGTTTAAACACCGAAGCGCTAACCGGGCCGAAGCTGCAAAGCGACGTGTTCGACATTCTCGTTAAGTTCCGGAAAGAGACAGTTGCCCTAGTTGGCGACATAAGTCAAATGTATCATCAGCTAGTCTTACGCGAGGAAGACAGACCGCTGCACCGTTTCTTATGGCGTGATATGGATCTCCGCAGAGAGCCGGAAGTTTACGAGTTTCTCCGATTCGTTTTTGGTGGATGTTATTGTCCCTTCTGTGCACAATTCACTTGGAAAAAACACGCAGAACTCCACCAAGAAAATTACCCGTTAGCGGCTGATGCAGTAAAGAATCATTGTTACATGGATGATCTCATGCCGTCAGTGGATTCCGTAGAGAAGGCCATAGAAACAAGACGCCAGTTAACCGAGATGGGTGACAAGGCCGGGTTCCACGTTCGAAAGTGGGTTTCGAATTGTCCAGAAGTATTGGAGGATGTTCCAGACGAGGATCGCGCTTCCGAAGTTGATCTTGAGAAGAATCAGTTCCCTGTGACAAAAACGTTGGGCGTGTCATGGTCCGCACAAAACGATCAGTTTCTGTTCTACTACTCACCGCCTGCCGAGGACTTTGAATATACGAAGAGAAATGTCCTAAAGAAAACGGCAGCGCTATTTGACCCGCTTGGCTTTCTAGCCCCGTTCGTCGTTAAAGCCAAAATTTTCGTGCAGCAAGCCTGGCTGGAAGCATTACAGTGGGATGATCCGCTTCCGTCCAAACAGAAAGAAGAGTGGAAAAATTGGTTCAGTGACTTGTCCCTCCTTGAGGAGATCAAGATTCCTCGGTGTTTAAAAGACACAAGTACAAAGGAAAGCTCTATCACTCTGCACACATTCTCCGACGCGTCCGAGAAGGCCTACGCCGCAGCCGTATACACCAGACACGAATACGAAGATGGAAATGTTACTACTCGGCTTATCGCATCCAAGACCCGTTTAGCTCCGTTAAAAACTGTGAGCACTCCTAGACTTGAACTTATGGGCGCTCTTATCGGTCTACGATTGGCAAATCAAGTCTGTTCTGCACTCAAGATCCCATCTAGTAATGTCACTTACTGGGTGGACAGCCTGAATGTCGGCTTTTGGATTCGGGGACAGAGCCGTGAATACAAACCGTTTGTTGCACACCGCATTGGTGAGATCCATGACAAATCTAACCCTGACCAATGGCGTTACGTACCGACAGATTTGAATCCTGCGGATCTTGGCACCGGAGGAATGTCGGTACGAGAGTTGACCGAGAGTTCAAAGTGGTGGAACGGACCCGATTTCTTACAATGTCCTGAAGCTGAATGGCCGGACTGCAAGTTCGACAAGCCGTCACGTGAAGCAATGACCGAGCTCAAATCAACGCCCAGGCAGAACAATGAGAGTTCAACAAGCTACAACGTCGTTCAGCTGTTGACCAATGAACGCGACGCACAGACAGACAAGTTGAAAGAAGTAGAGTGGCGCTTAGACCCCACAAGATACTCAAAGTGGTACAAAGTCAAACCGAAAGGAGTGTTAGAGATTGGACTGTCGTTGGTGCGTGTGAGAAGCTGGGTACAACGATTCGTGAGCAACTGTCGTAAACCAGAAAATCAGCGAGTACTTGGAGAGCTAACGCCAGCAGAGCTGTTAACTGCCGAAACAGAAATTATCAGGGAAGCTCAAAGTGAAGCATTCAGTGATGAAATCGGAGCACTGATAAAGAACCAGACCCTTCCGCGAAAATCTACGCTGCTCCCCAGCACTCCAATCCTTATTGACAGGATTCTACGTTCGAATACCAGGCTGCGACACTCCGATGACCTCTCAGATGATGTAAAATTTCCAATTATCCTGCCAAAGAGGAATCATGTCACGCGATTAATCGTCCAATATCATCACGAAAGCGAAGGCCATCAGATGGGTGTAAACTACACCATAAACCATCTGCGAGAGAAGTACCTAGTCATCCATGTTCGTGAGGAGGTCAAACGAGTGAACAGAGAATGCCGTGAATGTGCAAGACGTTTTAAAGTCCAACCAGCCCAGCAACAGATGGCTCCGTTACCGCAAATCCGTCTCCAGATGACAACAAAACCGTTCGCTAATTGTGCCGTGGATTTTGGAGGACCGTACTTTACCATGCAAGGGCGTGGACGACCCCGTGCCAAACGTTATCTGTGTTTGTTTATGTGCTTGCAAACACACTGCTGCCATTTGGAGATGGCAACCTCATTAGAAACCGACGCGTTTCTCAACGCATTCGTGCGAATGACGGCAAGGAAAGGATGGCCAACGAAAATGCTGAGTGTCAATGGTACGAACTTCGTGGGCGCTGAGAAAGAAATCAGGGAGTTGGTCAGTCAACTGGATCACGATCAGCTTCAACGTGTGACGTCTAGTCGCGGCGTTACTTGGCATTGGAATCCTCCACAAGGGCCCCACTTTGGAGGTGTGTTCGAATCAATGATTAAGTCAGCAAAGCGAGCCATCTATGCCGTTCTTAAAGATGCTGATATCAATGACGAAGATCTGGAAACAACGTTCATTGGAGTTGAAAGTCTGATGAATTCAAGACCGCTGACCACAGTGAGTGACGACCCGAACGACGAACCAGTACTCACACCGAATCACTTTCTCATTGGTCAGATGGGTGGCGATTTCGTTCCTGAAAGTGTGGATAGCACCGCATTTAGTCCACGCAGACGCAGGAGGCGAGTGCAAGAGTTAACTCGACATGTCTGGGGACGCTGGATGAAGGAGTACTTACCTCACATTGGCTCCCGTCAGAAGTGGTTCTTTCCGACAGAAAACCTTAAAGTTGGTGATGTAGTAATGGTCATCGATCCCAATGCGTCTAGACGAGAGTGAAAGGTTGGGCGCATTGAACGTACGTATCCAGGAAGAGACCAGCTTGTGAGAGTTGTTGATGTTCGAGTTGGAGACAAGATTCTCAACCGACCAGTTACGAGAATTTCCCCGTAGGAATTCACAGACTGATTGAAATTTATGATATTTGAACAGTAACTCTTAATGATTTAATTTTGTAGACGAATTTCAAGTTTCACTTATCAATTCGGGAGGGGAAAATGTTGAAGAGATAATTAGTTTTTACCAGTACTCACACCGAATCACTTTCTCATTGGTCAGATGGGTGGCGATTTCGTTCCTGAAAGTGTGGATAGCACCGCATTTAGTCCACGCAGACGCTGGAGGCGAGTGCAAGAGTTAACTCGACATGTCTGGGGACGCTGGATGAAGGAGTACTTACCTCACATTGGCTCCCGTCAGAAGTGGTTCTTTCCGACAGAAAACCTTAAAGTTGGTGATGTAGTAATGGTCATCGATCCCAATGCGTCTAGACGAGAGTGGAAGGTTGGGCGCATTGAACGTACGTATCCAGGAAGAGACCAGCTTGTGAGAGTTGTTGATGTTCGAGTTGGAGACAAGATTCTCAACCGACCAGTTACGAGAATTTCCCCGTTGGAATTCACAGACTGATTGAAATTTATGATATTTGAACAGTAACTCTTAATGATTTAATTTTGTAGACGAATTTCAAGTTTCACTTATCAATTCGGGAGGGGAAAATGTTGAAGAGATAATTAGTTTTTACCCCTACCGGAATATAACCGTGACATGTTTGCGTTACGCTACCCGCTGAATATTAACTACCGGTTATTTGAGACACGAGTCATGTGAACATTAGTTTTTTAGGAAAATCGTATCGTGTAGAGATCGTTTTGTAACACCGTCGTAATCGAGCCGAAAATACGGATTAAACACCGTTTAAAGTTATTCATCGTTTTGTTATCGTGAAGTTGTCAACCGATTACAACACCCAATAATAAGGCATGTTATGATTCAAATTTGGGTGCTATTTATGCTGCAAAGTGCCTATCAGGGAATAACAAAAAACAAACCTTTATTGGCCAGAGACATTTCACTTGGGTCAGTTGAGGTACATGAAGATGCAGGTGGCCTTTTAGTTTGACTATTGTACTCTAAATTACAAGGTAATAAAAAATAATTAACAGCTGTGCCAGAAAACAGGGCTACAACATGTGTTGCTGTTTCCTTAAGGGCCAGTAATAGTTTTACATCTTGCTCAGCAAGTGGCCCAGTCAAGCTAGTTTCAGATTAAACTGAAGAAATATGATAAAAGAATTGACCAAGCAAACAAAATTGAGGGCTAATTGTCTGAAAAAAGCTAATTTTTTTATTGCTACACAAGTGGTTCTCAAACAATTCTCTACTTGTAAACAAATTAACATTAAAAATAATAAACAAGGCCATTGTAAATAATACCGGTATATACTAATACTAAATTTGTTATCACCAGTCCAATTTGAGCACTTAATAGGCCAGTGTATGCATTACTAACTGGACAGTGTAATAGGACAGTTAACATGTCATGCCCCAATGTATGGACAGAACATGTCATGCCTGAACTGTTGTAGAATGTTTTGCAGAGTTAAAAGTTGTTTTCTTTTATGGAAACATTTAATCGATGTCTAGTTTCTTTCTCGAATTTTGTCAAAGTTTTGATTAATTACTTACAGGACTTTGTGTCTTTCAATTTTGTCTGTAATCATACCGTCCCGTGATTAAAAAAATTGGACTCCTGCTTTACTGGTCATCCGATTTTGTTAATCACTTGTATGATTGCTGACCAAACTGGACTCCACTCAGTCTTATTACATTAATAATAACAATAATCATACCAGTAATAATAATTAAAATAATAATAATGTTAAATGAAATTCATTACACAGGAAACTTTTCCAAATTCCCAGTTGGGGAAAAAAAAAGGGGAAAACATGTGAAATTAATGGGATTTCACTGGATTGTTACAGAAATATCCCAGTTTGGGAAAATGCAACAATTCCCATTCCTGAGACAGGTAGAACCCAAAATATACCCAATAATGGGTTTTTTCTGACACAAGGTATTCCCAGTAGAAGGATTTTCTTGTGTCAAATAATCCCCAATGCTGTGATTTTATTGTCTCAAATTTAACCCAGTAATGGGATTTTCCCGTCAATAAATTTTCCCAATACTGGGATATTATTGTCTCAAATTATCCCCAGTAGTGGGATTTGCTTGTGTCCAAATTTTCCCAATACTGGGATATTATTGTCTCAAATTATCCCCAATAGTGGGATTTCCTTGTGTCTAAATTTTCCCAATACTGGGATATTATTGTCTCAAATTATCCCCAGTAATGGGATTTCCTTGTGTCTAAATTTTTCCAATACTGGGATATTTTTGTCTCAAATTATCCCCAGTAGTGGGATTTCCTTGTGTCTAAATTTTCCCAATACCGGGATATTGTTGTCTCAAATTATCCCCAATTGTGGGAATTCCTTGTGTCAAAATTTTCCCAACACTGGGATTTTTTCATCTCACAATTTCCCCAAAAGTGGGATTTTCTGGTGTCTTAATTTCCCAAATACTGAGATTTTTCTGTCACTTATTTTTCCCAACTTTTGAATGCCTCAAATTTACCCCATAGATCCCAGGACATGGGCTGCAATTTGCACACAACATTAATTCATAATGATATCAAGAATCTTTAAACATCAACTTAAAGCAACAAATTTCAATATATATATATTTTAATAAACAGCTTTCTTGACAGTAATAAATGTTTCAGACAAAAAGTACTGCACTTGAAAAATATTGGTACATCAACGAAGTGACAAATTTTACACTTTCATCACTCCTGTACTTTGCACTAATATCTCAGTATTTAATGGTCTCTTAACTTGTAACACTTAGTTAGTGCATGCCTGCAAGTAACATGAACAAAGAATATTAAACTATTAACATCAAGTCAACTACAAATAAAGTTAGTAGTTACAGTCTTAGTAAGAATCTCAATGCAAACTTAACTTGACTTCTGTTGTTTGCAGGTCAGAAGGCTAGCTATATTTCAATTTCCTTTAAGACTGAAATATCATTCATTTTCAAAGAGTTGATGTTCTCCATCTTGGAAATTGTACAATATCTATTGTTAACCAATTTCTTGGCCAAGACTCCCAACAGTTGAATAGGAGACAAGGCTGTCAGATTTTTTTGGTTGTACACTGAACTTTTTCTTTAGAACATTAACTGTTTCATCTCTTGAAAGAACTTTACCAAAAACTGCTCTAACAATTATTTGGTTTGTTTTCAATGCCCATGAGTCTAGGTCTTTTTTGTCAGCCTGGAGCCTTGTAGATTCATCACTAGCACTTGACTCACTTGACTCATACAAAACATCAAAACCAGTACAAGAGTTAAGATCATCTTGTTCGCCACTTTTATTTGAGGCTACTGATATGTTATCAGAATTTGTGTCATAATCTGATTCATATGGTTTGCTAGCATCCTGGTCATTAGGCAGTATCTAGAACAAAGAACACAACCACACAGTTAATGATAACTGGGTTGTAAATTAACTCTTGCCCACTTGCCACTGGCATTATGAAAGTAAAATCATGTATCATATGGATTGTGTGCAATCCAACAGATTGCAGCTTGGATCTGGTTCAAGTTTCTATATTAGCAACACCTGGAAGCATTACCCCTCCCCTCCAATCCCCCTAAATTGCAGAGTTATCCCCAGCACTTCATTAGGAAAAGCAGTATTCCAGTACTTTTACAGGCCTTTTCTATACTCAAGAAAAAATATTCCAGGGCTCCAAAATCCTTTTTACATTGTGCCACACTTAATGCAAGACTAAAATACAAGTGGTTTAGCCAATACACCCTACAAACTAAAACCTAGAATAAACCTTATTTTCACAGATTTCCAGGACTTGTTATAATTTTCAAGGACTTTCTAGTCCTGCAAAATGCAACAATAATATTGCAGGACTTTCCAGGACCCATATGAACTCAGCTGTCTACATGTACATGTACACACTAACTAAGGCAAAAAGAGAAGATTTGGAGTAAAGTTTCGTCTCTTTAAATAAGAAACAACACTGCATGCAGAGACCAGGCTAGAACCTTGGGTCTTCTTACTGAGTGGCAAACATGCCATCAGCTCACTAATCCAAAACAATTCAATAGTCCAAGGGGGATGCTCAGGCTATCGGGCAATAATAACTAAGCGGGTGCACTAACATTGCTTACTTGCAATTTCTTCCCCTTTGTCCTCTTCTTGATTTTCACCTGTTCCTCCTCTGCAGTAGACTTTGTCAGAGATTCCTGTTGCAAATGAAAATTTTGTAATTATCCTTTGAACAATTGTTTTAGCTCAGATGAAAGACATCAATATCCATACATAAACATCAGCAACTCTCCCCTCTCACATTCCACTTAAGGCTTTTGCATTTTGACTTTTGAACCTCTTCCCCACACCTTGCCTTTTCAAAGATCTATACCTGGATGATACACCTGTGTAAACCTAATGAAATACTATTTTTTGTTTGCCCAAATTCTAGAGTATACCTGTTATAAACCTGTTAAAAAGCTGTATTGCCATCTTTCCGCCTTCCGAGGCTTCAATTGAAGATTTATTTCCAATGAAGTTAACGCCTGCACCTGCCGTGCCATACACATTTAGTGTGTCACCATCACCATGTCTGTTCCTCATGATGATTACGACATCACAGTCATGTTTCACATTTAGGATATCAGCCTATACAGCAAAATTTCAATTTAATGCATTTGGTGACACACACTTGTACTGTAATATGTGAATGGATGTCTCTCCTCTTAATGTTAAGCCTATTTGTGTCAAATGTTTCAAAGGTCAACACCTAGCTCACTGTCAAAATTTTTGCATAAACCTACAATGCATCTGTGTTTGTTGCCATTTCATTGGAACATAGTCACTCTTTACTGTTGGTATCTATTCCGAACTGATGCCTTTTAAATCTTAATAATGTGGACACACTCTTAGCTTCATGATAGTTTAGAAGTATTTGACAACTTTGTTGGGCTTTTACAGTGCCAAATTATGTAGCAAAATAATATTTTATTTCCACTTAAATATCAAGTGCACACTTGCCAGCTGCATGCACAGGGAATGGTACAATGAACAACAATAACTATTTTTAAAACCGTGGCAAGATAAAAGTACTGGTAGACAACTATAACTCTAGGAATATTTATCATATGCCTGCAGAAAAAAAGGATGCTGGTATATTTATTATACTAATGATTGCAAACAGTGGTCTATTTGAGTCTGTCTGTATTTGCCTTTTATTGTGACATACACGCTTTTCCATTAAATGTCTCTGCTGTGTTACACTTGTCTTTCCCATTTTATGTATTTTTTCTAATGACTTTTGCACTTTGGGAAACTGTTGGTGACATTCCGAACAGCTTCTACTTGCTATTGGCTGTTGTGCACCACAGAGAGGGCAATTCTGTTGACAAGAAATGAAATTAAGAAATATATATTTATGTTAAAGACTGACTAGAGAGCACAGTGACATGGCCTTAAAGGGAGCAATCTAGAGATCTCTCTTCAACTATTTTTCAAAAATTGGTGTGGGTAAAATTAAAGTTATGTGCAACTCTGCAAAAAAGTAGCATCCCAACCACAAGAGTTTAGAAATACTCCTTGTTAAATCTAGTCTCCTTCGCAGCCGTTTTTAGGCTCGTCACGCAACGCTCCTTCCCACAAGTTTGTGTCGAGCCTAAAAACGGCTGCGAAGGAGATTATGTTTAATCTATATCTAAACAAAATGCACTTGCCTTTCTGCCCGTCCTTTTCAGATTGTCTGATGAGAGAGGTAAGATTAACATGTATAAACATCCTGGAGAAAGTGGCCCTAACACTGAATTAAATATATTTATTGGATATATGGACACAATGCACAGATAATTAAGTTGATCATAGTCGGTAAAACTATATTTTTATTTAACAAATAAAATGCATTTGCTTCTATCAAGTTATAGAAACACAAGTGAAAGTTTGGGAGAATTAAATTAGTTTAGCATGTGGCCAACGCCAACTTATATTTACATGAGAGCGACCAACTTGAAAGCTTATTGGCTACTTTGGTAACTGTACACAATTAAATACTGTTTCCTCTAGTTAATTACTATCTGTATTTATTTTTCCTATATCACTGTACACCATCTTATGTTAAATTGTTTTTTTTTTCTGTAAATAGTGTACAATAATAAAACACTGGAACTGAAACTAAACTGTGGGAACAAGAGATGTGGTAACACGAGCCGCACGCGAGTGTTTACACAGCTTTCTTGAGCTATCCCAAACTCATAATCATAATCTAATAATCTAATCTCTCAAACGCATAACCTAATCATTAAATAGAAACACGGTTTTAAACCAATAAGCGTGCATATTTGCTTTGGGTTATTTTCTAATTTCCATTTAAGGCTGAATTAGCGAAATATCCTGTGGATTTGTCCAGTTTCAGGTGTTGCGTGTGTTGTGTCCCTTGCGTCATGAAAAGCATAGTGAAAAAAGTTAATATACCTTTCACCTTTCTGACGAGGTTTGCAATAAAGGGGAAAATTTGTTTTCATCAATTTTTCTTTTTGGTTGCATGTAAGCAATGACTATGTTTTAACTTTAACGGAGTTCGCGCTAATTGTTTCTGGGCATCCTTACTGCGTTCGAAATTCACACGCCACGTCATGCATCGAGCGCAAACGCCAAGTAGTAAAGCAGTGCCGTAGCATGGGGAGGGGCCGGGGGGGGGCCGGGCCCCCCCAAAAATTGGTGAACTCAAAATTAAAATATTCAAAAATTGCCGGAGACTGCTCTCAGAAGGCTGGAAATGCTATTTAGAGACCCTAGATATAAAAATTTCCCCGGGGGGGCATGCCGCCGGACCCCCCTAGAAACTCGCGCCTTCGGCGCTCGTGCTGTGCCCCCCCAATATATTTAACCCTGTTACGGCACTGTAAAGTGAACAATAATAGGAAAAATGGCCATTGCTATAACTTTGCGTGGATTTAATTCGATCTTGGACGTTTGGTGACCCCTATTTATCTTTCGATGGGTCATTTTCTCTACCGATTTTCTACGTTTTTCGAGTAGAAGTTCGAATTTTTTGCAAAACGCTCCGTGGAATTCCGTTCATTTGACCTCTTTGTTTAGATGTGTGGCAGTTTCAAAAACCTCTTTAAGGGTTAAGGTTTGTGAAAATGATGGCAATATTTGAAATAATTATCGCCACAGTTTTACCTGTACAAAATATTATTAGGATTGTTTGACTCTGTTGACTTATCTTTGATATTTTTTACCTAAAACCCCTGGAGTTCATGCTGAATTACGCGCAACAATTTATCAAAATCAGCCTAGTTTTCCACACGCATTATCTCTGAAACGAAGCTGGTGAACCTCAATTTTTATTTCATTTTTGAAACAAGTAAATTAATATCTGTCCGCAGCAGAAGTTTAAAATAAATCTGTCAAGTAGAAATTTTTTTAGCATTTGGTAGCAAAGCTATGACCGCGTAATAACTTCATCAGACAGCAAAGCCTTACATAGAGTAGCACTAATAATGTAATGTCACAACTCTGTTCCCTGAAAGTGACCTTTTTCTTTGTCCCAATGCGCAATATTAAAAAAAAGACAAAAGGAAATTTCCATACTCACCCGCCATCGAAAACGTAAACGAGCCTCGGCCGGACCTGGGTCATAAAACCTGTTGATATGCATGCCGGGATTGACCGGAGGATTACGATAACAATAATTTCAGAGTCAAATAAGAATTTTACAATAACTGAGCGAATTCTCGCGCGCTGATTGGCTAATTTTTATCATCAATAAGAGTACAGACACATAAAATTTTAATTTATGCAAGGTTTTTTCGCGTGATAAGTGAGCTGTCAAACAGTCAGATTTTTACCCAATCAAATTGTATTACGTGTTGTCACAAGCCAATGAGAAGGCGAGAAAAGTTATTGAGCATAGTTGCGCCCTGATTGCGTCAATTTAAATAAAATTCAGCATTTTTCGAGTTTACTTGCTGTTTACTTGCGTTTACTTTTCATTTAAGTCTTCATTTGACCTTTTTCGCGTTTTGTTATTGTAAAAAACAAATTGACGTCAGTTTTTTATGCGTCTGTCCTCTTATTGATGATAAATTGCGTCATAACATTGTCAAAGTTTGTTGTAGATCCACTCGCCTATCGGCTCGTGGATCTACAACACTTTGACAATGTTATGACGCAATTTATCATCAATAAGAGGACAGACGCATAAAAAACGGACGTCAATTTGTTAAATCGCGATTATCATAATTTTGGTCTCGAGATCATCTTGCGACTGCAACGGTACAAACCTGGAGGGTTGGTGAACAGCTTTAGTCATGGAGAGAGAAGACTGGGCATCGCTCTATTCGACCTCGGTGATCTGTGGGATTGTGTGTGTGTTACTTCCTGGTCTTGTTGATTCACGATGGCTTTTCTTCGTTCCGACTCATATTGCGTATGCTTTTACTCCTTCATGAGTTATTGGCTGTGGTTTTCTTTATCTTCTTCAAGTAAGTTTTGTCCGACACTAACAAGGTTTTTGCATAAGCCATTATATAGATCATCTGGCTGAGTATTCTTACGGCAGCTCGTAATTTCCTTTCAGATGCAAGAATAACATGGACCCAGCCTCCTCCTCCTCACACACCATCAGAGACATCTGATGTTCGTACAGCGTACTCAGTAAAATTAGTGAACGGCTCTGCGGTGGAGAGATTAACTTGGAACTACACGCTGACGGGAGAAACACTCGAGGAAATATCCTGGGAAAAGAATGGAGTCAGAGTTGGCATTAAAGACGCTTCAGGTTCCATTGTCATACTTCCCGAAGCAAATAACTTGGAACATTTTAACATCAGTTCCACTGATCCAGCCACGTTGATCATTTATGATGTAACAGAGGATGATGAAGCACTATTTAGCTGCAAGGTAGAAACTAAATCTCGCCTTGTATGGACGGACAACATACAGGTTACTATTCAAGGTGAGTGGGATTTTTGTCAAATCGACTTTAAGAATAATTACGATGAAATGCAGCTCGTACAACCTGCGCGCAAGGGCAAGTGAATTCCACTTCAAAACTATGTGAATTTTTGAGGCTATTTTGTTTCATAATTAGACGTTGTCGTGCGAACATATATATACAGCTACGTAATGAATAAAAGATCCTCGCAGTTATGTAAGCAACATAGTCAGCTGTAATTGCTTACTAAAATGTTAGTGACACATTATTGCTACGCCACTTTCAACTTTAATAGACATATCTGTACAAAAAAGATCACTTTCCTGCCAAACTTAAGTATTTCGAAATTGTTCCCGTCTACAACGATGGTTATGAATCTGAAGCACGTAATAATTATTCTCGGATATCTCTTCTCTAAATTGAATATTTGAAGAAGTCATATACAAGTCATTTTTAAGTAAACATGTGTATTGTGCCAGAGACAATATGGTTTTCGAGTAAAACAATGAACAGAGCACACTATTTTAGATATTGTAAATAAGATTCAACTTCATTTGGACACAGGAATGTTATTATGCACCAGTTTTATCGACTTGCAAAGACCTTTTGGTCCCGTCGATCACAACATTCTCGTACAGAAACTTGATCATTGCAGAGTCTGTAGCATAGTAAATGATTGGTTTTATTCTTATTTGGTTGGAAGAATTCAGTCTATGCAAATAGGATCTCACATTTTTAAAAAGGAGGAGACTCTGTCTGGCTTCCCTCTGGGCTTTGTCCTTGGACCTACAGCTGTAGTTTACTATTTCTTGTTTATATTAATAATACATGTATCTACAGTAGCGCATGAAATCATTTGGACATTGGCGTGCATGAACCGCAAGGGTAAAACCCAATTACTGCCTGCAAGAGGAACAAGACAAAAGCGTGCAGTGCAACGAACGTAAACCTAGGTTGACAATTTACCTCGGCTAAATGGACGAAAGACCAAAATAAGTGGATCTAATAGTCTATTGTTTTTTATTGTTGTTCTTTGAATGGACTTTTTCTCTCACATTTACAAACTTTAGAAGGAAACATTAAACGACACAGATGATTTAACATTAGGACATGATCATCCTTGTTGCACGGGTCTTCATATTAAGATCAGGATAGAAAATTACAAATCATTATTGCAACTTAGCAGAAGCTTGCAAAAACATTTCATCAGAGATTTGTAATATTTACCTTTTCTACAGCAAGTCCATATCATTTGCTTTCAAAAGCATTTCATTCGAGATTTGTAATATTTACCTTTTCTACAGCAAGTCCTTATCGTTTGCGCTAAGTTACGTGACACGGCATGTGTCCGGCATATCGATGAACAGTCGATGAAAGTATGAATGTTCCGAAAGTTTCACATTTGACAAAGCCACATCTTTCAAAGGGCAACTGCTTTTTATGAATTAAAGCCGATTAATTTTTGCACTGTTTCTCAAAGGTATGCCATTCTATACTTTATTTCATCCATTATAATGGCAATATCCATGCTACACTTCAACCTCTCTTCTATTGTAATGTTTGATGTCTCAAATTCTTCACTGCCTAGCATTTCTGACATATTCACTACAACAAGCCAAGTACTCAATTACAACACCTGATCCTCTTTGGCTGGAAATTTCTATCATAAACACTCTGGTCTAAACCATCATAAAAACTTGTTTGCTACAATTAGGTGCAAAATTACTTGAGACACTGGACCTATTTTGGGGTATTAGCAATTTCACAGTGTGTGCATACAGTCAAGTTCCCCTTCCCCCTTGTTGCCACCAATGCAAAACCATGCTTAAAAGTGGAAAATATTTTTTTCTTAATAATTGGAAAAATTGTGTTACTTTATTGATAACATTCTCTAGCATTTTATTGGCCAACATTCCCTGGGTAATTCTTCATAGCTAACACCTTAAAGTGAATCATCCAATATATTTTGTTATTGTCAGATGTCAGCTCTCTAATAAGGGGATACATTTAGTTGCTGGTCAGTTAATTGTTGTCACACAACAATGCTTACTGTGTATGAAAAATGGTTGACTGTGGGTCAGAAACTCCAACTTTAGACAATGATTGAATTATTGTATACTGTACAATAAATGAAAAGAGGAGATCTGAAGTCACCTGACCTACAATGAGTTTCAAATTCCAGTTCGATCTTGAATTAAAGCGAAATTTTTCATTTCACAAGTTAATGGTCTTTGGATATTGGGAAGACTTTTGTTGTTGCATTGGAGTGTGATTACTTGTTAAGTCTATTCTTGAATTTATGATTTCCAACAATTTTATGTTTAAGTGAGAACAGTGCGACAACTTGAACTAAGGGCACCCAAACAAATTGATATTTTTGTTATTTTTGTCTATTAATTTTTTTTTTTAATAACTGAATTTTATTTAAATTTTTCTAGTATTTATAACAAAGTAACAAAACTATTTACAATCTAGTTAATGAAAAGAAAAAGTAAATTAGGCGTAAATGAGTCAAGCAATTTCCAGCTTTATTATATTTGTAAAGATTTAAAGTAATGACAATCAAACTATAATAAACAGGATTAATAAAATAATTTTACGAATATATTCCCTATTTTTGGAGAAAGGATACTTCTCAAAAAAAAAAAAGTAAGACAAAATTTAATTTTCAAGGTTGTATTTGGTGAGGATCTTCCTAACAAACTTGTAAATTGAGATGGCCATGGTACATGTATTTAGCTTGTTTGAATAAATATAACGGTGCATAAATAAGGTGGTGTAGTTAAATTTCTGTAGTATTGTTGTGTGCTGAGAGCTTTCAGTAATACCAAACAGGGTTTGCTCTAGGGTAGGAGAGATTTGGCACTTGTTCACTTGGTTGAACCAGTGCAAGACCTTTTGTATAAATAATTTGGTAAACATGCAATTTGATAAAAGAGTGCTCATGAGAATCTTACATTCATGGTCCTCCTTAATCCCAAATTGGAATAATTCTTTCTTAGTTACAGTTGTTTTATGGATTAATTTAAATTAACATTAGTCCAGGCATCTTTGCTGAATGAAAGTTTTTCACTCCAACGTTTAGGGCCCTTTTGTTCCCCGGTGTGAATTCTGTCGTCAAACAGATTTTAGAAGTCCTTTGACTTAGCCTTGTCCAGATTAATTCAGGTTGATTCAGTCAAGAGTAAGATATTGTCATAGAATGATTTGTTGATGGTGTCTGAGCATCTGGCTAGAGACAACAGTTATCTTGGAATAGCACTAAATTTGGCTATTCAAATCCCGTGAAATTTCACTTTTTTTCCCGCAAATTATCAGAAGCCCAATTAATTACCATTGCCATTCTGATTATTATCAAATCTCGTGAACTTCACATATCCAGCTTAGTTTGCAACCTTTGGATCTTTTTGTCGAGGTTAAGCCCATTATTCTCATTGATATTGTATGAAAAAAAAAAATATCCCCAGGATTTTAACAGGGTCGTGGAAACATTTCAAGGCAAGATTTCCGCACAGGTCACTACTGCATTATGCATGCAGCAGATGAATTGTTTGGGGTAATGCACATGTAAACATTTCTTGTTATTGCAGAATGAAACAGTATGGCTACAGCATGCACGATGAAGTAGGGACCTGTGCAGGAATCATTCTCATTTCAAATCTGAAGGGGCTTATTCCTATTGCTTTTGCATCTCCCCAACCAGAGCACCTTCGTTTTCTTTACATTAAGAAACAGACCAGCAATTTTTGTTTTGAATGAGAAAGTGTTAAGTAGTATCTTAATTTTGAAATTATTCTGAGGTGTTGTGACTTATGTGAACAGACAAATGTGATATGATACTTGAAGGAGACTGTTTCGTCAAGCATCACACCCAAGTATTAAATGCAATCTTTTCTTTCCAAAGTATGGATTGTGCCATCTGTACTTTGCTTGTGTATCATAAATTTGTGATTTCTTTTCCTGGAAGATTTAATAATCATGCAGTTAGTTTTTGCCAGGTTTATTGATAATTTGTTAATATCGCAAGAGTCTTTCACTCATCTGAGTTGGACATTAATTAGCGTTTCCAGACTTTTAGGGTCCTAAGACGAGGCAAATACATTTGTATAATAGGGATAAGGGATAACTTCTACGGTAGGATTCTGGCAAGGCTGTTACATATTGGGAGCATAGGTTGTGCATCTTTGCCTCTGTTGCTTTAATCTTGTCTTCACTGAACTCTAGGCAAGCAAGTTTTCCAGTTGTATCCTTTCGGAACTCTTTAACAGTGATGTTTTCTTGAACAAGTTTGTTAAGCAAATCCTTAGATGCTTTGATGGCAGGAGAAATATGAGAAAAAGATTTGGAGCCCTTTTGAAACACCTTACTAAGATTCGATAGCACAGGCAGAACACCTTTTAAGATATACAGAACACCAATGAAATCGGGTGTTTTCAACTTCTTGAGGAGGCCTATAGCTGTATGGTTAGAGTCCTTGTTCTGGTACCATCGCAAGGTCTGAAGAAGGGCTTGCAAGTTTCGACATAGACTCTCTACAGACTTATCCAGAGATAGCCATCTTGTTCTGCAGGCTTTCTGTACCTTTGTTGCGAGTTTTTCTTTGCTCTTTTCAGACATGCTTTCAAGTTCCTTCATCTCAGAGGAAATTTGCACGTAAACTGCTGACCTTGCTGTAGAGTTTTCAGAGAAACTCCACAGCTGCTGAATGACAGTTTCTACTCGTGATATTGGGGTCAGGCTGTCATTTGCATCATTGCAAGCAAGGGTGAGGCGATGGCAGATACAGTGGATGTTAATGAGAATTGAGACTGTTTCCCTCAGCTTGGCTGCCACCCCATTGCGAGAGCCTGTCATGACACTTGCCCCATCACTAGCTAGACTTCTAAGCTTGTTGATGTCCAGACCATCTTTTGACAATTCTTTTCTGGTTAGTTTCACAATGGTCGCTGCATTCGCTGATGTTGAGTTTTCCAGGACATCCTGAATGGACAGGAAATGGACCTCTGGTACACCTGTCTCTGGGTTAGCAATCTGTATAAAAGATATCAGCTGCTCTACCATGGAGACATCGGTGGCTTCATCCACCATCAGGCCGTAGCTGTTTGCGTTCTTTACCTTCTTTACTATTTCATCCTTCAAAGCTTGGCCCAGCAGCAAAAGCAATTCTCGTTGTGAACCCTGAGATCTGCGATCAAAATGACGTATTTCGGGAACGCCAAGATTCTCCTCTAGTTCCAACAAAGATGTGAACTTGCAATTAGCAATTTCTTCTCTGGCCAACCGATAGGCTGACAGGAAAACATGGTGCAACACTGCACCTTTTGTCTGTAGCTGGGTTTCGAACTCTTTGTGAAAGTATGACACTTGTTTATTGTGCTCCATCTGGATGGCCACCTCATATTGTTGTGAGCCACTGTGGTCATCTTTTCCAACCAGTGCACTCTTTTTAAATCTTACAGCAGGGATCTTGTTGAACTTCTTTTGATGGCTAAATGGATTTTAACAACAGCAAAACATACCATGCCCCTCTTCATATACCAGCCACCACAAACCGGTCTTCTCACAATATCCAACTTCTCTATCAAGAATCCACTCCTGCTTAAAATGACCATCATATAATTTCTTATTTCGGGAACGCCAAGATTCTCCTCTAGTTCCAACAAAGATGTGAACTTGCAATTAGCAATTTCTTCTCTGGCCAACCGATATGCTGACAGGAAAACATGGTGCAACACTGCACCTTTTGTCTGTAGCTGGGTTTCGAACTCTTTGTGAAAGTATGACACTTGTTTATTGTGCTCCATCTGGATGGCCACCTCATATTGTTGTGAGCCACTGTGGTCATCTTTTCCAACCAGTGCACTCTTTTTAAATCTTACAGCAGGGATCTGGTTGAACTTCTTTTGATGGCTAAATGGATTTTCACAACAGCAAAACATACCATGCCCCTCTTCATATACCAGCCACCACAAACCGGTCTTCTCACAATATCCAACTTCTCTATCAAGAATCCGCTCCTGCTTAAAATGACCATCATATAATTTCTTACAACCTTCTTTGCATTTATAAAAATAGTGAAGTTTTGGTGACTCTTTAAAATACTGGCTTATCAGCTCAGTTGCACGAGAAGTAGGGACAGGTTTGGTTGAATGATGTGTTGGCTTGTTTTCGGTGTCCACAGGTGCTGCTGATGAAGAAAAATAATAAACCATGGTTATTCTTGTTATATTTTGAACCACCTTATGCGCTTATTAAAGATAGTTAAGATTTGGTTTTTTTAACCAACAGCCCTGTGACTGAAACTCTCTCACACCAAAAAATATTACTGTGCCTTCGTACGCCAACGTACCAATAGCCTTGTAAGCTTAACAGAACCCTCACTTTCTGTCAATAAGGAGTCCAAACGTTGTCTCTCACAGAACTAAGCAGCTTGGCACTTGATATTGTTTCAATATTTTCAGTAAAAGGAGCCAACAAAGTTTCAGGAGTTAAATTAAGTGCTACCACAACTACATCACTGGTGATTGCTCTACTGAGTAAGAACCCGGTTCAAAGAAAGCTGTAAGTGTGCTTTGTGCAGATCATGATTTGAAGCGTTACAATCACAGAAATACAAAGGGTTTACATTATGCATGCAATACATGTGGAAATGAATAAAAAGGTCCTTACCTTTGGTTTGCTCACTCGACGGAGAATGAAAAAGCGTGCTCAGCAATATCTGCCTCGGTCTCGTTGGTGCAGACGCCATTTTGGCACATGCGAAAGCCAGGGATCTAGTCCTGTGAAAATGTTCCAGGCGTTCCACGACCCTCAGACTCAGATGTTTGAGCCGGATGTTTCACAATTATTTTTGTTGGATATTTTCCTTATTTTAAGTTTCGTACCAAAATTAACAGCAAGTGAGATGAAAGTAGCCGGCCAAAGAAATACCAGTAGCCGACTGTCTTGGCCGGCTACCGGCTCTTATTGACAGTACTATCGCAGATACTTAATAATAATAATAATGACTTTATTTCAGCATTTTCACAATGAAGTGGCTCTTCATCTGAAACAATTCAAATCAAATCAAATATTGGTTTTTGTGGAGAGGGGAAAACCGGAGTACCCGGAGAAAAACCTCTCGGAGCAGAGTAGAGAACCAACAAACTCAGCCCACATATGACGCCGAGCCGGGAATCGAACCCGGGACACATTGGTGGAAGGCGAGCGCTCTCACCACTACGCCAATCCTGCTCCTCCTACTTATACTTATACTTATACTTACTTTTAATACTTGCTTCTTCTGTGTCAACTATTATTATAGAATAATCTATTAATATTTCATAACGAGTCAGACCTTCTTCTACTTATTATAGTTCTGATTAACCTTCCATATGATTGTCATGTTTTCTTTGTTCATCATAAATTGGTTTGTTAAGAAGGGTCTTTTGGCGGGTTTTATGATTTGGTTTAAGTTATTATTGTATACTTTATATTCTTGTATTTTGCGTGGATCATTGCCCAAGTAGTGAGATCTAAAAAGCCTTTGTTCTTTCTTAATTGATACAAGAATAGCTTTCGAAACCCAGGGCTTTTCAAGTCGCTTTTTCTTTTGTTTCGAGGCTTTTCGCAATGGGAAGTGCTTATTTGTTATTAAAGGAAGCTTTTCTACTATGTTATTCATACTTTTGTTGACATCCTCTGAAATGAGGCCTTAAAAAAGTCAATATGCAAGATATCTTTAACAAACAAGTCTCTAAAATATTTAGGCTCATTAGAGGGAGACAGATTGCTTGCTAATGAACAAAAAATAAGTAAATAATCCGAAATATCAGCTTAACACATACCAGATTAATTTTAGTGACTTTCTCAGGGAAGTGCGTATAGATATGATCAATAAGGGTAGAGGTGTGACGAGTTATTCTGGTAACTTTGGTTACCAAAGACAAATAACCTAAATCAAGTAGCATGTCCATGTACTCTGATGTTTGTTTATCCTCATTCTATTTATATAAATGTATGTTGAAATCCCCAAGTATTAAGACCTCATGTTCCTTATTGTTCAGTTGCTCTAGTTGTTTTTTTTTTAAGGTTTCATGATGGAATTCTAGGTTTCCTTTTGGGTGTCTATAGATGCAATCAATCGTAATATTTTCTGTCGTTCACGTATTATCTCTATTCAGCAGGATTTCCATTCCATCGCGTGGGATGTCAAAATTTCGCCTTCTTGAATACATGTAGTCTAATTGATCGGATACGTATGGACCAACGGCACCTGCGAGAGTTTTAGAGTCAGGACGAACGAACAAACAACCAGGAATATGTAAATTTACGATCGTGTTTTCAGTTAGCTTGGTTTCAGAAATTGCTATAATGTCTGGCAAACTTTTTGAAGGTGACTAGAATATCGTGTATTAAAGATAAGTTTTTCCCCGGCTAGGCTTCTAGTGTGGCAGTGCATAATTGAAAACCCTTTTTGTTTAGTTATGTCATAGAAATATTTACCTGAGTTTGATTAATCGTATGATATTTTGATTCAATGTAATTATCTTGTAGACATTTTAGAGGGTTGCCCTTATCAAGGGACTCAATAATGTCTATACAAATCTTGTTAATCTAATATTTTGTCGGCAGAACGATAGACCCAAGCACCCGAAGCTTTCAAAAACTCATCATTGCCTTAAGTGTGGAAAGGAAGTTGTGGAAGCATATCTCTATTTTTTGAAACTTGATTAGATGGAATCAAAGTAATATGAAATAATCAAGAGACGTTTAACGACAGTAAAACTAATTAAGCTACGTATCTGCATGATCATCCAGGCAGACAGAACACGGTTTGTCGATAGTCATAATAAGATAAAATGGAGAACCTTGAGACTAGTGATGAAGGCTGCTTTTGAATTTAGCGAGATCTCCATAGCTGATAAAGCTGAAGCTTCTGCTTGCATCGGCTTTCTTCATGAAGATTTGTCCATTCTGGGGCCAAATAAAATTTTGCTTCCTATACTTGTTTACGTCGCCGAAGAGTTTTTTTGAGTAGGTATCAATGGATCTGAAATGTAAACGTCACTGTCTGAATCCTGGTCCAGGTCCGATAGGTTAGAGGCCTTCTTCTTCACAAGCTTTCTGCGATTTGCGTAGAACAAGTTACGAACATCTCTTCTAACAAACATAACAACAAGCTTTGGCGAAGTGCCAGTTTTAAAGGAGGGCACAGGATGGGGAGTAGAAAAATCGCCATCTGTGACCGGAATGCCTATCTGCTTTCTAACTGAACGATCATTGTCGTTGCTTGTATAGTTGTCGCTGTGTGGGAAGCCAGACATTTCTAGACAATCATGACTGACATATTGAGCAAGCTCCTCTATCCGGTAGCTGGCGTCAGCCGCTTGGTGTTTAACTTTGCTACGCTCTTTAGACTGTTGTGAGATTCTAGTGTTTACTTGTTTAAGTTGTGAAAGGACTTCACTTTACTGTTTAGAAAGAAAATCCACTGCGTTTTCAAATCGGAAAGTTCAGTCGTTAAACAGTCAATCTTTTCTTCTAGTGGACTTATAGCTGCTCTCGTCAGGTCCTTAATCTCTTCTTTAGTGGCCATGATGGCATTTAAGCGTCGAGTATGGCGGAGCTTTATAACACGCGACTAACCGCTATTACAACATTTGTTACCCATGGTAGTTTCGGAGCAAAAATTGGAGACAGCATTCCCATGAATTTGAGAAAACTTCCAAAATATGCTGTTAAGTTTAAATTACAGAGTCTCTTATTCTTCAGTTTTGAAAAGGAGGATAGTTATTCTGACATAAACACCCTTATCAATGGAATTGATATATACGTATAACCGCCGATTGTTTAGCTCAGTTGGTAGAGCACCCGACTACCGTGCAGGAGGTTGTGGGTTCAAACCCCGGCCGGACCAATACTCAGGGTCTTGAAATAACTGAAAAAAAAGTGATGCTTTTATAATGATATCTGTAAACGGTTAGACTCTCTAGTTTTCTCGGATAAGGACAATAAATCGTAGGTCTCGTCTCGTCACACTTGTTCCTAATAATCTGTGGGACGTTAAAAAACCGACACACTGTTCGAAAAGAATAGGAAACGTAGTTCCCGGTGTGGTGGTCTATCTCTACTCTGGTTTCATCTGTCATTTCATGCATGGGTTGGATGGGGTTATATGGACTGTTAGTGTCAGCCAGAGGCACCTTTTCATAATGACGTCCGATCTCACCCAATAGAAATGTATAGCGCCTTTGAACATATTCGTATGAAAAAGTGCACTATACAACTTCATTATCATCGTCATTAAATTAAAAAAATTGTTGTGTTAAATTATTTCCTTTTTCTCCTACAGTTTAGTTATCTCTCTCTTCTCTTCATGTCTGTAACAGTTATTTATGTTTTGTATAGTATAATAGCATTTATATTCATATTTGTACATCAGTTCTTATTACCATGATACAATGCAGCTCAGATATACCCGAACCAAAATATACGCGTAATACGCATCAGCCAATTAAGGGCATATGCGTATGCATTTTCGCACGTGTTTGCATATACAGTATACATGCGTATACCTCATCAGTATTTATGAGGTAAAGTATTGTTTCTTCTTTTCATAACAGGTCATTGTTGTTTTCAGTAGCTTAACAGCTTGCCACAAAGCGAGATTTTTTGAATACCCGTATACAGTATACATGCGAATGCTTTCAGACTAGACTAACTTGAAACTAATATTTGTAGTCGGGCTCTTTACGATCCTTAAGAGGACTGACTGAATATTTATTACAGGGGAGAGTATTTTGCTGTTGAATCAAAAATTTACTGTTTTCTGTCAAACAGAACAATCAACAATCTCATCTTCAAGGAGCAAACACATATGAAGGATAACATTTTCAAAATGTTATCCTTTCGACTTAAAGTAAACACGGTCCAAGCAAGCGATTTGCCAACGCGCGCCGAAACAGAGAAATTTTCTTTGATGAAAAAATAACTAAACGTGAGCGGCGCACCCTGGAAACTTTGATAAACAATTCTTTGGCTTAAGAAAGAGTATTTTACCGTTTGAATGAATGATTTGTATCAACTAAAACGGGAGATATCATTTTTCCGACAAGGATCTTTGGGGCACTTCAGTCGACAATAATAATGATTGCCGACGCGTGCCGATACACAGTACTTTTCCTTCCAAAAAAAAACGTAACATTAGCGACACGCCATAAGAAACCTTGATAAACACTCCTTTGGTTAACCCTTTCCCAATTGGCCCCGACCAATAACAAACTGCTCCTTTTTCGTGGGTTCATCAAGAACATGTCTGGTATATTGCATACAAAATCAAAATATAAATGCTTAGTAGGTTTGCCGAACACTGCAGGCACTGAAATACACGTATTTTAGCAGCCAAATGATAACCATTTATCAGTATTAGGTACACCACAGCTGGAAAACAATTTTAAGTGCATTTTTTTAAAATTCAAAAAGATACATCTGAAAAAATTTCGAAGTTACCGCCATATTGGTAGCAGTGTATTATTGGTCAGTCTCCTGATCAGTCATGTTCTGAACTGTTTACCATCCATAAAGCACCAAAAATACTTGTGCATGAATATTTTAATAACTCTGTATCAACCCCAAAAGCAAAAAAATCTACGGCAAATCCCAACAAATCTACAGTGAGCGGCAAAAATCTGTGGCGAACGCGAGCAGACATGTGAGAATAATTCTGTGAATGAACAGCTTGCAAGAAACGGAAATGAATGTACCGACCAGGCATCACCACGTAACACACCAACTGATAATTTAACAAGCGCTGATGAGTTGCATGTAAATGATATGAAGTGTAGGAGATCACGGGTAAGATATGTTTGTACCTTGCATTCCAGAGGAAGACGTGAAAGTGAAGCTTCCAAAATTTCCTACTTGAAAATAATCAAACTACAATCGTTTGCATTTCATGGAAAGTAGGTGCGGAAGACGAAAACTTGCTTTCTCAAAAAGTTAATTCACACAGAAATTGCATGCATGTCTTTTGCGATTGAGAATGTCGAAGCATAAGAATTCACCATTGTTTTGCATGTATGTAGATGGGAGATTGTTGAAACAATTAAAACACAGTAGGCTTAAAACCTATGATGTGTCTTGTAGACTAGCCTCTTTAAGTGGTGATGTGGAAGAGAACCCTGGACCATCAGATTATTGCAGTGCAGATACCAGTTCAGTTTCATTACTAAAAAGCAGGTTGTGTGAATCTTCCCTCTTTTTCTTCTGTGATCCCAGAGACGTCCGTATTCTACACCGAGAAAACATTAGTAATTGTAAGCTAATTTCGTTGAATGTAAGGGGCATAGGTATCTTTAAGAAGAGGAAAACGATCTTTACTTGGATTTATCACAGACGACGGATGTTCCTTTTGTAAGTTCAATCCGGAAACCTTAAGACACCTTCTTTTCGACTGTGTATTCACAAAGCTTTTCTGGAAAGATTTCGAATTTTACTTCTACTCGCTATCAAACGAATTCTTTCACCTTACTTTAAAGGATGTTTTACTGGGAATCGTAAATTTAGAATGTCCCCTACTTAATTATCTCCTGTTGATAGCCAAATTATACCTCTGGGATTGCAGAAGATCTCAAATTCTTCCACGCATTGCTGGCTTTAAGAAAAAGATCAAAATCAAATTTGAAACAGAAAAATACATTTGCACTAAGAATAATACTTTAAATCAATTTAATAAAAAATGGGCCGGAATTGAGTGCAGTAATCTAATCTTAGAGAAATGCGGCCTGAATTTGTAACATTGAACATTGGTCAAAAGTCTTCTCAGTGCGCAAGACATTGTATGGACTTTCATCAGTTGTTAGAATAGTGTGTTAGCAGCAGTAGTAGTGTTGTATCTGTTAGTTGTATTATTATCAAGTTTTTTTTTTGGCCCTATTAGTAAATAGTATTGTTGGTATCTAGAATTAATTCCTGTAAAAAAGTTTGTTATATTGTTAGTATTGTAAGCAATGTTGATTGGTATTTTAATTTGTATTTTGTAAGTTTATTTTAAATAAAAAAAAATAGAAAAAAAAGGTTGTGTGAATCACATAGAACTGCTCTTGAAAGTTGATGTACTACGAGATGGTGGTTGCTTTTTTTGAGCTGTGTCACATCAACTCTACGGAAATCCTCATAATCATTTACATGTGCGTAGCCGTGGAGTTCAGTATTTGCTGCATAACCTCGAACAGTTTATAGAAAGTAACACTGACTACTCTTGGCAAGGATATTTAAGTGATATGTCATGTCAGGGAACATGGGCTGATGCAATCATAATTCAAGCAGTGACCAATTCCTTTAACTTACTAATACATATTGCGGAATCGAAACTTTTACTATTGTTGAACCAGTGAATATGATGAGTGGATGCAGAAACATTTGCATTGGACACATAGGTGAAACTCATGTTTCTACGGTAGAAAAACAATTTTTTTCAGCAGTACTTGCTGGTACGAAATACACTGAAAGTTTAGTTGGAGACAAACCAGTTGACAAAAAGGAAAAACTCAGACCCTACATGAAAGAATACATGAAAAACAGAAGAGCTGATCCAGAATTTAAGAAAAGAGAGATCGAAGCTCTGTTGTTATGAAGACACAAGAATAAGAACAATTCTCGAAAAAAAATGAATAGGGCTGCCAGAAAAAGGAACAAGGCCAACGCAGAACATGTAGTTCTAGGGGAATTTGACCACCAAACTTCCCAGGTGGGGATTTGAACACGTAGCTTCGATTTCATCTTTACGTGTTTATCATCACCACGAGACGAAAACAATAACAGAAGCCGTTACTGTACGCGATTTCAAAGGAAGAGGTTGCGCTTTCGTTTCAGTCTGCCTGACAAAGAACGGGGTACAGAAGCTTTGCTCTGTATTCGAAGGTATTTTGAAAAGTGTTTTTACAAACTTGTTACAAGAGATCAATTGTTGGATTGTGTATTTCATCACCTTTAACGGACCTATGGTGGGGCATTTGAACGGCTCTTTGGCCCGGGGAGGGGAGGGGGGAATTTGAACAGTCAAATGCCCCAAAATTCAAATGCCCGGGTTGGGGAGGGGGGTTGTGGAAGCTTAGAATTGACCGGTACATTAGTGTGTGTACGAGTGTTCACTGTTTGTCTTGGGATTTTGTCACCTCGATTCGTTCAATGGCAGCAATACAGTCTTTTCTGGCTGCCTTTAAACCTGTGTTTTTGTTACTTGTTATTTTGTCACCTTAATGTTTTGTGTTACGTTGTTTAGTGTGTTTGTCATTTGGTATAAAAGGCCAGTTTAGTGATGCAAGATTGGGCGGAAAGGTTGTTTTTCTTGTTTTTTTTTTTTTTTTTAACCCGAGAACTTATGAGTATTGCGTTAAACTGTTGTCTTTAAATGCTCGGGTGATTCGCTCTTTTGAAAAACGTAAACCTGTATTTAACAAGCGGACATTTTTTTTGCAAGAAACGTGCAGTACTAAGGAGATTGAAAATAGTTGGAAAATGTAGTGGAAAGGGGAAATTTTCTTTGCCCGTGGTTCTGAGCATAGTAGGGGTGTTCTTATCTTGGTAAAAGGTTCCCTGGAAGTTGAACTCAAATCTGTGCATCAGGACAGCCAGGTTCAGTTTATTCTCTTGGAAGCGATAGTGCAAGGCCAGAATTTTAATATTTGTGCTCCAAATAAAAAAGAAAAATACATACGCCCTACCTTTTAACGTCACTTTAGATACTACATTAAGAGCGTTTCAATGTAAGTTTTTAAATCGTATTATATATACTAATGAAAAACTGTTTACTTTCAAAATTGTTGACTCCCCGTACTGTATAAAGTTGAATCCACAGAGCATTTATTTTTCTCTTTTGAAGTAGTGCATATATTTTGAAAAGAGCGTTTATCTTGGATTGCGATTTATAGTAATGAAGTAAAGGATATTTCTCTTCTGGGCGTCTTCTTTGGTAAATTTAATATCGATTAATCGTTTTATTACTGGCAAAACGCTTTATTTATGGGTGCAAATTAGATAGAATACTTCCATTCTTTGATGTTTTTAAGGCTAAATTAACGGCTACTTATAAAATAGAACTATACGTCGCTAGGAAAAATGATGTTCTTTCACAGCATTATGGCAAATGGGATTCGTTTATTTAGAACTGCTATTTCTTGAAATCAATCCTCTCTCCGAATATAATCAAGAACGAAACACTCCTGCCACAAATATGTTCTTCTTTCTCCATTAAGGTGGCCTCCGTCTTTTGTTTTTGTTTTGTTTTTTATTCTTGTTCATAAATAATAATCTTAGTTTATGAACTGTAAGTTAGTAGTGTAAGTATATGAACTGTTAGTCTGGCAATGTTAGTCTAGGTACTGTAACTTAATGTGAAATGAAATTAATTAAATAAATTTAAAAAAATTGTCGTATCTTTCCTGCGTAACTATGGAAATATAAATGAATGCATGCAAAGCATTGATAACTTGTGTGCTCAAATAGAACTCCGTCTACTCCGTTTGTTACTCAAATAGAACTCCGCTATTTTTGGAAATTTCGTAATCGGAAAACGAATATTCTTCGTTCTGGTCTAGTTTAAATTTAGCCAAAACAACTAACAGAAAATTAATCTAGCGTATCATAGGCAAGAAACTAAAGGAAGTATTGCTGGAGCTTTGTTGTCTTGCCAACGTTCACGGGTTGGTATTTATGCGATTGACTGCATGGAGGAAACAAAGAAAGTGACCGTGTTAAAAAAAACAAACAAAGGAATCGTGGGTGTTAAAAAAACAAAGGTCTACCGTAATAACGGTGCAAAAACAATGGCTTTGAACACGCTAACTAATATCAACTGCTCTTAGGTGCATAAGCGCGCGTGAAGTGTGTCAGTTCAACTGCATGCAAGCGTGTAATAACGTGCCGGTGCGTGCGTTCACCTTATTCCTTGAAATCCCGTGGAGGGTCACAATAATGTTTTTGTAACATGTAATGTACTTCACTGTACACTGTAGCAACCTCTGGGATATAATTGTAAGAGATTTTCTCTTAGGTATACATGTAACACATGGTACATTTTATGTTGGGAACAGGGTTGGGAGGTATCCATAGATCTTCAGTGTTTGTTTTTAATGTCAGTGCCGTAAGAAGTGTGTGTATTTCTACTATTAGTATCAGCTATACATATAGATCAGAGTTGGAAACATTGAACATTGGTATTGCAGTCTTAGTACTAATGTGAGTAATGCGTAAACAGGGCATATATAGTAAATTAAATGCAATCTCACTGTTATTCTTTCAATTAGTGATGTTGTTATTACTGTGAGGTTAATCAATAAATTGATGTTAGGTTTATATATTTATGTATAAATTTACACAGTTTCCTCTGCTAAAACTATAAACGGAATTCACATTGAAAAATAATCCCTGATTTCACTTTTACAACGTAACAAAATTATATTATAAGTTTTATGTTGTTATCTTGCTGAAGAGTTATCCAAGGCAGTTGGGCCAAACAGAAATGTAAAAAAAATTGTTTTAGGTGAATAGTTCTTATAATTGTTATTGCAGTGTATTTGCTAATAAAGTGGGTACAGTAAGAAAACAGATCCGGATGGCGAATCACAACTTTTAATCTCCGACAAAACAAGGCCTCGTGTGCAAACCAATATGGGGAAATGATCACGTGACAAACTGCTAAACAGGGAACCCAAAACGTAAGGCCTAATAATTTCCTCCCCCTTAGACTTAAAAATGTAAACTAACAGAAAAAAAAAATAATAAAAAATAAAATGAAATAAAATAAAGTTTGAGAAAAATGTCAAGGTGTCTGATAATATCCTGGTACTGTGATGACACTAAAGAACAGTACTGTTTTGTCCAGTTGAAAACACAGTCCTTCAGTCTCTGGGGTGGTCTAACAACTCAACCCGCTTGGGTATTAATCAACTCTGGTTGTGGGTACCAAACATTCTGCTTTAGGATGAAAGACTTCAAGGTGCTGCTGTTGGACTAGAGCAATTTCTTGTTGACCTCCTTGGTTACATCTGGCTCAATTAGGTCCAACCTGGTCTTGACATTTCGGCCCAGAAGGAGCTGCACTGGGCTGAGGGAGATGATTGCATATGGTGCAGATTGATATGCTAACATGAGTCTATCAAGCGTGTATTACAGGGTTTTTCTAGGCTTGGCAGCCTCCACTCCTTTCTTGAACCTCAATACCAATTTTTCTGCCTGACCATTGGTCACTGGGTGGTAGGGTGTACCAATAACATGCTTGTTACCATTAGCTGTTGTAAACTCGTAAACTTGTCTGACACAATCGGATCAGGGATTTCCAGGCAGCCAAACAGGGAGCGCAGTGTGCTAATTGTCTCCTCAGCTTTAGTGTCTTCTAGAACAAAGGCCTTGGACCACTTGCTCTGTGCATGAATCAGCACCATTAGCATCTTTCCTTGAACTGGACCAGCAAAATCTATTTGAAGCCTTTGCTTTTATGTGAATCTTGCAATTTAGGTAAAGCCGTTACATTATTATTAACTGGATTATTAGCTGTCTCCTGGCATCCCTTACAATTTCTGACTATTCCCTCTATATCCTTGTCAAGCTTTGGCCCCCTTCATCTTGACCTCACCGATTTGTCCCCCATGGAGTGTTTCCAGAATTCTTTCTCTATAGTTAAACAGTTCATTCATTTCTGGAACTTCAAAATAGGAAGACAGCGTTATTTTAAACCAAGACAAACTATCTATATTATGGAGACTGCGATTTCCGAACTGTTTAACTGTAGTATAGATAGATTTTCATCGATCTTGCACTCTAGACTTCGCCTAAACGCGTGTGCTTTAAACCCTTATCTTTTAACATGAATTGTAAGCAGCTTTCTATGTGCCGCTGTGGCTCTGCATCGGAACCTCGAGTTCACATTTTTTTTTTTACTGCTCTCCTTAGCTGCACATATTTTTGCTGAACAGTGGTTGCGAATGTCTGAGGCGCAAAAACTAAACACGTTTCTTTTTGGTTACAGTGACATTTCTTTGTCATTGAATAGAGAGTTATTTCATTGTGTTCAAATTTACATCAGATACTAAGCGCTTTACTCGCGATTCTAATTAGAGTTTTAGCCACTGCTCGGAATACTTGTCCTTTATTCTGTCAATTATGCTTTAGTGTGTGTTCGACCGTAAACGGGTAAAAAAAAAAATGTTGCGATATCTAAATCAGAGTGAGGCTCTTCGATGAGCTTTAGTTGCTCTTGAGGCAAACTCTGCGCTCCAATATGTTTAAATAATCTTTTAGTCACGAATGCCTAAAACTTATTGGTCATGAAGGAGCTCGGTTCGGATAGCCTCTCCAAACTTGCATTCCGTGGCTAAGTGCTTCAATGTTGCTACATAGTGACTGAATGACTCACCGGAATTCCCGGCTCGATTATCGAACTCATTGCTTGCTACCAGGGCTGATCTTTCAGGTTTGAGTTGTTCCCACATTCGCCGCTTAGTGACATCATAAGTAATTTAGTCGTCTTTCAATTGTGCAGGAGCCACCAAATCCTTGGCTAACTGGTAGGTTTCTACTTGAAGGTTCGTCAAAACAGCCGTCTTTGTTTTAGCTTCCGATGCAAGGAAATAAAAGTTTTGCTGTTCGGTATAGGACTCCCAACCTGTTCTCACAACTTACTTTATCATTTTACCCGTGGTTTGACTCTTGTTTATGTTCAGGGCTTTGTCCAGCATTCTTCGATGTGTCTTTCACATGACCAAATTCCCGTTTACCGATTCTGCTTGATCAAAAAGATCCTATCTTTGTCGCCAGTTGCTGTGTATTTGCAAATATAGCGGAGACAGTAAGAAACAAGATCAAGATGGCGACTCACAACTTTTAATCTCCGACAAAACAAGGCCTTGTGTACGATCCAAATATGGGAAAGTGATCACGTGACAAACTGCTAAACAGGAAACCCAAACCAAAAGATCTAAATATAGTTTGCTTCATAGAAAGTGCGACATACCGGGTTGTATTGACGAGTTGTTTTTGTCAAAAACCCGAACGAGCGAGGTACGAGCGAGTGAGGGCTTTTGATACAAACAACGATCTGGAGGATGCGCCCCGCTAAAAAAGGCGCCAAATCTGAAAAGCAAGTTGAATGTAACGATGCACGATTCTGATTGGCTCAGAAAGACCTTGCGCTATCGTTGATTGGTTATACTTTCACACGTGAAACAGCTGTACGCCATTCTGATTGGCTGTATACGCTCTTTTCACATGTGAAAATAAAGCGTATAGAATTCTACAAATCAGCTTTATGAAATAAAATTATCGTGTTACGTGTTATAAAAGTTATTACGACGCATTATATTGTATATATTACTGTCATTATTTACGTTTTGGGGGCCGTCTATGTTTTAGACATCTTTGATTTACTGTCATTTTCAGTTGAACCCAAGTTGATAAATACCAGCCCCAGTCAACGAGTCCACGAAGGCGGTAATGTCACATTTTTCTGTAATGCGACTGGTAAACCAGAACCAAATGTAACCTGGACCAGACTATTGGAAGATGGTAGAGACAGTGGAGTATTGCACACTGGGGTGGAGTGGGTACGCAACAACATCAACAGAAGTGCTGAAGGGACATACCGCTGTACTGCTAATAATACTGTGGGAAATACTGTCAATCATACACTGGATTTGACTGTTTATTGTAGGTATTATTTTTTCTTTCCTGTTTTACTTTTAAGAACTGGTGTTTTTAATTCCTATATAAATTTGGTAAACGTAAATATTTATTGGCAAAATAAATATATCTAATGTGTAGGTTAATTATCTAATTATCTGTCTCTACAGTAAAGATTATCATACTTCAGGGTTTTCCTTTTCGGCCAGCGACCGGCGATTTTCTCTGCCTGTGAACAGCTTCTTTGCCGGCAACTGTTATAACAATATTGTAACTAGACGCTCTCGGGCTAGACTTTATATTACAGCTTCGAACAAACGTGAATGTCAGTTTACGCCTAAGGTTTGTAAATGTTATATACTATATGGCTGGTTCCACGACCGCAAAAAACCTACCAGACTGTATATCACACCGCAATTCTTGTAGACGTCGTGTTTAAGCTGAGCGATTTCATTAGAAAGATTTCTAAGGTTTTACAGAAATTTCAGTGATAATTGGGTTTGTTTACTAATCGGATTAATGTTGACCAATCAGCTTTCTTGGCTCCCACGATAGAAAAACAGTCGTGAAACTTGATGTCATTCACCGTGATTCCAAGTTATCGAGGGCGAAGAAGCGATAAACAACAATAAAAAACAACAAAAACAACAAAACAACAATATTACTCATCAATCGGATATACTATTTTTCCGATTTAGCCTTATTGGCCCTGTCCCCGCTAATGTCTTTCCACACGACCACGCAGGAAAAAAAATTGAGTGTGAATAAGAAAAGAATCCAGACATGATTTTGAAAAGAGGCCCTAGGGAATTCGGGCTGACAAATATAGTCTCCGAGTTAATAGCTTTGTTAGCCGTTTTGCGGTCATAATTACCAAGAACTTTATTACAAACAAACAACAAGTTCAATAGATTTTAGAAACATGTCTTCAATCATGGACAGAAATGTTGAGACAATTTACCAACACTCACGCTTTGTAACTAACAACAGAATTTTGTATTTGAACGAAAACATCTTTTTCATCTGAAATCACCCCCTCCCCCCCAAACAATGTTGCAAAACGCTTTGTGGATGTTCAGTTGTTTCCATCATTGAAAAAGGGGGGAGGGGAGGCTACCTTTCACGACAGGAGAGGGAACAGAATTTACACCAAGGAAAAAGGTTGGTAATTTTCATGTGTCTCAACAACTTTTGTCCATGATTGTAGCAATCCTTTGTAACGTCAACTGTTTCACCTGCAAGCGTTATCAAACTTTGAGCGTTATCACGCTTTTGTTGTCAAGACCACACCTGAGACAACGTAATTGAGAAAACTTCATCCAAAAATGCTACCAAAATTTAAATTAGATGATAAAAATCCTTATAACCTCCTTTTTTCGCGTAATGTTGTCTTGCACAAATTGTTGACTCACGGCATCCAATGACGCGTCTGTCTTGTCGCTGTACAAAATTCGTGTATTAAGCTCAGCTTTTGGATCCCAATGACAACAATAGCTGACAATATAAGAGTTAATAGTATTCATGTGCATAACATTGGCTTTCAAAGATAGTTCAGAGTTTATCATACCTTTATAGTTTGCTTTCATTGCTTTCATTGAGTTCTCTATAAGTTCGCAGAACGACCTGGCCGAAAAGTGCTCACTGTTGTAGTTTTGGGTAGGTCTACCGCGAACGGCGTGTGCGTTTGTAAGCAATGTTAGCATTCCAAGGAGAAACCCGAACATGAGCAGAGTACACATCTTTCCCATCCAACATCGATGGAGCAATAACTTGATGACCTTGTGCGCAGCCTCCTTTTCATAATAGCAATACCCAAAGGCCTCTGCGGGTGTTCGATTTGCGACGTTGTTTATAGATAGATAGAGTGATAGACCGAGAAGGTAAACCTAGACTCGGGCTACCTGTCGTAGTAGCCCGAGTAACAAGCGCTAAGAATAGTGCTTCGAATAAAATGTTAAAGAAATCTTTGGTGCTTAAAACAAACGGTACGCACATTTACGGTTGTCTATAGACAAGAATAGAAGAAACTCGATACGCGGAGTAAAAATTACATTACTTGAGGTCAAAAGCAGGAGATTTTTCCCGTTCATTAGCAGTGAAGTTGAAGAATGACATCACAGCTCTTCGAAAAGTGACCTGTTGATCTTCGGTCAAAAATGGATTGGTAACAGTTACAGTGAAAGCTGGTTTCCATTTGATCACAGATGTTCGCATAACTTTTTGCGATCTGCGACGCGTGATCGTCTGCGATCATATGGAAACCAGCCTTAATTTGAACAAGAAATGTGATCATTGAATTAAGAGAATTCGGCCACGATACTTTCCCGTTTACATCACTTTGCGAAATCAAGACACGAATCAAGACACGAAGTGCTGAATGATGCGTGATGCGGCTGGACACGATATTTTGTGGTCCGCGTTTACGTTATTTTTCCTCCTTTACGGACAACTGTTCTACGCGATAGAACAGTCTAGAATACGTCTAAATGGGGGATCTTTTCGCTGCAGTGGTTTTGGTTGCGAAAAATGGACGAACGTAAGGGAATTTCAAGATTATTCCTCCTTGGCTTCGCTGGTTTTCCGAAACGAAAGTTTAGTTGATCATTTGCATGGTCATTTGCATGCTGATTGCGATCTATTGTATTGGCTGCCCTGGAATTCTAACAATGGTTTTCCCGGACGCTTCATTGCGTTGCTGGGATCCCCAAACACTCGTCGCGGTTCGCTAATGATCAAGTTTAGGCGACACAAAAGACCGTGTGCTTACTATGCGAACTCGAATGCGACTTTCCATCTTATTTTAGATGTAGGCAACTTGGTGTTCAAACTGAATCCAGGCCCTGATAATAGGATCACAACAATTGTTTCTTCAAATAGAATGGTCAAGAATGGCCACCTGTGGAGTGGACATTCCCTTCCAAAGGGAGCTAATTTGCATAATCTTCGTTCTTTGGATCGCATCAGTGCTGCTCCTAAATTTTCGTTCAACAGGGAATTCACCTTGTGCCTTATGAACGCTCGATCACTATGCAACAAAACTCTTATTGTTAAAGACTTTGTTTTGGATTACAAGGTGGATTTGTTGAGGATTATAGAAACATGGCTGCATGTGGAAGGTAGTGAAGTGACTATTGGAGAGCTTTGTCCGAATGGTTATCGTTTCCTGCACTCCCCACAGTCGGCAGGGCGAGGCGGAGGTGTGGGCCTTCTTTACAAGGAAGGTATTGGCTCTAAAACAAGGTTATTTGAGCTTTCTTTTACATCGTTTGAATGCATTGATGTCACGTTTGTTGCTCGTAAGAGTTTGAGAGTAATCGTTGTCTACCGTCCCCCGGGGTGTGCGTCAGTTGGAGTCTTTCCGGAGGAATTTTCTAGCCTATTGCAAGAGACTGTAATATGCCCAGAAGAGCTTTTGATTTACGGGGATTTTAACTTCCATATGGACGACAAGGCTGATTTGGACGCGACACGATTTGGAGAGTTACTGGATTTGTTCAATTTAAAGCAACATGTGTGTGTACCCACCCATAATCGAGGTCATATATTGGACTTGGTTATTACAAGGAATGAGACTGAAGGTGCCTTAGGCCTAAAGAATGTTACAGTCATGGAACAGTTTATCTCGGATCATAAGGCTGTTTGTTTTAAGGTTACACAATACCTTCGCGGGTTCTTAAGAAATTAAATGCAGACCTTGAGCAGTTTAGTAATTTTCGCCCTGTATCAAATTTAAAGTTCCTATCTAAATTGATAGAGAAAACAGTCTTTGTGCAATTGAATAGTTATCTTGGTGAAAATGATCTACACGAGCCTCTTCAATCAGCTTACAAGATCTTTCACAGCACCGAGACTGCACTTCTCACTGTTACAAATGACATTATGCTGTCATTGGATAAGGGCGAAAATGTTTTCCTTGTTTTATTGGATCTGTCGGCAGCATTTGATACCGTTAACCATTCCTTGCTGCTGGCACGACTGCAGAAATCATTTGGCATCAAAGGAACTGTACTGCAATGGCTCGATTCTTATCTTTCTCAAAGAACTCAGTTTGTAAACATCAATGAGGCGAATTCTACGGTACGAGATCTTCCCGTGGGTGTTCCCCAAGGTTCAGTTCTGGGACCTGTACTCTACCTTCTGTATACTCCACTCAAAGTATCGTCCCTCTCCATCCTTTCAGTCCTTATGTGTTGGTGATGAGAGCGTGGCTGCCTCTCAGTCGGCTAGGAGTCTTGGTGTTACTTTTGATGAGCACATGTCTTTTCATGCACATGTGTCTAGCATCTGTAGATCATCATTTCATCATCTCAGGAACCTATCTAGAATTAGGAAGTATTTTACTAAAGAATCAGCAGAAGTTGCTGTTCATGCATTTGTCACTTCGAAACTAGATTACTGTAATGCATTACTATACGACTTACCTAAGTATGAGCTACAAAGATTGCAGTATGTACAAACCACGGCGGCTAGAGTTGTGTTGCAAGTGAGTAAGTTTCAGCATATCACACCTGTTTTGTGTGAGCTTCACTGGCTACCGATTCAATATCATATTATTTTCAAGATTCTGCTCCTCGTGTATAAATCACTGAATGGGACATCGCCTAGCTATTTAGCTCAGAATCTATATTATCGTGCTCATACTAGATCATTGAGGTCTCTTAGTAATGAACTTTTAATGCAACCTAGATCGTATACCAAGACCTACGGAGATAGAGCATTTGCTGTTCATTCACCAAGAGAATGGAACTTAATACCCTATGAAATTCGGAAGTCCAACACCATCTCGAGTTTTAAAAGATCACTTAAGACGTACTTGTTTACTAAATTCAATAATAACAGATCATTGTTTTTATAGATTTGTATATATTCTGTTAGTTTTAATTTTTCCCTTTTTTATTTATTGTAAATATAATAGGATATGGTTGTAAATTTGTAAATATTTTTAATAATGTTGTTTACATGACTGTAAAGCGCCTTGAACATAGGATAAGAGCGCTATAGAAATAAAGTTGTTATTATTATTAGAATTGGGTTACTAAATGAAAACACACATGATTCCCTGCAACTCTGAGTTTCGTGCTTACGCACTCATCTGCCTGATGAGTGCGTAAGCACGAAACTCAGAGTTGCAGGGAATCATGTGTGTTTTCATTTAGTAACCCAATTCTATATACCGCTCTACACAAATGTGTATTGAGCACTATTCAGCAGTGTTTTCTACAACTTCTCACGATTATTGTTATTATTATTATTATTAATCACTGGATCACTGCAATACTGAGTCCTAGCATTTGCAAAATGTAAACGCCCAGAATGCACCACATTGCAATTCAGAGTACATAAATTTTTAAAATTTCCTTGGGGAGCATGCCCCTGGACCCCTTCCCCCCCAGCAATTTGCGCTTTCAGCACTCTTTATGGGCACTTCGCGCCCATGTTATCTCCGCCTGTTATGGTTCTACCGACTTCTACTTCATTTGAGTAGGAAAACCCTGATACTTACAGGTGATTTGCATTCGAGTGCAATACATTCTAGTCTCCAGTTCACAATTTAACTGTACGTGACAGTAGTCTGTAATGTAATACAGTAGTTGTGAGTCCAACACAACTTTTTAGGATTTTTGAGCCTCAATCAGTCTTTTTGGTACTTAGGTATGTTTAATATCAGTTTTATGTAATAACTTTTTTGATATTAGTAGAAATAGACCATAGGCTATTGTTTGGAGAACAATGAATTATATTGTTCTCCAAATCCAAGATGACGGAAGTTTTTTAGCCATTCAGGAGCTGATTTAAGGTTACCGTATACCTTCGCGGGTGTCCTTCGCGAAAAAAAATATTTGCGCGCTGTCTTAAATGTAACAACCACAAACTATATATCAGTACAAAGCTAATGAAATGCACTATCCGGTAAAAATTATTTCGCTTTGATTTTTTTTAACCGTAAAGAGAGTGCGTCCCAAAACCCCAAAACGACCGACGTCTCTTCGAGCGAATTTATCGGGTATGGAATTCGACCTTAGAATGAAAACTACTGCATTATATCAATCACAAGGCATTAATCTTCAAAACCGTGTGAGGCTTTTTCGATATTTCTATTGGTTGCTTCGCAATTTTTCTGTCAATTTTGATGATCAAAAATTTACCGATACCTTTCACAACAATGGCCATTGCGGGGGATCAATTTAAAAAAACGGAAATCCCTGACACGGTTTTGATGATTGATGCCTTGTGAATGATATAATACAGTAGTTTTGTTTACGCGGTTGAGTTTGATACCCGATAAATTCGCTCAAAGGGACGTCGGTCGTTTCGCGCTTTTAGGTCGCGCTCGCCTTACTATTAAGAACAATTGAAGCGAAACAATTTTTATCGAATAGAGCATTCTATAACCTTGACATTGATATATAATTTGTAGTGGTTGTATTTAAGACAGCGCGGTAATATTTTTTTTCGCGAAGGACACCCGCGAAGGTATACGGTAACCTTAAGTATTCGAGATAGCGGCGCCCATGCAAATGAAAGTCAGCCATTTTGGACAACAACTTAGCAGCCTCGACGGAGGACCTGGGATCGGTCTCACGGATTTCCATGGGAACACAACCGTTATAAAATTCGATAAAATACTGACAGTGTCCGGCGCCAAAACGCACAGAAGTTTTTCCCGCAAGCGGTCGTGGTGAAGACTGAGAGACTTGGGTCTATGCTATGTAGGGTGTGCAAAGTATCATGGAGAGGAAATGGCATGGCGATGACGTCAGCCTACATCAGTATAGGCCCATTTACCTGGCTTTCATGCTTTGATTTTAATGAGATGCAATCCACTGTGACTCATGAAAATTTATCTTAGTCTGGCAAGGGTGTCACGTGTCACGCCAAATTCATTTTTCATTATATTCTTCAAAAGTCTTGGTGTTAAAAACTGGGTCGTGTGCTGAGTGACCAGCGTCCACTATTTACAAACATGGTGTAGTATAAAATGTTACCATTGATCATTACTTTTAGGAGATGTGGTGACTCCTAAAGGAGTCGTTTTTTGTCTCGTTGTTTTACTGCTCAATAATGGAGCGCAAAATATTCAATTCAGAAATATTAGAGACTTAACGTAGCGACGACGGGAGGGTTTCACGAGGGTGTTCGCGACCTAAAGGAACTGGGACGACAACCTCCATCTGTCAACTGTCAAGTTAAGTTACGCAACAATGGTTTTCAGGACGGTGTTCCGTGCTTTTGGCGCGAAATGCAAAACACAATTCTCGGTCTAGAGTTGTCTTTGTTTATTGGCCTGTTCCGATTTAGTGGTAAAATTATTGATTTTAAAACATGGATAAGCGTTTTTCAGCTTAGAACAATCAACAACATTCACAGTTCTCGTCGGGTTAGCCTAATGAGGTAACCAAGAAGACATGGCGTCACCTGACTGCTAAGTTTTGTGAATGTAAAGTAATTTAACTTATCATTTAAGACCCTCGCCGAAACCTGCCGGAAGAAGAGTTCTCGTATGGCGAAGTGCTGTAATCAAAATCAGGAAAAAAAAACTGGTCAATCAGATGAAATTCGGTCTTAAACTCGTCAGTTATTAAAAGACGAGGAGTTTAATGTTATTAGAGCGGTAACTGAAGCGAAAAGAAAAAGAAAAAAAAAATAATTTTCACCTATACTTCAAATTTCTGTTGACTGCTCGACGTGAAAGCAAGCCAAATGAAGTCATGCACGGGAGAACGACGGCACTCACGCTTGAATGCCTTGACTATTGCGCATGCACATGACGTAATTTTGAAGCCAACCCCGTCGTCAAATCTTCCCGTCGTCACTGCGTTAAGTCTCTAGTCTCTTCCTGTTCCGCAACTCTTTTGCGGAAAGCCACCTCGTTAGAGTGCCTGATAAGTTTCTCAGGCACTCCTGCCATGAAGTTTTGGTCTAAACAGCTGTTGGGAAGAGAGAGAGAGAGAGATCTTTCTTAACTTCCGAAAATGCTTGTGAAATTAAAGCCTCGAGTTCTTTGTCGTGCTCCATTGTCAACTTGAGTTGTCATACTTGGAAATAAAAGTGCTGAAGTATCTATGCCCTTCCAGCGCTTAGTGCTTAATCAAAATGATGTGCGCCTTGCTGTCCCTATGCTAATTCTAAATGCTGTGTACTTCGGAAGCGTCTATAAATAGGTGTACCTACCATCTCTCGATGTGTTCCGGTAAGACTGGAGAGAACTCCTGTGATTTATTCTTGTCAGTTAAGTTGATTTGTAGAAATTAAAAAGGCAAGGAATCGATTGTAATCAAATGGTGTAAAATTGTTGTCGAACAAAAGACATTCATCTCCTCTATCGGTAAGCTATAGTCATGCCTACCAGTGCTGAGAAATCCACAGAAAGAGTGAAGAAATAAAACGAAGAAAATCCAGAAGGGTACAAAGAACAGAGAAAGCGACGAAAAACTGAAGACGTGGAGAAAAAACCCCAGATCTTTACAAGGCTCGGAAGGGACAAGAAAGAGTTGTTCAAGGGAAGAAAGCAGCAGAACGGCGGCATACTTCACCGTTGGATGGCATTGAGTGGACAGACCAAACGGAGGCAATTGTACATGTTGAAACATTGATTTCAATCATGGACCATGAACATCCTTTAAGGGTTATAAACTTTGACTGCCAGGAGGCATTATGCGATAACTTCAGGAAATGAAGTTCTCGACAAATTTTTTTCCAGGGAACAGCTCCCTATATGTGTAGATTTCGATTTTGATTTGTCTTTACTTTACAACCAAATTGTTGTATATTGTAAATTATTATTTTAACATGAGGGGATTTGTAAATAATTTTTTGTAAGTCTGACGCTTCTCCGCAATGGAATAGTATACGTTCCACAATGTAAATAGGTTTCAATATATACGTTTTTGAAAATTATAGTTGTTAAAAGGAATCAGAGTCAATGTCTATTGGAAAATTACCATCTATTAATACGAGCTTCTCTTTTTGATGGGGTACTCGCCCAACTAAATCTGCTGAATTTTGACAACAATGAAAATAGGAATATTTCACTCTATTTTAAAGGAGCAGTGTCACGGGTGACGCATGGGCATTAGCGCACCTAAAATTTTGATAAAATTGGAAATGTTTTTCAAAATCGCCGAGTGGCCAGAACAGCGATTTATAGCGTGGCCCCATACTCATGGAATATTGTCAACCTGTTTTCTTTTGGTTGTCACGTGACTGACCGAGCGTACGAACGTACGTACGTACGCGTCTACAGATTGTACGGGTAGGGTAGGGGAGACTATCAAAAGGAAGAGAGGGGTATCTCAGGCGTGTCTTGGCAAATCCAAATCTTTTATATTGGACATTCAAAATATGGTCAATTGACAGCTGTCAAAACGGGATAGCCACTGACCAGCATCACATGATCAAATTGTGGGCTCATGTGTTAACTCATCGAGTTCTGGTAGCCCGCGTATTTTTGGCGGGAAATTGTGTTGACGACTGAAAAGAAATTTTCAGTTCATTGTCTTTTTGAGACAATATTGTTATTCTACACTGTTAAAGTTTTACTAAAGGATAAACGAAACAATTTCTATTGCTATTGTCAACAAACAATAGCAGAGAAAATATAATTTGCAGAATACAGGGTTCAGGTGAAGAGCAACAGGAAAGAGAGCGGAAGAAAGCAAGAATTAACTGGGGAAGAATGAGCGAAGAAGATCGCCAAAGAAGGCGAGCTCGGGAAAGAGAAAGGAGACAAAATTATAGCGAAGAACGCCGAAAAGCAGAAAGAGTCCGGGCTCGAGAAAACTGACAAAATGTTAACGAAGAACGCCGAGAAGGGGAAAGACTCTGTGCTGTGGAAAACAGACAAAATTTTAGCGAAGAATGCCCAGAAGCGGAAAGACTCCGTGCTGTCGAAAACAGACAAAATTGTAGCGAAGAACGCCGAGATACCCTGCTAAAAGCCATGCAAGAGAGAAACCTCGGCTCGTAGGGTAAAGCAGAGAAGGTATTTTGCTCATGATTATGAATTATGGGATTGAAGGAAAGCCTGAAGTTCTTGAGTGCTTAATAATTTTACGATTTCACTTAATAATTCAATTTGAGTTGCATCCATAACTCAATTTAATTATAACATAACAAAAAGCAAAAACATTTACATTTATTTTGCTTCCATGCAGGCTATATACTGTAACTTAGATATCAAGCTAAATTAAGTAAAAAATGCTAGCGGAACTGTCTAAATGTGTTTTTATATAGATAGTTATATCTAAGCCCTTTTGCATACATTTTACCATACCTTGGAGTAAACATTTATTTTACCGAGGTGTTCGTTTTAACACGAAAATGAGAAGCGTTGTGTCCTGCATTTCCCATTAGCGTGTACAAATCTTTTAAATACATTTACGCAAAAAGAATGGTTAATTTCATCAGGAATAGAATACAGTACATTGATAATTTGTGTTTTTTGTAGAATATACTCCATGACTTTGTAGGTAGAAAGACCGTACTAATGGCAGACGAAAGTTTTGACAAAAATCATAGCGAGTTAACCGACCTCGACACTAAACTATAGTTAAAAACGTTTGTGAATTCCTTCGCAATATTTTAGAATGCTTTTACAGATTAAAGTGAAATGAAAGTACTAAACGGGAGCCCCACGTTTAGGCTTGGCTAAATCTATATATTATCTTGATGAATCGACGCCACCCTTGTTCATCGCGTGCAACAATATCGTCAGCATCCATTCTTTGCTTCCGTTATAATTTTGGTAACACCTTTGCTGTTTGGGACATTTAGAAGCGATTTGTTCGTATGCTCTTATGTCGGGCCATGGTGGCCGTCAAACTGGAAGCGAGCGCAAACGAATGTACACTTCGCAAAAGCAGTGTAGTCAGGTCTGGCAAAGGGCTCATTAAATGATTTCATTAGACAGTGTATTGTACTCTTCGTGGGTGTCCGCGAAGATCAAATGTGGGTACACCACGGACTCTCAAGTTGGTGGTCGTCTTCTTTCTCCGGAATGGCGAAGGTCAGTGTCGATTAGAGAATGTGTTGGTTACCTCTTACTGCAGAAAATTTTATTTCAGTATAAATATTTGGAAACAAACCATACTTACTTTTTTAGGAAAGAAAAAACAACTGCGACGACAAGTACGAGATCAGAGAAGGTCGAGGCTCCTGCTAAACGCTATCTTGAAGGTGAGATGTACATTCGACTTGCCATTTATAACAATGTTTATCCTTTACATGCGGCTTTATCGTTATACATTAAGGCTGTAGGTTATAAAAAGCCAAATTCTTTGTTGTCTCGGAAAAGATACGTAACAAATCTAACAAGCAACATGATCCTCGATCACAATATCTTTGTTTCTAGAATTCCTGATTATGTAGGCCCTCCACTGACCTCTACCCCTGTGGAACCAATGCTTTTTTCAGTAGCATCGCCTATTTTGACACTGGAAAGTATTGGTTCCACAAGGTCAATTGAGTTTTTTTTATTAGTTTTGAGTAAACACTGTATACACTATGTAGTAGCTACAAAGTCGTGTACCCTGTTGATCCAGAAATGTATTTGAATTGCATGTCATTTAGCTTTCAGTTTCTGCTAGCTGTTACAATATTTTTGATAGAAGTTGTAATTTGGTATTTGTGCTTTTCATGTTTACTCTTGCAGGCTGACTTGCAATAAAAGTTTTTAATAAAAATATTTTTTCTTCTCCTATCTTTTGTTGTTGTTATGCAATCATGTAACCTCTGGAATACACAGCAAGCTATGTTGGCACATGTGCTTGTATGTCAGAATGAAGCACCAAGATATATATTTCTGATTCCGTTAGATGCGTGAAGTAAACCAAAGAAAAAGTAGTCCAGAGTGTGTTGTTCTGGATTTTTTTCTCTTGCTGTAATATTGCTTCCTCTAATTTATTTCTACAGCAATGTTGATGTGACCGGGATTACAGAACTTTCTGTCAAAGATAGCACCTACCAGGTTGCCGGAGGCTGTAGTGTTGAACGAGAGTGATCCAGCATTGGTGGTTCCAACTATAGCTGCAAAGCCACCTCCACCATCAAAAGAACTTTTCCAGTCAAGGAAAACTAGGTTTAAAATGTCCAAAACAACTGAGTCCTCAGATAATGCAACAACGGAAAAGAATGTATTAATTACAGTAATGCCATTTTGTACAGCCCATTTATAGCCTATAATCAAGGATCAAGTCAACTGTCTCGCATAGGTGTCTGTTAGGGGTTTCATGGTGTCTATTAGAAGAGGTTAGACTGTGTATTTAGAAGGGTCTTTGCATCTGTGGTTTTAACAGGGTTGATTTTCCTCGGAATTTTAAAGCTTGACCTAAGAAATCACAATACTGGTATGTTTCAATCACATTTCTGTATGTGCTTGGTTATGGTAATTGGTTGCTTTTTCGTTTGTAGGCCTTGCATCAACGTGCAAAACAGATGTGTCTGTCTGAGCCAATCTGTCCATTTTGTGAGTTAGGTCAGCATGCATTTCCCATAGTAGGGCTAAAAAGAGAAAAAATGTGCCCTTTTGCTGCAGTTCACAAAAATGTATCTTGCAATTAACAAGCATATAAAATTATTATTATAAAGTCTTACCAAAGATGAAAAGTATACTTGTATTTAAAAAAAAAATGAACTGTTCAATGACAAAAAAGGTTTTAAATTACTTTTCATTTCTATTGCAATATTTATACACTATCAATTAGGCAATGCCAACAGTGGAATTTACACAAAACTACAAAATTCACTATGCTATCACTGCCAAATTCACTCCACAGTTAAAAACTCAATTTTATGTTCCTGACAATTTGACTTTATTCACAATTGTTCGTGCAAGTACTAATAGAGCAGGTTCTCTCTTCGTTCGTGATGGAATCCCATATAAACTCCGGTCTGAGATGGGTAGTGCTGACAAACCACTTTCACTACACACGAGGGGCACACTTTCAATGTTCCCTTTCCCAGATATTCATACCTATTAAGAACATAGTGCCTGTAACTAGCCTTTTGGAAGGACCTAGTGCTGTTGTCTTCCCTGCCGTTACGGATGTCGCCACGATTCTTGACATCCAGCTGGTGGACATCGGGGTCTAGGCACAGCTTTTGAAACCTTGTGTGCCTAGTGACACAGCACCTTTGCCCACAGCATTTATTCTCAATTTCCTGTGGCATCACCCCCTGACCCCACTCGTGCACCAAGGCAATGCCGACACAGAAGGTGGGCCAGGTTCAGATTCTTCAAGGGATGTTTGTGAAGCCATGTGAGAAGCTGAAACCTCTGCACCTTCATCCAGGTCATCCTCCATTATTAACAGAGTGTGGATGTAATCCATACTACCTCTCCCTCTCTATAAACTCCTAATAAACAATTTTCTAATCATTGGTTCATCCAATGTTTGGATGAGTTCCTAAAAGGATGACATACAATAATTAGACATCCAGAAAATTACCAAGTAAGAAACAAAAAACTTTGCCTTAGTATCCCAGAAATAACAATGGAAAACTAAGAAATGTGACAGGAAGTGAAATCTAAGATCTAAAATCAAAGATGAACTCTTGATATACAGGGCAAAGGTTCTTATTCATGTTTCTTGTGGATTGGAATTGGGTCATCCACATATAAATATTTATCACATCCTTGTTGTCATTCACCTGCTCTTCATCGTCGCTGGGCCTACCATTGGCATTGGTATATGGTTGGCTTGGTCTCTGGCTGGCTGAGGGGGAAATACTTTTACTAGGCTAGATGAAAATGGAAGGTAAAAACTGAACAAAATGGGACTGCCAATTGAAAGGGAAAAAAGAAATAGCTGATTTGAAAGCTATGGAAATATTCTAGGTACTAAATACTGAAATAATAATAAAAGTAATTTATTCATTTATATAGTGTGATTTCCAACAAAAAAATTTTCAGTAGCGTTTCAAAAATGTTATATTATGAGGAAAGAAAATTTACAAATAAAAATTGTTATTTTAAAGATAAAGATCATGTATTTGACAACAAGTAAGCTTACAGCTTGCAAGTGTAACACAAAACAAACGTGGAACAAAGACCTAACCAGCGAGAACATGAACACTTTCGACTGGCTAAGCGTATAGAGAAAAAACAGATAATACATAAATCACACTGTGATCTCACTTTATTTTTACAAGGCTTCGCTGCAGATCCACACTTACACAATGCTCCCCAGTGTAAGCCTTCGGTTCTACAAAGAAATCCTCGATTGAGGTCGCTAGCAGTCCGTTTTGTCAAGGGCGTGCTTGTACAAGTGCAAGAGATACGATTTTCCTACAAGTAAACGAAATATAAATTATGAAATAATGGATATTTCAATACTTTTTACTTTTCCAACAACAAATGTCAATTAAAATGTATGACCTACCGAAGGAATTCGAATGAAGTGAACTTACCGCCGCGGAATCTCTTCGAGTTTCTGTATCCATACTTCGAAAACTGGGCAAGACCAAAGATGTATAATGTGGAAACCAGCCAGTCAGAGAAATATTTACACCGTTTTTTTGCTTTCCCAGTCCTCCTTGCTTAAGGAAAGCACTAGACCGCGTGTCTTTCTGAAAGAGGGGTATCCCTACTTATTTATTTCTACCTATTTGTAGACACTCTTCTTGGATTTTACTCCCTTCAATCTTTGGTATTGCCTCGGGGTTCGTGATCCACCTATTGGAAAAAATCGCGCCAACGTTTGAGACATTTCAGGTGTCTCCCTGGATTCTTCTCTGACTGGGACAAAAACATGATCAGTGGGCGTTTACAGTAACACTTTATGATGTGCATCGGTGTGCTCAGGTAAAATTTATGGAGTAGACGTTTAACGAAGTCTCTTCTTTCTCTTTCTATACTCTCCTCTTTCTTTTTCGTGCAGGATCTAGGTATTTGGCGGGTCAGTATGAATTGTAAGACTAATCTATCGTGGACGTGGATTTGTCTTCTGAACTTTGGTGAGAAAGAGGTGAGAAAGCAGAAAAGAAACCAAAGGCCACGAAGATCAAGCAGGAACCTAAAGGAAAGACATTTCATAGTCAAGACAGTTCCCCTGGTTGTAGAAAACGAGGAAATAGTAGAAGTGCAAGTCTTGGAAGAAGGGGAAATTTTTGACCCTAACCTCTTTTTCGACAGGCTCGCACAGCAATGGCAACCCTTACCATTTAGTGCTCCTCAAACCTCTAAAGAACCCTTCAGGAATCTGTCACAAACAACCCTTGGAAGCAGAGAGATCCTTCACTCTTGTCCCGTACATCCGAACTGCGTACGGTCATTGGGAGTGCTACAAGTGCCCCGTCCAAAATTGTTTTGTTAGCTGCGGTGTGGACTATGTAGAGGATTACTTAGACTCAGTTAAACGTCAGCTCCACAACTTCTACCTGAGCAAGCCCGTGCACATCATGAAGTGCTACTTTAAATGCCCTTTGATCATCTTCGCTCCTTATCGTCGCATTCGTCTAAGTGTAAGGGATGCTTTTGTTCGAGCTCGTTCAGAAAATTTAACGAAAAGCTGGTAAACTCTTTAAAAAATTCCGCCACTTTTTTCACTGCGCAAAGCCGGGGGAAAACGCGAGCACCGTCCTTTATACTCCGATAAACGACGCTGTTTGGACCAATCATATCGCGCGTAGTATCGGGACTGTATTTTAAATATTACGAGGATCATCAAGATTTCAAGGTTTCTTGAGGAGTGAGCCTCGTGAGCAATATCGCACGCCCAATAATCAGCGGGGTTGCTTTAAATGCACAGCCAAATGTGATCTATTTCGTAATTATTTAAAGGAATCCAATTGCTTTACTAGCAGTAGTACTTACAGGACTTATCCTATTACGCAGAGTCTTAATTGCATGAAACCCTGGTCTTTTCCCGCTGTCATTTATCTTGCATGTTTTTATTACTCGAAAGATGTACCGACTAAAACTCTCAGTTTTGGACTTTTGTTATCGTGGGGTTATTTATTACAAAAATCCGTGTTTTTTTTTTGTTGGTTGGACTGTTAAACTTTATTTCTCGTTTAAAATCAGTGCATATTGAGGCGCTATAATAACACTAGTAAGAAAAATATATGTTACGGTTTTATTGTAATCCCTGACGTTGGATGGAATTTAAGTTCAAATCGTTCAAATATTGTTTTATGTTTTGTAATTTTGCTCATTTTGCTTGCGTTATCTTTAATAACAGTTGTGTTTTAAGGGAAGGACCAATAGAAATTACCGGGGGGTGGGGGGGGAGGAGTTAAACAATTTTTGGTGCATGGATTTTTCACGAATATTTTTTAGGCACAACCTCTTGTAGGAATTTTCTTAGACAAGTCTCCCTTGCAGGAATTTCTCTTGGGGAAAAGTCACCCCCCTTCCCTCCCTCTCCAGATATTTCTAATGGACCGCCTTGAAGAAAATAAAATGAATTATGTCAATTTCAATCCACTCTCCAAATTCGTGAGTCCCCACTTTTCCTCTTTTATGGGAAAGCCATCATTTCCGGTCCGGGGATCATTTGCGGTCCAATTTGGGGATCATTTACGGTCCAGGGATCATTTGTGGGCCGAGATCATTTGCGGGCCTGCCAAAAAACGTACTTGTGAAGTTTCTACTCACTTTAACAAAGAGCCTCATGCTCTGGCAGATTTTGAATTTTTAATTATTGAACAGTTGTCCAACTTTAGTGACCGTATGCTTACTAGAGAGGCCACACTTCTTATTTGCAAAGGATGCAATCGCCAACTTAAGTTACATTTTAGAAACCTTAGAAATGTAAAGGAATATGTGTAAAACAACTGTACCTCGCGATGGTACATTGCATGTAAGTTTTGACACCCCTTAAATGCATCAACATTTAACAGGCTGTGTCAAGGCACAAAAATTAAGTATGTTTCCTGTTTTTTAACTGTCATTTTTATTCAGTGACTCAGACCATCAAATAAAGTTGCTTTAGTTGCTGCATGCTCCGTTTTCATCTAACTTCACAACAACATTTTCACTTTTTAGGAAAAACATTTGGCTTCACCCTGCACTAAAGTAAATGTTCTTTCGAGGAACTGGGCCCTGGACTTTTATAAATATACTGGACACCAAGCATTGGGCACTCAACCCTTAGAATATTCAATCACATGCATTCAGATCAGTAAATACAATATGTAATAAAATATATTGTTAATATTATTTCCAAGATCGGTCAGTGAAGGTGGAAGTAGTAATACCAATAATAATAATAATAATAATGATAATAATAATAATAATAATAATAATAATAGATTTTATTACACATTGTATTTACTGATGTGAATGCAGGTAATTGAATAATCTAAAGGTGTCAATGCATGTTGTCCAGTGGATGGTGTCGAAGAGCCACGTCAAGCTTATGGGTGGCAATTGGCATCTCTGCACAGCTCCTTAAAACAATGTGTCATAAAAGTATTATTTACTTAAATTCAGGTTTTGTGATATCTGGAATGATCAAGGTCTCTGTGTTACTAGCCTTGCCTGATTAGCTTATCAATAATACTGTTTTATCACCTGCAGGGCAAAATTACTGAACGCTGATTGGCTTAGACAGAGGGCATTTTTTCTTAATCACGAGGGCACTTTAGGTAATCAAGAGGGCATGATTACTTGCTGCTGATTGGTCATAAGTTGCTTGGCTACGAAGCGTTATTGCTGATGAATTTTTTTTGCAACAATGGCTTCCCGTTTCGCGGAAGCCGACGGAACCTTAATTGAGGAACTATAGCACGGTAGCGAGAAGAAAAACACTAAACTAAGTACTGTCTATTGGACCGGTGTTTTCAGGCAATGGGCTGTAACAAGGGGAAAAATGGAGGAAATTGAGAGCTACGAAGTGTCACAGCTGAACGAAGCGCTCGCCCAATTTTTCGCAGAGCTGAGGAAAGAAAACGGCAAAGAGTATGAACCAGACTCTTTGAAGGTCATGCAAGCATCTTTAGATCGCTATTTAAGAAGCAAAAATTATCCAAAATCTATCGTAAGAGATGCAGAGTTCCTGTCGTCACGAAAAGTCCTAGAAGGAAAGGCAAGAAAGCTTCGCGAGCTTGGAATGGGCAAGCGGCCGAACAAAGCCCAGAGTCTTACGAAAGAGGAAGAGGAAATATTATGGGAGAACGGGCAGTTGGGAGACGAAACTCCCCGGTCACTCATAAACACAATCTAGTGGTTGCTTACGATGCACTTCCGACTACGCGGCCGACAAGAGCACCATGATATGAAAGTCGAAGACTTCAAATTTTAAAAAGATGATGGCAGCTTTGAATTCGTCACTTTTGCCGAAGGTCTCACAAAGACAAGAGGTGGCGGGCTGCGAGTCAAATCACGGCTAGCTACCCCTAAGATGTTCGCAACCGGTGAGAAGGGATGTCCTGTTGCTTTGTTGAAGAAGTACTTAGAAAAGCGACCGGCAGAGCTGAAGACTACAGGGCCATTGTACCTTGGTGTTATCGAAAACCCAAAAACCAGCGTGTGGTACAAAAAGACACCCATGGGGAAAAACACCATAAATAACATCATGAAAACAATGAAGGAAAACTCACCTCTGAAAGTTACCTGCCCAGACAAGAAGCTTACTAACCACAGCGCCAGAAAAACGGTTGTCAAGAAATTGAAGAGCTCCGGCATTCCGAAATGAGAGATTAAAAACATTACTGGTCACAGTTCCGAGCAAGGTTTGGATGACTACGACTCCGGTGATGAAAACGAGCAAAGAATGATGTCCAACATCATCGACAATCTCACAAATACTGCCACGACAAGGCAAGTACTTCAGCCACTGTCCTCAGTGCAAACACAGCCCGGCTCAGCTCCGAGTCAAATCTACAATTTCAGCCATTGCAGTGTGACTCTCAACATCGCTGGAAATCATTCTTCCCAAGCAGGTCTCAGCCAGAGCAAGCGAGGTTCCAAAAGAGTTTTTCTCCCAGAATCTGACTCCGATTAAGGTGTAATGTTCACATAAATACATTTTAAGCCTTTTTGCTGTTCGCGGCAACGATTTACTGTTGATTGCAATATAACTGAATGAAGCCGTGTAACGTTGTTAACTGTATTTTGAGAATAAAATGTTCATTGAATCTGTTGGTCAGTTACGTTTGTTTTGACATTTGTGGTGGCATTGAAAGGGCTTCATTGCCCGGACATTGTGCGAGAATGCAATTCCCACAAAAATTTTGCCCTTTATGTGATAAACAAGTAATCGCAAGTGCCCTCGGGCAATTAAGGATTAATTTCACTTGTATTTTCAAAGTTTTTCCAAAATTGCCCTCGTCGCTTCGCGACTCGGGCAATTATGGAAAAACTTTGAAAATACGCGTGAAATTAATCCTTAATTGCCCTCGGGCCCATGCGATTACACATACATAGCATTTTTTACCCACAAGAGAGCAAATCAAGGCTGGAAGGATGAAAAATTAAGAGTTACAACCTCATCTGAAATATGTTTTAACTATGAGCATTTGTTCGGGAGGTAATGGGTTCGATTCATGGGTTCGTGTCCTGTTGATTAATTCACTTTTCACATATTTAAACTGTTTTTTATGTGCTGTGTTGTTCCAGCAAACATTCATACTCCTGCATGGCTTTTATCTATTTATTTTTTCACAATCATGATAACAGCATGCAGCTCATGGGCAAATGCCTCGCGCGTGTTAGTCAATCATAGCGCGCGCTTTCCCAAAGCTATGTTATTATTTCTTCGATACCTCTGTGGAAATGAGACAAAATGAGTCAGACCGAACAGCTGTGAAGGTCCTCTGACAAAAAATGAGTGCCTGAATGTACTAAAAGGTATGAACCGCAAAGAGACACCGGTCTCCGATGGACTTTTCTCCGAATTGTCTATGGAACGACATTGCCGACTATCTTCTCAGATCAATTAACTAGGCTTATCAAACGGGACAGCTGTCTGTTTCTCAAAAGCCAGATATCATCAAACTTATTCCGAAGAAAGATACCGCCTATTTCTTTAAAAATTGGTGGCGCCCCAGGGGCGGATCCAGGATTTTACATGAGTGATTTGCAGCACCTTAACTAGGGGGGTTTGGGGGCATGCCCCCCCCCCCCCTAAGAAAATTTAAAATTTAGTGCTCCCAGAATGCAATTCGGTTGTGTAGCATTTTAAGCCAAATCAATTCTGTGTATTTACACAGACAAACCAGAATAACATTAAACTTTTTTTGTCTAAGGAGTCTAGCATGTGAATTAAGATTGAGGGCTACTTTTGAAAATGTAGTAGATCTGCTGCCTGGATTGCTGTCTTGGATGCTTGTGGGGGTGCCAATAACTTTCCAATGGGAATCAGGTCAGTTAGCTCAAAGTGGGAATGGAGGAAAAAAAATAAGGATTTATTAGTGAATATTAAGAAACATTGTTGTGGAAATGTATCAGCAAAACTGAAAAGTTGGAATCAAACTTGCCTTTTTCAGCCTTTTACATCAGTGTATAAATTGATGTGGTCCAATGAGCTCAGACTGAGAGAATATGTGAAAACCATTTAAGCTTATCAAATACCCAGTGTCAGTGGAAAAATAACTCTAAAAACTATTGAAGAATGACTTTTTTGTACAGATATAAGTATTAATACAATTGTACCACAGATACCAGTTATGTATCTGTACTGTTCTCCATCAGTTTAAGGATTACATCCAGATGGAACATAACTCACAAGTACTCCAGAAACACTAGTGACTGCCTGGTACAAAATTATTCATTTAAAATATTTTCCATTCTCATTCTTCTGGGATGTAAATTAGCAAATAAATCTATAATTTGTTCAAGATCTAATTCCATTTCCCTATGGGCATGCATCAGTGCTAATCCATTCAGTCTATCCTGGACCATTGTACTTCTCAAATACGTCTTCAGATTTCGGAGGGTTGAAATGGACCTTTCGTAAGATGCCGATGAAATGGGAATAGTGATCAGGATTTAAGAAGTATAGTATATCCTCACAAAGGTAGAATCCTACAAACTCTTCTCTGACTGTTTTGGTCGAGTGGAGAAATCTGATTACCACTGAAAGGTTTTGTTTATTTGATATGTCAGCTGCTTCGTCAGACATAATAGAAAAATATTTGCTGTCCCTGATTTCCTGTGACAAATTATTCACTATGATAGCACCCACAGGTTGTAATCATCTCATTTTGAATGGTTTTAGAAATATAAGTCACATTTCTGGGAGCGGTTTCCAGGTGATGTTTTAGTGTTTGGTCGCCGCTTCTAACAGTGTATGGAAATTACCGGAAAGACTCCCATTTCCTCGATCATAATCTCGTGTACCTCTGAGGGCTATGTTGTTTTTTCCGCAGAAAATTATTGTTTTAAAAAGGGATTTCAGAATTTCGCGATTTTTATTGATTTGCTGTTGAAGTAAATTGTTGATCTGCTGATCAATTGGAACCGCTTCTCTTCTCATGTTTCTCAGGAAATTCTCCACTGCGATCACTGCAAAATTATGCATCTCACATTTCCCGCTGGCGTGTTTGGTAAAACGTGAAACGGCGGACGTCCAAAGTGTGAGTGGAGACTTGAACAATTTGTCTAGTTTATTCTTATTTCGCCCACACTGGACTCCAAAACAAACACACGGTAAACAAAATGCACCATCGACATATTTAGAGTATGCTAGCCAGGGAAATCTTTTCAGCCAGCTCCGCACAAAATGACGGCTACAATTCGAACATTTCACTGACGCTGGGAAATCAAATAGCTCACCTGGTTTCCACACATTCTCTATGAACTTGTCCTGGTCCGAATATGAGTTGATTTCCTTGATAACTAAACCAACATCATACTGTGAACAGTCCTCCTTCCGACAAACTGGATCGCCTCGAACCATCATTTATAATTAAAATTTCCCTTGTCTTCCTTCCGTAGCAAGTTACTTCGGAGCAAGAACAAACGAGGAACTTTCGGGGAGAGACTTCCCTTTATATACGATTGTCAGTAGTTCGCACGGTAGTTTGCGTCCTGGATAGCCAATCACAACCGAGTTTGAGTAGTTCGCATGACAATGCGAGTGATTCTGGCCAATAGAGGAGGGTTTTGAGTGATTTGTGGAAAGATCGATAAACTAACCACTCCCACCCACTGCGTACAAATTTTGTCCGGTCGTGCCTACGAATTTTTTCGTGTTGTTCTCCGAAGTCTCGACAAAGGACGAAAGCGCGCGAACGGAGATTCCTCAAATTCGTTCGGAATGGACTGGGTTTGCTGTGTAATCGACGGTAAAACGAGATTCGACGATTTTTTTCTTTGTTTTATTTCATAATAAACACTGCAACAAGAAGGATAATTGATTTCTTGAGCTTCAAGAAACAACCTGAGAAATAACAAACCCAGATTTGGAAACATTTGAGTGATTTCTGGAAATCACTTGAACTACTCTGGATCCACCCCTGCGCCCAATATCTCTCTTGAATTGTGATCATAAAATAGCTACCAAGGCCATCGCAAACCGCTTTAAACAGATTCTACCGAAAGTTATCGACAGTGATCAGACTAGCTTTTTGAAAGGAAGATTTATAGGAGAGAATATTAGACTTATTGATAGTGTCATCAACTTTACTGCTGTTCAAAAATTTTCCTGGGCTCCTACTTTTTATTGATTTTGAAAAAGCTTTTGATACCGTGGAATGGCCTTTCATATAAAAAACACTTCAATATTGTAACTTTGAACCATCAATGACCCACTGGATTAAACTTTTCTATCATGGAATAGAAAGCTGCATCTTTTTATTGTCTCAAATCTTTGTATTTGCATTTACGATTCGGTCTGTCGCTCCCCAAGTACGTACAGAACAATATTCGACACTATCAAAGCAAGTTTATCATTCAAAACCTCCAATTTTTATCTTCGGAAGAACGCGAACTTTTTCAGGAAGACAACTGGGAAGAAGAAACCCCCAGGTGTCCTAAACAAAAGATCAAAAAGGACTGTGCAGTTTTTACTTGTTTACTAGCCAAGAATTTGATCTTCGCAAAAAACACGGAACTCATCGAGCAGGACGACAGTATTCGAAGTGAGAGGACAAATGATTTGTTAAATGTATGAACAACGGAGAACAGAGTCGACGACTCTCCGGACAATCTGCAATGGATCGTCCAAAATGGTAATAAGCGTTGCCTGACGAAGTGCCAAAGATTAAACTTGACTGGGAAGTAACCGGTGCAGAACTAACTTATCGCCAGTCCCCCACACCTAAAGACGGCAATTGCTTGTTCCACGCAATGAGTGACCAGCTTATGCCGGTGGGAGAAACTCCCCAAATGGCATCACTGCTCCGGTCTGGTCTGCTATCTCAGAAGTAACCCACCATCCCTGATGATATTCACTACCGTGAATTTATTAATCATGGAGATTGGGATACTTACCTGAGACGTATGTCAAAGGACAGCGAATGGGGTTATTGGATTGAACTATAGACACTAGCTAAATATTTCCGTGGCATTGGTATCTAAACTTGGAGAGGCAGGATTGAAAATTATTAACCCCACAGCGCGAAGATTAAACTGGCGACTTCGGAAAGTTAGCTTTGCGTGGCCACGAAGTACAAGTTCATTTCCACAGCCTTGTGTCGGCTAGTGATGCTGCCAATCCAAAGAACGTTGTGTCGGAATTAAGAGAAAGGTATGGCGAATGGAGAGTCTCCGAGGAGATATGTCCAAACTGTGGCAAAAAATTCCAGTGTGTTTCAGAGGGGGTTTTGAGGGCGCGAATGGTATGCTGCAAGTTTACGGTGATGACAACGCGCTTTGCGACAATTGTCAAAAATACGAGTTTGATTAGATTTTGGAATGGACCTGACCTGCTCCTACGTTGCGTGGACGTGGATTTGTCCGTGATAAGGATCGTCTGTTCCGTTTGAAATTGTAATGAACTGTCATGACATTCCATTTTGGTTGTTCCGTTGTTGTTAGGGAGTCTTCTTTCGTTGATTTTATCCGCGACAAAAACTCAGCATGAAAAGTATATTTAAATCAAACATTATGTACAAGTCTCCCTGAGTTCTGTTAAATATTCACGAACAATTGCTATAGACTGAGTTGAAATTTAGACTCATTTTGTCGTTGCTTCTCGTATTGTTAGACGTTTTCAGTGAATTATTGAACATGGAAATGGCATCCAAATAAAATCTACACAAGTTGTTTATGTCTTATGGTAACACAAGGCTATTATTGTTGGAGATCGATCTTGTCGAGAAATGGTATTGCTGTTAACGAGCTTTGATTTTTTCTCGTAATTCTTCAAAAGAATTGTTTAGAGAAATTCAGATGGATTTGTCATGAGAATTATATTTAAATTATAGTTTTACGTTGTCATTATATCTTCTCTTTAGTTCTATAAATTTTATCGTTTAGTTGATGAAAATAAATAGATGAATAAAAATTTTTAAAAAAAGTTAAAAAAATCCAGGAAACCAAACTCCATACCATTCTCCTTTTCCGGCGGGATCATTTGCGGTCCAGTTCGGCGATCATTTGCGGCTCGGGATCATTTGCGGTCCAATTTGTGGATCATTTCCAGTCTAAGGATCATTAACGATAATGACACTTGATTATAAATAGGAGCATGCTGGAATGTTTGTTAGGTGTTAGGACATATCGCGCAAGCTAAGCACCGTAAGGTTTCCTTTGTCACGTTCTCACATTGTTGAGTTTTCTTCTAAAATGCGATAAATATAAGATGTCTCGTTTTCGGCTGGCATTTAGTTGTTCTTTATTTCGATTTCACATCTAGCTGTTGTGACTTTGAAACCGCGAACATTTTTGTTAGTGACAAAACTATGCCCATATTTGGCAAAGTTTAGGTTCTATGAAAATTTATAATACATGTTTTTTGACGTATGAAACGTAGAGAATTTCGGAAACACACTTGTTAAAAAACCGTACTTGTATCAAAGTAGTTTGATGCGTTTGTGAAGAATATACAGTCCACAACAATTATTTTGTACACATATGTACGTCTTAGTGTGCCCAGTGCTCAGTGTTGATTCATCGGTTTCTTTGATGCGCCATTATCTGTATGATCTCGGATCACAAATCCAAAAACAGATCATACCAAAAAAACGCACCCTTAGTAAGAGCGTATATTGAACGTAATGCTGCGGAACTGTGTAAAGTGATCGTAAATACGCTACGTTGTGCCTCAAAATCAGGTTTGAACATTAATTTGTAGTAAGTTTTTTTAATAATGGCTATTTCAAAGATCAAGCATGCAATTACAATTGGCTTCTATAGCGGAGTGGACAGGTTCAGTTAGATCGTGCTGGTATATTCCTGTCTTCGTGTCTGAGACAACTGTGTCCTGATAAGACATGTTTGTCAATGAATAAAGAAATAAATTAATAAAAAGATAACTGATAAGATGAATGAATAAAAGAGTGAATGAATGAGCATGTGTAATATCTCAGGGCCTACATGTGCATATACCCCCAACCTCACCGACTTATCATGAGGCACTCCGGTATCTCTTCCTCTTTAAACTGCCGGTCATCTACAAGGACCGTTCAGCCCTGGTCAAACTGAATTTTGAGCAACTGGCGTTGCAAACAGCCCAGCATCAATGCGAAATGCACTCACCTATTAATCAGCTGCTAGCTTTCTAACGGCGGTTAATTTTGTTTTGGAATTGCTTTATAACAGACCATACGTTTGACTAAAATACATTCGGGGAAATCTTTTTTCGTTGTTGTTGGTTTTCCCTCACGGCATCCTGCCCACTGTATATGACTAGTTTTATTATCTTGCAGTTCTCCTTTTCTCTTGATATCTTATGTAACTTCAAAGATTGTTTTCAGATCCTCCCAATATTACCGAGCCTCAAGAGGCACCAATCGAGTCGCTGGTTAACGCCATTGTTAAGATTGCTTGCAAAGCAACCGGAAATCCCAAACCAAACGTGAATTGGACCAATCTTGCAAGTGGAGAAAAAACTGGCACAGATGGCATTCTTCTTTTCAACCCAATCACGGAAAGCGACGATGGATCTGTATACACCTGTACAGCTGAGAACGGAGCTGGACCTCCCGATTCCGTGAACATTTCCCTGATAGTGGGGGGTGAGTAAGAAGGGTTGCTAACAATGATTACTTGATCATGAAGTTTCTTCATTATAGGTAGCAAAGTAAACAAATATTGCAATACGAACTTTCTTCCAAAATCCGATAAACAACGAGTGAATTCATTTGATTTTAATATATTGCAGATTCAAGCTATTATTTCTTTTATATCGCTCACACCTCCGTCACTTTTGGTAGACAGAAAACCAGATAGAGAGAACAGAAGGCTCCAAGTGTTGATGGGGGTGGAGGGGGGGAGTGGCTTTCCCTTTTGATGCGGTGCCGCTATTCTTTTTACCGGGATTTGAATTTGACTCCTGTCCATTCTGAATCTCTTTAGATTCCCTCAAAAAACAAAACACGAGCAGTGGTTTTCATAAGTTTTTAGAAAGATAACGGATAATTGTTATTTGAATCTTATGATATATACTTTAATTCGTTGATATATTTTTAGCATATTTAGCATAATTTGTATCATTGATATCCTGTATAGTACTGTACTCGTTTTGCATTTCGTTTATTATACACACTTCATTAGTGGACTTAACCAATAACGATATTAGGGTAGCGATGTAACCAAGGACGACGCCGACGTCAACGAGAACGACTACGAAAAACATAAATTCGCATTACTTCAATGAAATTTCAATTATTCCAACACATTCTCCTTTGTGAAACTCATGCCAACTGTCCAGGAATTTAATTCGCATGAAAGGCGTTGATGTTATCCGAGTAAATTGAACATTTCTCTTAATGTGCTCACGCCCTCCAGAGAACTTTAAATTTGGTCATTTCACGTCGTCGTTTTGGAGAGAACGGCAACGAAATATACCAAAATGCAAAACGCACGTGCGAGGCGTGGAGGGCCATTGTTTTTGCTCATCGTGCCTATTGTTTTTTTTTTTGGCGTTCTCGTTCTCGTCGTCGTCGTCCTTGCTTAAGGTCCCTAATACGACGACGACGACGACGACTATACACTCTGAGTCGCTGGTTTTTCGAATAGGAAAGATGGCAAGGTCTCAAGAAATCGCCTGATGTTTAGCTGAATGATCTGGATTAAAACAACCAAAATCCTACAACGGCCAATGAATTAGTAGTAGTTTTTGCTGCGGGAAATAACACACTCCTTAATCTGCATAATTCTTCAGATCATACCCAGCCTCATCCAATAGTTGTAAAATATTTCTGAATTAAATTTCCTTTGTTCTAATTTTTTCTTTTATTTTCCTTTGTAGTCAGTAAAGTCACCCTTACAATCAGATTTCCTGACGAGACGTTTTCTGTAGCTTTTAAGGACGTACAAAATGCTGAATCAAAGAAATTTATAGAGAGAATTACAAGTGCGGTAAGTCATGTTGCAATTAGCTTTTGCTCTTTTTATGAAATAAAAAACCTCTTTTGCATTCTGAATCATTGTTGGATGCGGTAGTTTCTTATTTTCCCTCCAAATGAACATTGTTTACTTGAATTTCTAAGGAGGTAGTTCTAGTTTATGATTCCTATGTTATATGTATGTTTGTTTCGCTCGGAAGTCGGTCAGAAAAAGGACGCGATTATTTCATTGGAGACTTTTTTCCCTAACAAGAACGCTTCGATGGCATATCAGGCGAGTACCATGGCTACTCCCAGGCGATCTAAAATACCCATGGGAAGACCAAACCAGTCTGATATGCCAATGGCACCTATCAAGATACTGCGATTGGATATTGCCCCCACACACATTCAGCCGAATGACACGCCTGTCAATGTCAGCTATGCAAACACCAGAAGGGATTTAAGAGATTTCGGAAGTTAATGGCAGCTCGAGCTGCAGGGACGTAACTTGTTTTATAGAATAGACTGAGTGATCTAAGTCCATTTAGGCGCCTAGGTGTGTTTGAATGGCAGTACAAAGAAATGCAAAATGTAGCAAAACGCATCTTTGGGTTGTACATACATTGTATATCCATATGTAGTTCTCACTGTTTTGTCTAAATCAATTCTGTAACTTCCTTTTTGCTTCTTAGTTACGTTCTGTTGAGATGATTAATAGAACAGTGCATTGGATACAGGTCATTGAATTGAGGTAGGATAGAATGTCACGTTACCCATCAAACACCTCCAAAGTTTACCTTAAATGGTGGTTAATCCGTGATGACATCTGGGCTACTAACTATAGTTAAGACGGGGATAACTGTAGTTAGCTATTTCGGTAATGTGACTGCTTCTCTGTTCGCAATAACTATAGTTAGAAACTTTACGCCTCGGTGATCCAAAGCAATACAGATTAACTATAGATATGCCCAAGCAGGGCTCGTGGGTTAGTCTTAAGTTTACAAACAAACAAGCAATCAGAATGTGACAATTCTTCACGCACGTGCGAAATGAGCATATATAAATATGCAAAATGATAGCTTGCCAAGCAGGTTTTTTGTAGGATCTTTTTGTAACCGTAACTTGATATGTCTACACGTGGCGCAACGAAGCGTAAAACCGCTCGTTAAATATTATTCAGTCAAGGAATGGCGAATATTGCGAGCAGTGTTTTGAGAACTCCGGTCAAAAGTGCCTGTAAATAATGTAAATAATTTTTGTAGAGTTTGGAATATAAATTTTTTAATATCTGGATTTGGAAAGTTCAACTCATTCGACGGTGTTCTTCATCTCTGTTGGGTTTTCCCGTCAACAAGGCGATCACCGCTTCGACCCTATTGTGCATAAAATGTAAAGGGGAAGGGAATTTCAACCTACCATTTTGAAACAACGTGGGCCTCGTCAGTAACAAGGCAGAGTCCAATGCACTGCCACCGCGGTCCCGCGGTCCATGGTTCTAATACACAGGTCACTGATTTAAAGAATCAAGTGTTCGTTCTTTCCCCTACTACTTTGCAAAATGAGCTTCTACTCAGATACTCTCTACACTTTACCAATACATGTATAATAGTGAATTCTTCTTTCTTTCACCCACCGCCGAACCACTACGGTCTGTTGACTTCAGATCACTTCACTGAAGAAATAACGTCTATGCATATTCATTCAGTTATGGACTGCGCAGCACTTAAGTTAAATATTTAGAACCGCTTATTTAAACGACCTTTTGACGAGATTTATCAAAACTAAGGTCTAACGCTATTCCAAGCAGACCAATCCGAATAAAACATACTCTACAAAATATACTACCTAAAGTCATATATTTTCACTTCGACCACGGCTCCGCGGACCGCGGTGGCAGTCGCATAAATCTATTCACATCACATGCACATTTCACGACCACGACCACGACCACGGCACAACGGGACGCTTTCTTAAAGTAACGCAGCTTGTTAGTGGCCGGGTATTCTAGATTCGCTCCCAAGGCCAAACTAACGATCCTGAAAGAGCTTGCTTTGCAGGAGTTTTCGCCACTTTTCCTCGCAAACTATTATCTTGGGGCTCCTAAACTCGCTAGAGAGCTTAGCAACATCGTCTTAAAGTACGTCATAGTAAGCGAACAGGCAGATATACTATGGTCTTTGAGCTCTTTGATATGTGAATCAAGGCGCTTAATGGACATACGAGATATAATATGGCAGCTTTAGGGTAGTAAAGATCTCGATCGTGCAAATATACGCAGACTTTTGGCACAAGTTAACTGAAATATCAAGGAGTTCCCACATCCAGTTGGCAGAACCGCAAACACGTCTTTCCAGTTGATAAAGTGAAGCAGGGCTTCTTCTTGAACAGGTGTCAATTCCAGAATATTAGAAAATCCAGTATTCAACGCGTATTGTACTGCACCCGGAAAGCCTCGCTCGAAATCGCTTTCGTCTTCCAACGCCATTTTCTTTGTTTACAGCTTCTGCGGGTCAAAAACAACCGGTCAGTTTTAACCACTGCTGGGGTGCACAGAAGTGGGTCAGAATGAAATTTCGTGTTAGCTTATTGTCACGTTTTAGTAGTGGTGGTAGTTAATTGCAGTTGGTGGTCGAAGATTTACGAGGAGGAAATGAAATAGTAGATGAATGTTAAGTTAGGCCTGGAACGAATAGTGATAACTAAACAGCAAACGATTTCAAAATTTGTACTCATGGAAGTGAGGTTCGTAACCGCCGCAAGCAGATGCTTTTTTTGTTGTTGTTGTTGTTGTTGTTGTTGTTCTCTTATTCTCGCCTTTCCCCCCTTTCCTCCCCGCACAAAAAACCTCAGGAAAGGGCATACACTATGTGTTCCCAAAGTGCATTCGAGCGAAATTGAACCCCTCCTGCGCATGTTTGGGACGGCAAATGAAAAAGTATCACCATGTAGTATTGTTCAGTGGACTGACACAACAAAGCCGTCCTACGTGATTGTTTCCAGCCGTAAGTTGATGATAACCACTTTGGTCAGCCAAAGCAGACTGTACCTCAGGAGGAGGCAGCGCCTAACAAAAAGGTCAAAACGGCATTTGTGGGGCCTGCACTGGGTTAACTCACAGATTGATAATGGATTAGTTTTGGGGCAAGATTTGGCCTGCGACTTGATCATCATCAATTAAATTAGATAAGGCAAAGAATGGAACGAAGCGTTTTCTAGATCAAAGTTGTTATCCAGCTATGGAAACGCGATAGAAACATCGGTAGCTTCTTAGTAAGAAGTACGCTTAAAACTGATGGGCTACCTTACACTTTCAGATTCTTATGCAAAAATATGCAACACTTGTTCTCTCATCTGCTGAGACAAAAGTAATTATTTTTTTTTTTCAAATGTAGTTTACAAGAGAAACTCTAAACAAAGGTTTTATAAAGTTAACCCCTGGACGGACCAATTAAAGAGACCAAAGCGTTCGATTAAAATATTAAATTAGACAAAGGTTACTAACTGGCAGGATAATTGTGATTCTCCTAGTATAATGCGCAGCACCAGGGATTCAGATTGCATTTTTCCACGGCTTGGTACCAGTTCAACACGGTTCAAAGGTCTTTGTTGTGCACATCAAACACTGCATAAAAGCACCACGTGGTCCTTACAAGTCGTCTTTATGAGCGGGCAGAATTTGCATCCACATAGCGCGAAGGCTTCCTCACGGAGGGTTGACACCAGAATAAAATACAACCCACATGGGAGGAATCTGAATCCCTGGTGCAACGCCTCATACTAAGAGAGTCGTAATTATCCTGCAAGTTAGTAACCTTTGTCCAATTTTATATTCTTTGTCGTATAATAAAAATAATAATAATAGTAATAATGATATTTAGTGAGGGAATCCAACTCGCCAAAGGCGGTTTTCAGTGGAGCCCTCCTATATAAAAATCACCTAAAATGACATAGATAAGAATTACCTAATAATTACTACAAGCTAAGATAAATGAGAGTAAAAAGAGTTCGTATTAGTTAAAACGTTAAAATGCAAAGATAAAATTAGCTAAGATCGTTCAAAAAAGTTTTTAGTTGTTTTAAAAATAGATAAAACACGTTTGTGGGAGGCTGTTCCAGTCCTTCGCTGCTTGATAAATGAACATTTGCTTCCCTCAGTTAGTGCGAGGGAGGGGCTAACGAAGATCATTCAATTGTCTCGTATTGTGCGAGTGAACAGCTTGGTTTCTAATGAAACTGAAGTCAAAATCTGTTGACCCAATTAAGCACTTATGAATTGCGGTGCAACGATGAAAAAATCGACTTAAAGCAAGTGGCTTGAAATCAAAGTTTTTCAAGGCTTGAGTATACGAGCTTCAGATTGGAAGGCCCAACAATACTTTAGCAGCATTAGTTTGAAGTACCTGCAGTTCTGACATTATGGTGAGATTGTTCTTGTCCCCCCAAACGAGGTCTCCATAATCAAAGAGTGGTAGGATTAAGGTGTTGTATAGGGTGACCCTGGCTTGAAATGGCAAAAGACTCTCCTGATTAGGCCTATCCTTTGATTAATCTTCTTACGAACAGAATCGATGTGATCTGCCCAGGACATAGAATGATGAAGAGTTACGCCCAAATACTGGAATGATTCTGTTCTATCGATTATAGTACCCTTTGTTTGAATAGATATTTCCTGGATACGTTTTAAAAAGTGTGGACCCCCAAGGATGACAAAGTTGCATTTTGATAAATTAAGAGTCAGGAGATTTCTGGAGAACCATTTTGACACTGTCTCTAAGTCAAGATTGAGGTGACGTTGAAGATCAGTAAGATCTTTAGATGAGTAGTAAAGTACAGTATCATCAACATAAAGAACGATATCACTTGCTATAGGACAGTTTGGAAGATCATTCACATAAATCAAAGAAAGTAGCGGACCCAGAATACTGCCTTGGGGTACCCCAACGGGCATTTTTGCAGCTGAGGAGTGAGCATCTCCAACTGCTGTAATTTGCGACCTGTTCGTGAGGTAGGATCTAAGCCATTGGACAGTAGAGTCGGCAAGGCCAGTGTGTGTTAGCTTCTGAAGTAGTAGATGATGGTCTACCGTGTCGAAGGCCTTAGATAGGTCCAAAAATATAGCACCTGTAAACCTACCAGTGTCCATATTCTGAAGAATATTTTCTGGGAAGTGAGCCAAGGCTGTTCCAGTTGATAACTTCGGTCTGAACCCAAGCTGTTTGGATGTAATGATCTTATTGTTCGTGAGATAAGCGTATAGTTGGATGTGTACAGATTTTTCAAGTATTTTGCTCACCGTCGGCAGGACTGTTATAGGCCTATAATTGTTTGCATCGCAGCGATCACCTTTCTTGAACAACGCTGAAACTTTTCCAAATTTCCAAAGAGAAGGAAAGGTGCGAGATTCAAGAGATTGATTAAACAATCTAGTAAGGCTGCCACTAACTACTGAGACTGAATCTTTCAAAAGGCGCGCGCTGACATTGTCGAGTCCGATTTATTTATTAGGTTTCAGCTGTTTAAGTTGACGGAGAACGAAGTCTTCTGCAATTGGCTCAAGAACAAATTACTGAAGTGGATGTAGGTTTTCTGGAGACTTTGAGAAAAACAAACAGCTGTAAGACTTGAGTTTTAGAGCTAGTTTAGTTCCTAAGGTTGAGAATTGGTCATTGAAGATCTTGGATAGAGATTTGCGGTCAAAGCATTGAACACCGTCTGCCGCGATGCAGGATATGGGAGTTCTCTCCTTTCGAGATGTTATGTCATTAAGAGTTTTTCATAATGCACTTGGATTTGAATTGTTTTCGGTAATGAGAGTGGTATAGTATTCCGATTTACACCTCTTTATCTCTCTGTTTACATAATTCCTCAGTTCTTTATAGCGCGACCAATGGTGGGCAGCTTTTGATTTCAGGGCTTAACGATGGTAAAAATCTCGCTGGTGCATAGCTTCAGATAACCTTGCATTCATCCATGGAGAATGAACTCCTTTAATTCTTGATTTCCTTATCGGAGCGTGGCTTTCAGCTACGTTTGTAAAGGGCTTGTTCCAACAACCCGACAGTGGGATCAATGTCCTCTTTGTTTACCGCTTGGTCCCAGTCAATGTCTATAAGATCTTTGAGAAATTCCTGCTTTGAGTATTGTTTGTATGACCGGTATTCAATGGTTCTCCCAGGTGCCTTGGGAACACCTGATTTGATCACAAAGAAGATTAAACAGTGGTCGCTCAGAGGTGATGAGATGACGCCTTTGTCAATAACGCGAAGTGTTGGTAAACAATAGGTCAATAAGTGTTGATGACTTCTCCGTTATTTGGTTTATTAATTTGTTGGTCTAAATGGTGAGAATTTGTCACCTTGAGAAGTTTGCGTTTCTTGGCCATATCATTATTCATCTTAGTGTCGATAAAATTAACGTTAAAGTCCCCCAGCAAAGCAAACTCACTCTTATCGGTCAAAAAAGACAGAGATCTATTTAAATCTTCAATAAGAGTTTCAAAGTTTGTGTCAGGCGCTCAGTAGATTGTCCAGATAATCAATTTCTTGCATTTAGGTCGAGAAATTTCAATGACACAGGATTCAGGTAACGAAGCACCAATGTCTGGTCTAAGTCGGTAAGGAATACCATCTCGAACATAGGCCATAGTTCCTCCTCCTGCTTTATGAAGTTGGTCAGATCCCACACAAGAATAGCCAGGAATCTGAACTTCGCTATCAGTGATTGATGGTTTAAGCCATGTCTCCGATAAAGTAAACACATCAAGAGGCTGGTTTAGTGACAAAAGTTTTAGCGAGTGCAGTTTGGTATAATGCTCCACCCTGTGGGATTCAGATTGCATAATTTAAAGCAGATACCAGAGTGCCACAACAAATACCACCATGCAAATGTGTCTCCATTGAAGCAAAAAGACTCAAGTATGCTTAACTGCAGCATGAGGACAGCTCCGGCAAGCGAGCTCTCCGATGAACGTTTGTTATGAAACTTGGCAAAGGTGCCTGTATTCTTCCAATCTGCCGTGAAAATATCGGCTAGGGAGACACCTCAGTTGAAATATCGCTTTTGTGGTAGATTCACCTCTAAAACTATGGCCTTTAAGTATAGTTGTATCAATTCCTGCTAAGGAGAGAACATCTTTCTGCCATCTGGCAATAGTTACCTTATACGGTTTACCGTATAAAAAAAAAAACAGCTTTGGCGTACCAGTCGTTCGTACTACGTTGCACGTTTTAGTAACATTCTGTGACAAAGTGGATTGAACACAACTTCTCATTCTCCAAGAATGCTGGCAGAGAAATTACACTGGAGGGCTTCCATGGCCTTGACGTTTCAAAAGATTGTTTACTATAAACTCAGTTCCGTTTTTGCTTGACCTCATAAGGTCAACGTCTAGGGTTGCTATAGTCTAGCTTCGTTTGAACAGAGATTGAAGCCACTAATGCCACTGTTTTGAGTGTTAACTGTTTAAAGGGACAGTCTCATCAGCTGCACATGCGCATTAATCATCGTGACCTATTGCCTGCAAAGCCAATGGCCGCCATTATGGATTCCTCGGTAGGAGCGAATTATTCACATCATACAGTGATTTAAGAAACAAGAACCCGAAAAATTAATTTAGTTTCGTTTAGGAATGTCAACTGTAACATATTAGCATATTACACATGTTAGCATATTAGCATATTACACGTGTAGTTAATCATTATGCAAGGCTGTGCCTTCGCACATCGGAGTTGAATAAACGTACATCTACAAGCATTACATGGTGGCAGCGGTGGGATTCCATTAATCTCTAGAAGTGGCGTCGAGAGAGACCAACAAAAGCGAAACATGGCAGCATCTGCGTCCTTTACATCGCCACAGATGAACTGGGACGCTCCCGATCCGGTAATTGTGTTCGAGAGATTTAAACAGAAGTGTCAGCTTATGTTCAAAAGCGTTCTTAAAGACACAGACGACGAAGAGAAATTGAGCTACATTCTACTTTGGTCCGGAGAAAAAGGGCTCGACATGTACAACAGTTGGACCTTTACAAAGGAAGACGATAGGAAAAAGCCTAACGTTATTTTCAAAAAATTCGAGAATCAATTGGAGCCGAAGACGAGTCATCGTATTCATAGATACACATTACAAGGAATGCGACAAGAACCGCACGAGCCAGTCGACGAGTTTGTCTCAAGAATAAAACATTTAGCAGCAAAATGTCAATTCCGCGACTACACTGAAGTCGAAGACAGAGTGTTAGATCAACTTGTTTGGGGTTCAAAAAACCCCGACGTTCAAAAATCACTCATCACTCGCGACAAAACATTGACCCTCGCAGCCGCTATCGAGATTGCAAGAAGCCACGAGGCTACGAGCAAGCACATGAAGACGTTGACTGAGCATAGTAAAAGTTATCACGATGGCAGAAATATTGATTCTATTCGAAAAGAACAAGAGAGAGAATTTTGTAACAATTGCGGTAAGCAGCATCAACAATAGCCGCGAAATAAATGCCCAGCTTATGGTTCAACATGTCTAAAATGTGGTAAAGTCAATCACTGGAAAGCAGTCTGTAGATCCGGCAAACGGAAACAAACAAGTCAAGGAACAAAGCCAGTTTCAAAGAAAACTATCCACACTATTGAAGAGAATTTCCACGACTCGGCCCACGACGATGACGATGAAGTTCTAACAATCAGCACTATTGAAATTAACGCCATGGAAGGTGTTTCTAAGGTGTTTCGAGTCTTCGTGCTACTTGAGATTTTTCAGCCAGAAAAAAAGCGGAAAATAAACCTACAATGCAAAGTGGATACAGGTGCGCAGAGCAACGTGCTGCCCGTTCGACTACTTCGCATTATCGCTCCAGAGAAATTTGATGATGACGGAAACCCCAAACCAGAAGCTTTTGAGAAAAATGAAGCCGTTCTCTCAGCATATGGCAGCTCCATAATTAAACAACTGGGCACTATAAACATACCTTGCAAGTACAAAGAGAAGAAGATCAACTGCATTTTCTATGTAACCGACACACCTGACCCAGCCATTTTAGGGTTAAAAGCATGTACTGCATTAAAACTAGCATATTACACTGTACACTCAAAACAAACCAGACTGAACCAACTGGCAATTTCAAAGTCACAGCGCAAGATGCAGACATCAATAATAACCGGGAAGCTGCGTACATCGGAAGCCATGTACCATTACAAGAGCGCCCCCCAATCAGAAGTAAACAATAGCTGATGGAAATGTACCCGGAGTGCTTTAACGGTACAGTTGGATGTTTTGAAGACTTCACATATCACATCACACTAGATCCCAAAGTTCCACCTGTGGTTCATGCACCCCGTAAAGTCCCAATCGAACTAAAAGACAGACTGCAAGTAGAATTAAGTGAAATGGAGAATCAAGATATCATTGCAAGAGTAACAGAGCCCACAGACTGGGTAAATTCTGTGATTATCAGGGAAAAAGAAAATGGACGACTTCGCTTGTGCCTCGACCCCAAAGACCTGAACAAGGCGATTAAGAGAGAACACCATCCAATCCCTAGTCTTGAAGAGATTACACCGAAGCTGACAGGAGCAAAACTCTTCAGCAAACTTGATGCTCGAAACGGATACTGAAATGTAGAACTGGACGAAGAGTCATCGTACTTGACACATTTTAACACACCATTCGGCCGGTTCCGTTTTCTTAGGATGCCATTTGGCCTACGCGTGAGTCAAGACATCTTTCAATTCAAGATTGACGAAACATACCGTAATTGCCTCGGAGCTATTGGGATTGCAGACGATATTACTGTCTATGGAAAGAGTGACAAAGAACATGACTTGCATCTACATGAAACTATGGAACGTACCAGGAAGGCCGGCATTAAGCTCAATCAAGAGAAGTGTGTTGTCAAGACAAAGGAGTGCAATTTCTTTGGTATGTTGTACACACCAGATGGCGTTAAACCTAACCCAGACAAAGTCAGAGCCATAGAAGATATGGAAACACCCAAAGACAAAAAGGAGCTTCATACCTTTCTAGGGATGGCAACATATATGGGCTCATTCATTCCCAACCTGGCTGACCACACTGCCCCACTAAGAGACCTCCTGAAAGAGAACGTTGACTTTGCTTGGAATTCATCACACTCGAAAGCTTTTCAAAAGGTGAAGTCAATGATTTGTACAACAACGACGCTGGCATACTATGACAGAAGGGAACCAGTTGTCCTTTACGTTGATGCATCGATCAAAGGTCTGGGTGCAGCGTTGTTGAGGAACAACAGGCCGATAGCATTTGCATCAAAAGCACTCACCCCTGCAGAGACCCGATATGCCAACATTGAGCGAGAACTGTTAGTAGTAGTTTATGGCTGGAAAAATTCCATTCCTATCTCTATGGGAGATCGTTTGTGGTTAAGACCGACCACCGGCCTCTAGAACAAATACACAAGAAGAACCTCATGCAAGCACCTCCGCGCCTTCAAAGAATGATGCTGCGATTACAACCATACGACTGTGATATCAATTATCTCCCTGGAAGAAAAATGGTCATAGCCGACGCTCTATCTCGTCTCTCGCCATTGTATGAATTCGAGGTACCGGATATGAAAGTGAAAATTCACCATCTAATCAGAATTACTCCAGCAAAAATGGAAGAGTTTAAAGACGAAACTGCAAAAGATCAAACTCTACAGCAGCTATCCCATCAGGTTGTACAAGGCTGGCCAGACAATGTCAAGAAAGTTGATCAGGCAGTGAAGCCGTATTGGTCCCTGCGAGATGACATATCAGTAGAAGATGGGATTGTGCTCCTGGGCAGCCGAGTCATAGTCTCTGAATCCCTGAGAGGGAATATTTTACAACAGATCCATGAAGGACACTTTGGCATAGAAAAATGCAAACTGCGAACCATCTCATGTGTTTACTGGCCAAACATTTACAGAGAAATAGAAACCCTCATAAGTTCGTGTAACGTTTGCCAGAGGTACCAAAACTCCCAGCAAAAGGAACCCATGATACCTTCAGAAATCCCCTCAAGACCATGGCAAACCGTGAGCGCAGATCTATTTTATACTCAACAGTCGTGGTTCCTGATTGTTGTTGATTACCATTCCAAATTTTCATTTGTCAGAAAGCTTCATAACCTTACAGCTCGAGCTGTTGTTAATGAAACAAAGATGCTGTTCGCAGAAAATGGAATTCCCAAAATTCTACAGTGCGACAATGGTACCCAATTCACCTCCGCTGAGTTCCAGCAACTGGCAAGCCAGTATGGCTTTGAGATCGTGACCTCATCGCCTCACTATCCACGTGTTCATGGTTTTGTTGAGCGTCAAGTCCAGACGGTCAAGAAGACCATCCTTAAGTGCAGAGAAACTGGGGAGGACATTCATTTAGCCTTGTTAGCACTGCGAACTACGCCCTTGAGCTCCAATGTAGCATCTCCGGCTAAGCTACTAAATGGCCGAATTTTCAAATCCCACACTCCCTGGAAAGATTTACCCATCAAGAAATCAAGAGGATTTTAAGAATTGGCTTAAGGCTAGACAAGACAACCAGAGCCATTACTATAACAACAGACACAAAGGAACTCCCTGAGCTACACAAGGACCAAGCCATCCACGTACAAGATCCTGTGAGGAAGACGTGGAACCCTGCCAAGGTTATAAGTCGGGGAGAAGCACCCAGGTCCTATATTGTGGAAACAGAAACAGGCGCTCAATTACGAAGGAACAGGATCCCTCTGAGACCAAGAAGCTCACCTAATATTTCAACAAGCAACTCACTGAGCAGTATTCCACAAGAATGTACAACAACTGAGATTCGATTGCCTTCAGGTGCTGACCCACAAGAACTCGCTCCAGTGGGCAAGCCACTAGGGAAGGAAACAGGAAACTGTCCAATGAAAACGCGCTCGGGCCGTGAGATCCGTGCACCGGAAAGACTTAACTTGTGACTGTTATTTAGATAAACATTAGTTTAAAGTATAAGAAAGCAAGACGGCAAATTTTAATTCATTGACTTTATTTGTTTATAATACATCTGTTCATAATTGAGAGAGTTAATATATTCGTTTTTTCATCTTCTTCTGGTACATATTGTTAATTAAGAGAAGGGGATGTAGCATATTAGCATATTACACGTGAAGTTAATCATTATGCAAGGCTGTGCCTTCGCACATCGGAGTTGAATAAACGTACATCTACAAGCATTACATCAACCGTGATGCTGTCAATGTAAAAGTTCGCTTAGTACAAAACGAAAAGAATCCAGTAATCGGGGTTTTCCGTGTAAAACACGAAACGCGTACTGTGGTGACAGTTGTCAATGTGGAGGAAAAGACAGCCCTGTAAGCAGGCTAAGAACAAAGTAAGTTTGAAGTGCTAATAAACCTGAACTTCGCGTTGTCTGTAATTCTCATGTGAACTGGTTCAACTGAAAAACCGAAAACTGTTTGTATCCGTTGTGCTTTTCAGCAATCACAAGGTGTCAACTCCATTCCGAGTGTTAGGAATGTGCGAGCCCGAAACACTAGCGCTCAGGCATTTTCACTTCCCACCCCAACCAACCGTGCTCATTCTTGCGATAGACCGACAGAAGAAGAGGAGCGGATAAAAAAAATAATGATGTAAAAGAAGTCTTCAATTTCTGTGTAGTTTTGCTCTTAGAGGTGCCATGTTACAGCGGTACACACACAAAGCATGTTTTCATCGCACAATTACCCTAGTTATGACGTTGCAGCGGTAAAATTGTTTGATTAGTTGTAGCTCTGGAATGTAGTATTGACCACAGCTTCCAGAAAAAAACTACAGTTGCAATTTGTTTCAAAAACATAGGTTTGATTCAGTTATTCAGTTTACAGTTACAGTTGTGTATAATAAATGAAATGTAGTCTGTACGATAATTATATTAATTTTATTGACATCCACTACAGGCTGTTGTGAAAACTCTGCTGTAACATAAGCTTTCAGACATCAAGACCCATTATCATACAACAGTTTATTACTGTGTCATCAGCATGTTGGTCTGCTAAATGATAGCAGTGGTTGTGTAGTCAATCCCGGTACATGTACAAATGATTTTGCTCTTGAAAAACCTTAGCAAACATGTATAAGATTATAATTATAAACAAAGACAACTGCACCCTTTCACTCTTACCCACCTATACAACCAACTACTGCAGAACTTACTGCAAGCTTGGATGTCGTGAAATCTATATATCACAAATATTTCTTAATATTATTATTATCCAAAGTGCAAGGGCTAAACTGATTTAATTACATCCTATTCTATCAGAGACATTTTTTCCTCACAAGTTTTTCTGCCCAGTGAACCTATTGCATTGTCTTGGATCACTTTCATTCTGTGAGATGCTTCTGGCCACAGCATGTACATCCTGAATCCTGTTATGAAACATCTTGGGAATAAGAACTTGGATGTACTTGTATCCCTTTTCTGCTTTGATAATTTTGATGTCTCATTGCCAAGTTCGCTGGTTGTATTTCCGGCAAAAGATTTGTTCCCCTCTACTCTTTGAAGCATCTGGAAGATCTCTGTGGTAATTTGAATCAATTGCCACAAGATATTTTGGGACCTTGTATGCCCTGTAACTAGAAGACAAAAAAGTTCATATTTAGACCATAATTATAATGCTTGTCTGTTACTTAACTCTGCCAACATGTTTTTTTCCCTTTAGAATAGCCAGAAAGTATAAGTAAAAGTTATACCTGCAAGTGGTTATATAGAAACATGTTTTTGTGATACTGTTATCTTGAAGATCCTTACCTAAGTGGTATCCTCTTTGCTGAATACTCCAGTGACAAGCAACTGACACATTCAATACCACCTGTGTGTCTGTTGAGAGAATAAGCATTTTAAAAATAGATTTTGCAACTGTTGAAAATGTATTAACGTTAATACTTTGAATGGCTCTCAGTGGGTGAAAAAAAGAAATCCACTGATGTGGCACTTCTAAAGTCTTAAAAAATATGTATAACTTTGTTTGTTTATGTTCTTGTAAGAATTTATTACCTGAAGCTCACATAGTACTTATAGCTGTCAAGTAATTCAGCATTTAATATAATTTTTTTCAGCTCTGAAAAGTCTGCATCTCTCCTATCAAATCAGGGTAGATCATCCCCCATGGCTTCCTTTTTCATGGTCACATTTTGCATTCACCCATTCATGTTTGTCACCCACATGATGGAGTAGGCCAATCCACTTATTCTTTTTATGTGAAATGGAATATAGAAAACAATATTTATATTAATAAGATGACCCTGGTTATTATATAATGATGTGCTGGAAGACACACTGCTGTATTATGCAAGCCTTGTTTGTCAAACAGTATTATCATATTGAAGATTTGAAACCTTATTGTAAATACCCATTCCAAAACACACCTGCATCTATATGCAGAGAAATAAGAATTTGGCCAAAAATTGTTGACATTGATAGTATCTAGAATAAGAGTGCTTTTTCAAATATTTGAAAACTACTTTTAAATGAATGACACAACATCATATGTACCTAAGTTCAGCTTCAGAGCTTGACTCTTCTGAATCAGACACTTCATTGTCAGAAAATAACAAAGAGTCCAAACTGTAAAATATATGTTAACAAGTAGATTTTAAAGGAATACTTCTGAGACTGCACTAAAATGCAAAAGTGTATCCTTTATAAAGGATCGTCTAATCAACAAGGGGATCTTTCATTTTTGATGTATCACTGTTGTTGCAGGACAAATCATTTCTCTGAAGTTTAGTGGCATCCATAGCTTGTATAGTCGATTCAGTCAAGAACTTAACCTTCCCATACATTTTTGCTGGAGTGGAGGTACATGGCCCTGTGCAAATGACTTCAACTGAGAATTCGAATGCTACGTTTTTGTGATTTTCAAAATGTTTAATTTTGTTGCATCCAACCTGAGGTACTTTCAGTGGAGATGTTATGTTGGTTTTCGGGTTCTTCCATTGCCAAGTGTTTTCTAGATCTTACGTGAATGGATGGAGCTGCGTGTACATCCTGTACGCTCTTCTATCGATGCCCTAAGATAACAATCAAACGCTGTAAAATCATTGTGTGCAATTTGGCAATAGCATGGCAAATCATAAGAAAGGTTGAATAATATACTTACTTTCTACCTGCGAAAGCAAATGGGCCGTAAGAGCGCTGTCACTTTCAGAACCAGTGTATTTGGCTTCTAAGATTTGTAAATTATTTCGTGCAAATGAATTCGTCGGCAAAATTTTTCCCATACTCTTTTCCCAATAGTGATGGAAATGAAGATCTTTTTTCGGCCAGCGTTAAATCTACGGCCTCCTCGCTGTCTTCCATCTTCCGACGCCATTTTGTTTACAATGTCACAAGTTTGATATCGTCGGCCCGACGTTTTCAAAAGTTTAGCTGATCAACTGCGCATGTCCCGCGCATGATACTGTCCCTTTAAGTTCTAAGGAAGGCTGTTGAAACCACGACTCTAGAAGTCACAATGAAATGTTAATATTCACGTTTAACAGACCAGACCAGACAAACAATGGACGGATCGAAACCGACCAATGACTGGTAACAAACTTTACACGAGTCTTTCAGCCAATACCATCATGGCTAAACTGCTCAATCACGTTTAACAGACCAGACTTATAACATCATCGTCTGACAAACACTATTCACTTGACTCTGAAGATGACTTCCGCTCAGGTTGTCGAAACGTCAGTCACCGACAACAGTTATATTTAGAACTACCCTCACCCGAACGATCAAACTATACGAACTAAAATGTTAATATCCCACGTAAAACTATACGGTGGTACTGGCGGGCGAACTTGAATCATTCCTTTTACCAAACGAACAATAATGGATGCCCGCTTAGGGCGTTGTCATCTACGGGCAGCAGCATAGACGACAAAGTTGACCATTAGGTGTTGATAATACTTTACGACTTATTCAGGTCTTCAAACTGTTCAGTAAGAAACTCACGAAGTGTCACTAGACCTGCTAGAAGCGGCTTTCTCTATTTCTTCTCACACCAGCGACTAAAAAAAATTTCACGCTGCAGAGAACCGCTTTTCCAGTAGTTAGAGATATTTCCACAAATGCACATTAATGAGAGTCATACTCATAATTAGACACCGCAGTGTGTCTTGACTATTCTTATCTCACCAAAACACTTTAATATCCCTCCTATATGAAGTGATACGGAATTCCCAAATTACTTCTACAAACATGAAGTGTTTGTTAAAGAATGCAGCATGCACATCTGGCCATAAGTGGAGAAGTAGAGCACATCGTGGGCTGCTCTCTGAGAAATTACTCTAACCTTCAAGCTATTTCGGATATATGCTACGTGGCTAGGCGCAACACGTCTTCGAGGGGTTGTAGCAGATCCTCCTGAGGCAACGTTAGCAGTCTGTCCCGCTGAGGTAGAGGGACAGGACGTTGAACTGACAGCTCCAGCAGTGAGGGTATACCAGTGTGCTGTTGACCAGTGAGGGGCTATGATTATAGCATCCGGGACCTGCTCTTAATTGAGCTGGTGAACCACCCTCCCAGGAAGGCTATAGGGAGGAAAGACATAAGGCTAAAAGTCGTTCCAACATAATGAGAAGGCATCAACAGCTAAGACCCCAGGATCTTGGAACCAAGACATTTTTTAGTCTGAAAACTTAGGCGAGAAGCAAATAAATCAATATCCGGAGCAAACAGTGACTGTAAAATCACCTGAACCCTGTGGGATGCAATTTTCATTCGATGTTTCGATTCTGCATGGTTTGTAGACAAGAGATCTGCTCTGCTATTTGAGCTTCGAGGAATATGATATGCTTCTACTAAACAGTGACGTATCAAACACCACTCCCACTAGCGACCATTCCTCCTAAATTGTTGGTATATGCTATGGCAGAGCTATTGTCGCAGAAAACCTTCGCTAGACATTTCTGCGATCGAGTAAAACACTGGCGACTAGACTGAACTACGGTTAGTTCTTGCCAATTTATATGCCTGCTCTGTGCCTCTGAGGACCAAAGGCCACTAGTGTGAAACCCCATTACAGTTAACGCCCCAACCATGTTTGAAGGCATCAGTACACGTTGTAATAACTGATCAGGGATTATTAAAACTGTACTGAACCAGTACAGAGCGACATTGGCTTTCTCGGATAAGCAAACCTATGAATCAAAGTCACCATTGTTGGCTTTTAAAGCGTCTAGTTTGCAGGTTTCGAGGTCACGGTAATAGAATCTTGCTGGTCTAATGGCGGGAAAGGAGGAATCAACTAAACCAGTAAAGTAGGCTAACTCCCTAACTGAACACTGGGTTTTCTGCTGCAAACAATGTGCTTGTTCTCTGATTCCACTAATCTTCAGTTAGGGAAGAGAAACAATCTTCTCCACAGTATCAATAGTAAAGCCCAGAAATTCGGTTCTCTGCGAGGGAACCAGCATGGACTTCAACCTTGTTAAGAATAAAGCCCAATGGCTCTAACGCATGAGTGGCAAAAGCTGTTTCTTCTACTGATAGCTCATAAGATGAAGTGATATAATAATTATGTCATCAAGATAAATAACTTATCTTATCCCCTTGTTTGGAGTAGTTGACACAAAGGGCATCATGGCCTTTGTTAATACCCTGGGGGCCAAAGAAAGCTCAAAGGGCAAACAAGTAAATTAATGAAGATTGGAATACTATTTAAACCTCAAACATTTAAAATGATTAGAATGAATAGGAATCGTAAGATAGGCAATCTTTGGGGCCCAAAAGCGAATTGAACCTCTCCATCTCAAAATGATGGTACTGAACAAATTCATTTAGGGGTCTCAGATTAACAACAGATCTTAAATCCCCTGATGAAAATTCCATTCCACGCGGCACAGGTTCGCGAGTGAAGTCAATCGTATGGCCCTTCACGGCTTGCAAAACGCAGCAGTTAGTTGTAAGATTACTCCAAGAAGAATAAAACTTCGCTCAACGTGCACCTACCTGAGGATACACGTTAACGGACTGCAAAAAGGCCATTTTACAGTTTGTCCTTGGAAACCTAACCGTTGAATAGAAGTGAGGCTAGAGGTGGCCTTGCTTAGTCACAAAACTCCCCTCGTTTCATATGCAAATCTTATTATTTACATATGAAGAACAGGAAGGCTTGTAACAAATCAAGGTCACCTCTAACCTCACTTCTATTCGGAGGCGAGGGTACTAAGCACACAACTGTAGAATGGTCTATTCACTTTTCTTGGTCTTTCGGCGGGAACTCTCATGGAACTGACCTGGAGGCGACTGCCTTCTATGCTGGTTGGGTGCGTGGTTTGAGGTACTCGAAATGGCACTTGAAGTTTTAATTACCCCTTCCATAATTAGCGTGCTGACGGCTACAGGGACTCTCAGCACGGGCCTTCTTAAACTAGTACAAGTAGGAACCCTTGATTTGCGACAGTCGTCGCTTATTCCTTTAGCGGCCATTCGCTTGAATTATTACGGATGCATGGGGCAATTTGTCGCCAAGCAACATAGTAATAATAATGGGTCTCGACTAGTGGCATAGAGGTTTATAACCTGGCCCACCTCAGATTTTAACATTTCGCGACGTTTGATGGAAAACTCATACACAGAGTTGCCCAGCAAGGTGAGAGCATCGACCGAAAGGTCATAAATAACATTTAGCGGAACGGCGTGAAACTCGCTAGGGGGTCCTTCATCTAGGAGAGCCTATTCTTCTTCGGCACTCGGCATGGTCACTTGCGGCTTAAGTTACTTCCCACGTTCGTGGGTGCCCTTCACGAAAACAAATCGTATGCGCGCCAGTTTATTTAAAGCCCTAACAAACTATATATCCTAAGAAAGCTTAATAAGTTTAGTTTACGCGAAAAGTACAATTACAGCGATGTTTTCTCTTATGAAGTGTCAGGAACCGGTAAGGCGGGAAACAACCAAGGGTTCTTCTGTTGTATTTATCGGGTATCGGATTCCGTAGTACGAGCAAAATGGCTGCACATTCTTATTCACAAGGTATTTATCAACAAACGTGTGTCGGGCTTTTTTATATATTCTGATTGGTTGTCTAGATATCCACATCTTAAGTTGGAGTACCTAAAAATATGCGAGACATGTTGCGTAAATGGACGCCAGGGGAAAAATGTTTATTTAAAAATTTACCGACATACTTTTCATGACAATCCGGCAAATCTACATACCCTATAAATTCGCGCAAAGTGGATGTATTCTTCCAAAAATCAAATGCGAGATTTTAACACGTAAAGGTTCGTAAACAACTCGCGCCATACCAGGAGATTATCACGCCTGATAAAACCGCAGAACAATGGAACAGCAGGACCTCCTTGCGTATTTGTTTCGTCTTTGGGCCGTTTTTTTTTTTCGTCTTCTTTCCCCAAGAACTTTTTTCTCCTTTTAAATTTTCCATAAGAGTTAGCGTAAAGAGCTTTCACGTGGGAAATTTGTCAAGTACGTGATGTAAATAGTAATAGCGAGGCTCCCGCGCGCGAAGCGCGCGTGGAGCAGAGCCCCATACTCATGGAATATGGTCAACCTCTTTTCGTTTGGTTGTCACGTGACTGACCGAGCGTACGTACGTACGTACATACGCGTCTACAGATTGTACGGGTAGGGTAGGGGAGACTATCAAAAGGAAGGGAGCGGTATCTCAGGCTTGTCTTGGTAAATCCACATCTTTTGTATTGGACAATCACAATATGGTCAATTGACAGCTGTCAAAACGGGATAGCCACTGACCAGCATCACATGACCATATTGTGGGCTCATGTGTCAACTCATCGATGTGACGTGATTTATTTGGAAGCTGTTCTGGTAGCCCGCATATTTTTGGCGGGAAATTGCGTTGACGACTGAAAAAGAAATTTTCAGTTCATTGTCTTTTGAGACACAATATTACTACTCTACACTGTTAAAGTTTTACTAAAGGATTAACGAAACAATTTCTATTGCTATGTCAACAAACAATAGAAGAGAAAATATAATTTGCAGAACACAGGGTTCAGGTGAAGAGCAACGGGAAAGAGAGCAAGAATTAACTGAGGAAGAATGAACGAAGTAGATCGCCAAAGAAGGCGAGCTCGGGAAAGAGAAAGGAGACGAAATTATAGCGAAGAACGCCGACAAGCAGAAAGAGTCCGGGCTCGAGAAAATAGACAAAATGTTAACGAAGAACGCCGAGAAGCGGAAAGATTCCGTGCTGTGGAAAACAGACAAAATTGTAGCTAAGAATGCCGAGAAGCGGAAAGACTTCGTGCTGTGGAAAACAGACAAAATTTTAGCGAAGAAAGCCGAGAAGCGGAAAGACTCCGTGCTGTGGAAAACAGACAAAATTGTAGCGAAGAAAGCCGAGATCGGAAAGACTCCGTGTTGTGGAAAACAGACAAAATTGTAGCGAAGAAAGCCGAGAAGTGGAAAGACTCCGTGCTATGGACCACAAGTTTGCATAACTTTTGTCTGCATAATATTTGCTCACTGATGCGTGACTCAGCACTCGCACTTTCCACTTTCCCTTAAACTTGACACTTGACTTGGAAAACCGACTTCTAAACAAACCTTCTTCAGAAAAATGATCTTCTGAATGCACTACTTTTGAATGAGAGGCAAACTGATGAAAGATTTCAAATTTTTATGTCCTTTAATCATATAAACATCTCCCCTGTCAACGGCTAAGAAATACTCCCGCGGGAATTTTCTCTTGGCGGCAAATTGCAGAATGTAGCGCTTTCACTGGCAGCTTTTCGCGTTGTCGACGTTGTCATTTAGTGTGTCGATTGAGAACTTTGGTTTCAACGCCGTTGTTTTCGTAAAAAATGTTCTTCTAAATTGTAAAATGTCTCAAATGTATGTTAGTCATTCACGTGTTGCGTTGGACCAGGTCTACTTATAGTTCACACTTTTACGGTTATTTATTTCTTTTGTTAAGTAACTACAGCTGATTGTAGTGAATAAATGAAGGCAGTAATTTTTTAAACTTACAATGTAATTAAGAAAAGAATAATTAATAATTATTTTTTCATTCTCGTGAAAAATGTTTTTCGGGCTGCTAGATGTTGGTTACAGCTTGCCCGAAGGGCAATCAGTAAAATTAATTTTCTTTGCACCCTGCTTGGAGTAAACATTTATTAGGTGTTCGTTTTAACACGAAAATGACAAGAGTTGTGTCCTGCATTTCCCAGTAGCGTGTACAAATCTTTTAAGTACATTTACGCAAATAGAATGGTTAATTTCATCAGGAATAGAATACAGTACATTGATAATTTGTATTTTTTGTAGAATATACTCCATGACTTTGTAGCTAGAAAGACCGTACTTATGGCAGACGAAGGTTTAGACAAAAATCATAGCAAGTTAACCGACCTCGACACTTAACTATAGTTAAAAACGTTTGTGAATTCCTTCGCAATATTTTAGAATGCTTTTACAGTTTAAAGTGAAATGAAAGTACTAACGGGAGCCTCGCTTTTAGGCTTGGCTAAATCTATATATTATGCTAATAACATGAAATACGAGCGATGTGCGTTTGTCATGAAAATTTCCCCAGAGGTCTCGTCCGTTGACAACATTATGACACCTTCCTAGTTTATAAACTTTATTTGAAAATACTTTTTTTTTCTAAATAACTCGCCTCCTTTTTGAGGTTTTTAATATTTTTCTTTTGTAAACACGTGATAAAATGACTGACTTAAATTTTGTCAATTAAAAGAAAAAACGATTTTTTTGATAACCTTAAGTAAGCCGCGACAACAAAATGCCTCTCATACTTTGACCATCGACTCGGCTAAAGAGTCTAGCTTACAGTTGGATCTGTCTTTTCCTTCGATATGATGACCTGGCTGTACGCGAAAATACAGACTTGTGAAGACCACATGATGCGTTTATGCAGTGTCTGATTTGCATAACAAAGACCTTTGAGCCGTGACCTGGTACCAAGCCTTAAAAAAATGCAATCTTAATCCCACAGGGCAGAGCATTATACGAAGAGGAATCCATGACAATTTCACTTGCACTCGGGCAAATGTTGTACATTTTGTAACATGCACCCTATACATCTACAAGAAGATATGCATCGGTGAAACAAGGAGGGTGATGACAGGTGCTTCATTCGACTGCATTATTTTTGTTTTGGCATAACTATTACTTGTGTGGATCACCATAACGATTTTTCTGTTTCATCGGCAAGTTAAGAGGGCCATGTGCGCAAGCAGTCCTACATGTATAAGGATGCAGTAAAACAAGAGAGCATCGCTCAGCCTTTAACGTAGAAAATTGGGTTTTTGTTTCCAGAGCAAAAACAAAAGACGTTGTTGCTGACGTGCTACTGAATTTCAGTAGAATTGTTAGTGTACAAAGTGTCATCTCTGCGCTTAAAGCTGCTGCGAGGAATGGATCCCTCGGAGACCTCACAGTAGACCCGGATTCCATAGTGCAGACACCTGAACCTACCACACCACCCCCAACTACCACTCCCACGGAAAGTTCCAAACGTAAGTTGATTGTTATCAGGAATGATATTCATCTAATGTGACTGCTGAAAATAAGATGAAAAGGCTGACCGCCTCTTGTCCGACCAGAAGTTGTCTTGCTATTCCGTGTTATTAAATTATCTTTTGCATAGCACGTAGGTCTCAGAGTACGGATGAAGACATCCCTAGAAGGGAAGAAATAATTCCGGGTGAATTCGTTTTGAAAAATAAAGCAGTAAAAGGGAAAGCTGATGAGTTTATTTAGTTAATTTAATGTTCGTAAAGGACAAAGTCAGTTCGTTGCTGTTATATTTAAAATACGGAATTTATCAATGAACATGCTTTTTTTTGCAGTTGAGATGTGGCATTTCATTGTTATTGTTGCCGGAGCATTAGTCGCACTGATTCTCGTTGTCATCGTGGCTTGTTGGCTTAACAAGAGAAGGAACTGCAAAAAGCCGGCAATCCAAGGTGAAAGTCGCTTTCTTGCTAAGAACTGTATTAGAATCGCTTTTACTTCACTGTCAAGGTATTTTTGAATTGCTTTGCTAGGTGGATCCCGTGTAAACTCTTAACCAATTCACTGTAGTAAAACTGAAACTAATCGTGACTCGCTCGGTCTTAAGCGTTTACTGTCCTTCCTGAATTGAAAACCACTATAAAGTGGGTGCGTCTCCCAGTTCGGGTTTCAAACGCCGATGACAGCACAAATTTTCAATTTTCTTAAGGAACTGTATGCCAGGTGTTTTTTTTTTTTTTTTTGGTTTTGATCTTGCTTCTGTTTGTTTGCTTTAGTTTACCTACAGATATGCCGGCTTTTACAAAGTCTGGTTTCTATAAAATCGATGACGATCGCGGTTGACCGCCGGCGATCGAGAGCGATAGCATAAGCCCTATTTCTCCACATCCAACACAATACCAATTTTCACTTCGTCATTGGCGGATATTATTTAATTGTTCAATGCCAATGTATGCAAATTTACTGAACCTTTCCTAAGTCATTCCTGGCATTTAATGCACACTTCTTGAACTACATCTCATTGAATGATAATGTTTATTTTCTTTTTGCTTCCAAGTCCATGCAACAACGGATCAGCAACCACTGTGAGTGAACCGCTTTTCTTCGGTTTTTTTTTTCGAAATGTTTGATCGCTTTTCATTATCACAAATATTATCATCATTATTATCATTACCATTATGATGCTTTTTCTCGTATTTTTCCATTACTGGATATTGTACTTTAAGGGAGATGTAGGGTCGAAAATGACACATTGTTTCCTTTTAGCCGACGGAAAGGTAATACTTAGATAAATTAACCTCCAAAATTTCAGCCTTCAAAGTGTTTCCAAAACGTGTGAAACTCCCGTCTAAACTCGCACTAAAATCGACACAGAACGCCGCCACCTTGGAGTAACTTAGCAGCCTAGCGATGTATGTGTGACGTCAGAGAGCTCTGACCGTGATTGCTGATAGAAATGGAAGCTGTGAAAATTGCTTCGAGCCAGAACGTGCTCCAGATGAGAACCAGGTGTCTGATCACGGCAACGGTGAGTCTGACTCAGTAATTCCAACTAGTGTAGTTACAGATGTTATAAGCTAAAGAGAGACTGCAAGAGAGTGTATCTGCTGTCTTGAAGAGCAGGAATCGGTGCATGGAACAGGCATGAGCTTTCGACTTTTTTAAATTTAGGCTAAGTGGAAAAGTTCTGTAAGGAATCAAGCCTTGCTTGTGTTATAGTTTTTATCATGTCTATTATATTAACAATATTTATTATATCATGAAGAGTGAACTTGCAAGCAGTCTCATAAATAAACATTTCAGGCGATTTTTAGCCATAGATTCCGTGAAACGTGCATGCCTTTAAATCGAGGATCGTTTAAATCACAAAGAGTTTTCAGTTGTATGCTTAACTCGAGCTGTTTTAAGGACAGCAATTATAGCGTACCATTATTTAAACAGCCGGGTCGGCAACATCTTCACAGATGCAGAACCTGTAAGAAATGTATACTGTATATTTACTAGAATGAGCGCCGTGGCGCTTATTAAATTTTTCGTTTCTCCCTTGCGGCACTTCGGGGGCGGCGCTTATTTTAAAGTCTCATACCACAAAGACAAAACATTTCGCTTGTACAATTTTATTTACTTCATGAGTGTTTTCCATGGATTACCGACTTGAAGCTAACCTAACTTTTGGCTTTCATAACAGCCTCGTCAATACTTTTCTGCAGGTTTTCAACAACTCTTCACTCGCTGTCAATGTCCTGACTGTTGCTGAAAGTTCACAAGATCTAACACAGGATGCACTTTAGTCTGTGCATTTAAAAGTAGTTCAGTTGCCATCAAGCACTTTTACCAACACAACAAACTTAAACTTAGTCACGCCGTTGTCCAACGTTTTCTTTTGATATCTACTGATACCCGTTATCTTCAATCGACTTTGATGTCACTATTCCCTATTGATCAGAGTCTAGAGGCTCCAACGGGGTGGGTACTCTTCTTCTACATTAGAATCCAGTGTCAAAAGGATTGACTTTGGCTGCCTCACTCAAGATCTCTGGCTGTGAGTGAAGCATAGCTTTTTTTGAAACAATGAAAAACATCGTCGCATGACCGTCAACAGGGAGGTTTAAAGCACAGCTTCGGAAAGAATCCTTGATGACCTCTGTTGGTAGCTCGGCTCATGCATCAAGAATCCACTGTAGATTCTTGATGCATACTTCAGCGTTTTGTCGTGAATTCCTACATTTCCCATTTTGAAGAGAGAACTGAATGAAATAACATCAATGTATACTCACACTCACTTTGAACTGAAAAACATGACTATTCATGAAAATAAATTCCATTGCTGGCATAGAACTGCATTGCAGCGAATACAGTGTATTTTTATCATTTAATGGAAATACTCGAATAAGCGCCGTACAAGAGCAGCGGCGTTTATTCGAGGGCGGCGCTTATTAACTTTTCCGCTCTGTGTGCGGCACTTATTCGAGTAAATACAGTATGCCGTGGTTCAATTTTATCCTTGGTTCAAATTTTATTTTCCTTTGTTTCAAACTCATTATCATCTAATTACCAGAACCAAAAAAAAAGAAAACCAACTCTGAACCAAGGGGAAAATTAAACCACAACGTATACATGTATGTAAGAATGAATATTTATTTAACCACGTGGGATGCACCAGATACTTAAGAGAAAGATACAGTAGTACATCTCAACCTCTCGATCTTTATTTTATAATGTTCAGCTGTATTATCCCTCTTAAAAGTAGCTTCTTGAAGTTCTGTTCACAATAGTTCAGGCTGTTTTCACTCTGCCATGTTTGCAGTGCATGTAAACAAAAGTTCTTTGTTTTTGACAGTCTCAGATGTTACGTAAATTAAAGAAGCTGTGACCTGAATCTATTCTCTATCCTGTATTTGTGCTTTTGTCACACAGCTCAGTATGAAGACTCATCGGCCAGGAAACGTATATATTTCTTCTACAGACATTTGTTATTGAAATTCCTCACAGAGCTGCCAAAGTGAATACAAACAACTTTTCCCATACTTGGAAAAACATACATTGGGGCATTAAACCTCTTCCAGTATATTGTCACTCCATCATTTATTGGTCAGGTGATGCAGATTAAGGGTGTTGGTCTATTAGAATACCATAAAATTGCATCAGCATGAATAAGAATAGGAATGATTAGTGATTATTTTGTACATGTCGGAAACTATTCCTATTCATACAGACAATAATGTGTGGGGGATCTACCATAGACTGGGAAGGAAACGAAGAAAAACTATTCATTTTTGTGGAGTATCTGCCACACAAAAATGTAGTGTTCGTTACTAGAGTTATTATTTTAGTTATGAATACCTTAGTCATTAGATAACCGATTATCATTGGATAGCACACCTTAACCGCAAGCATGTGATTAAACCACTATATATATATCATTGTAGATAGCATTTTAGGGAGATTAATAAAGCAGTTGTGTGAAGCACATCATTCGTCTTCACTGCGTACTCTACAGCAGTACACCGAACCCCAGCACACAACAAAAAAGAACTTGCAGCTAATGCAACTACACAGGCTTCAAATAACCATCACTCACAGAGGTGGACTTAGCATTTCTTAATTTTTGTAACATTTCCTGTTCCAGGGCTGCATTATAGCATTACTCCTATGGTAAACTCTTCGTGATTTGTAAAACAATGCATCCCTGTTTTCGTACGCGAAGCAACGAATAAATTGACATTATTGTCCAATCAAACCTTGATTCAAGGGCACGCTTCACATGGAATCCATCGCTATAAATCACCTGAAATGTTTGTCTGATACTTTGCTTGCATATTGTAAATATAATAAAACTAAAAAGAAGAAATATGACAAGTAAACTAATATCAAGTAAGTTGATCACCTTTAATCAGATACAAAAGGCTTGATTCCTTACAGGACTTTTCGACTTAGCCTTAATTTCAAAAAGTCGAAAGCTCATGCCTTGTTCCATGTACCTACTGGAAGACTCATCATTAAAGGAAATACCGTCCGTAAACTTGTTTTTCGATTGCTGCTCTTCGCAGTCTCTCTTTAGCTCATGACATCCGTAAATACACCAATTGGAATTACTGAGTCTTTCAGACTCATCGTTATCGTTATCAGACGCCTGGTTCTCATCTGAAGCACGCTCTGGATCAAACAATAGTGAGACTCCACAGCCGCCATTTCTATCGGCAATCACGGTGAGAGCTCTTTGACGTCATGCATACATCGCTAGGCTGCTAAGTTACTCCAAGGTGGCGGCGTTCTTTGTCGATTTTACTGCGAGTTTGGACAGAAATTTGACACGGTTAGGAAGCACTTTGAAGGCTGTAATTTTGGACATTGTTCTATGTGTAAACTTTCTATTGGCTAAAAGGAAACAATGTGCCATTTTCGGCTCTTCTTCTCCTTTTAGTCTGTGATCTCAGGCAAAGAGTGCCTATCATGGGATGCGCGCTGTTCTAAACAGTAAAGATTTTTGGGGTGTGATTCCAATCTTTTGTGAAGTTTTCTTCCAGCCTCTTTGTAATTGATCTAAGCGCATCAATATCTTGGCTGTTTTCTGTTATAATTATTTTATTACTATTATTATTACTATTGTTATTATTATTGCTATTATTGTTATTATTATTACCATGATTATCATTGAAATAAATATATGAAAGACCATATATTTGAACTGCGGAGTAGTATGTAATGACATTAATTGATCATCGCAGTTATGTACACAACTAAAGCAGCGATGAAATTAAAAAGTCATGGGTTTGAATCACAGCTGCTTAAGTAGTGTACATAACTGCGATGATCAATTAATGTCGTTACATATTACTTCGGAGTTCAAATATATGGTCTTTCATATATTCATTTGCATTAATCTTCTCCATCTACGGGTATGTTGCGAACTCACAGTATGACCAGCTCCTAGTTGGCTTGATAGCTCAGTTGGTAGAGCACTGCTCCGGTATCGCAGAGGTCATGGGTTCGAATCCCGTGCAGGCGTGAGGTTATTTTTTTTTCAGGCTTTAATTTCACAGCTGCTTAAGTTGTGTACATAACTGCGATGATCAATTAATGTCGTTACATATTACTCCGGAGTTCAAATATATGGTCTTTCATATATTCATTTGCATCATTCTTCTCCATCTACGGGTATATTACGAACCCACAATTTGGCCAGCTCCCAGTTGGCTTGATAGCTCAGTTGGTAGAACACTGCTCCGGTATCGCAGAGGTCATGGGTTCGAATCCCGTTCAGGCCTGAGATTTTTTTGTTTTTTTTCAGGCTTTAATTTTACAGCTGCTTAAGTTGTGTACATAACTACGATGATCAGTTAATGTCATTACATGATTATCATTATTATTACTCGCGTCTGTGACATTCTATCCTTGCCACAGGATTTACTCCGCCTGCATCTTAGCTAATTCGTGTGGACCTTCTTAGGCCAAAGTAACGCTCGCTCTTATTTTCTATGGTAACCATCGGCCATCCTTGCAGAAGTATTTTTCTTATTGTTATAGCATAGTACTGTAATAAAATTCTCACCTGAGCTTTGTCCGCACAGTGATGCATTCTTATTGTATTTGATAATGAAGCAAACTGGTAACGGGGTAATGACGTCGGCACAGTGGTAGTGGTAGCACTCGCCTCTCACTTCAGTGGCCCTGGTTCGAGTTCCTCGGTCTCTTATGAGTTGAGTTTGTTGTTGGTTGTCTCCATGCTCCGAGAGGTTTTCTCCAAGTGCTCCAGTTTTTCTCCCTCTATAGAAATCAACACTTACAAATTCCGATAATTGTGGGCACTCGTAGTCAGGGAAAAGGAAAGACACAAATTTTTCAAGGTCAGTGAAAAGTCAGGGAATTTTGCAAAAATTCAGGGAAAGTCTTAGTTGTTGACAAAGTCAGTGAAAAGTCAGGGAATTTTGTTTTCAAGGTTCCACAACGTTTTGTGAAGTAGTCGATGTGCAATAAGTTATCAAATGCAGTGTTTTTGTTGACTGGTTTCTGTTGTGAATGCCTTCTTCCAAGTCAGGAAGAGAAATCCGAGGAAGCTTGCGAACTGGTGTTTTCCTTCGGGCATTTTTATCAAAGCGTGGTGGAGCGTGGTGTGGTTGTTTTGGTTTTGAGGTCGGTGGAAAGTTAGGGAAAAGTCACGGATTTTTTGGTATTGTAATGAGTGGCAACTATGTGGTGATAAGGTTGTTATATATTTTATATTTATTCGTTTGTTTATTTCATGTATGTTTATACCGTGTTTTGATAGCTGGTTTTCTTGCTAGGCAAGAGCTAAGGAGGAGCGGCACTGAGGAGAAGGCATATGACGGAGTTAATCATGGCTATTCAGAGTCAGGACCAACACCAAGCAGTGAGAACGCCCAAGGAGCAGCCAGCGCCGCTGATGTCCCTGCTTATGCTGTTGTAGACAAGTCACAGACGAAGGGTAAGAAGGAAAAACAGCAAGAAATCGCTCCTGATTCTCAGAATGTCACTTACGCTGTTGTGGATAAGTCCACGAAGAAGAAGAAGAAAAATGAAAAACCAGAGGATATGTACGGCCAAGTTGACCGATCAAAGAAAACAAAGGTAGGGGAGTATTCTGTAAGCCGTGGTTACATGAAATGCCTTGGATGAAATTACTTTTTCTCTTGCACAAAACGTGTTCACAGAGGTGCCGCTAACCTATTCTGCCAGTGAAAATAACCACCCACCCATAACCACCCAGCCACACCCTGCTCCCCGTTGATTTAGACGCACGATGAATAAGGTGGGACGTTTTTGGGCGCAATAGCGTACACTATAGTTTGGGAACAAAGACGCTGCTATCCATCAAACTTTGCAGAAATCTTCCTTCGTTTACTTTTATAGACATGTTCACAAGGCAGTTTTGCAGAATTAGTGCAGTAGTAGTGAAAGGCGGGAACTGAGACAAGTTATTTTTATGCTAATTTTGACAGAGATTTAGTTAGTGATTTCATCAACAAGCACAATTTTAGGTTTAAGTTAATTTGATAGAGATTTTGTTAGTGATTTAATAGACAAGGGCAATTTTAGGTTAAGGATAATTTTAACAAAGGTTTTATAAAAAAATTAATTTTTTGATAAAAAGAGTTATTTTTAATTAAGAATTAATACAAAAATGGAGAATTTAGAAAGATTAAATGTTCCACAATTAAAACAAATTGCAAGAGAGCGAGAAATTCCGAGATATTATCGGATGCGTAGAGCTGAACTTATCGAAGCCCTTAATATTGAAAATCAACAAAGACCAGCTCCTGAGCCTAGAAATAATATAGAAAAACAATTACAAAGATTAAATGTTCAAGAATTGAGAGAAATTGCTAGAAATCGTGGAATTCTTGATTATTATAGGATGCGTAAAAATGAACTTATTAGTGCTATTAATGATATTGAAAATACACCAAACCAACCGCAAATGTCTATTCTTGATGAGCCAATATCTGAGATTAATGTTCCAATTTTAACACCACTCAAATCACAAAAATCATCAAACAAAACTTTTAATTGGGGAAATTATTCATTTAAGGTTATGGATAAAGATGAGTTTTCTAAAAAGCTTGCAGATTTAACCAATGAAAATATTATAAAACTTACTAATAACAAACAAGCAAAACCTAAAAATAGAAAAAAGGTCACTATATCTGATAGTGTGAGTGATGAATTGGCTGAAAAAGAATTCAATATAGAAGAACAACAAACAGCATTAAGAGGTTATTTGAAAACTTATAGGATAGATGGAAAGAAAGGGTATGGACCCAAGGAGTTTTTAAATAATATAAAACCAAAAGTTCTTGATCTAATTAACCAGAAAAAGAAACCAATAAAGATAAAATTTATATTTACATGTAAGTTTTATAAAAAGTCACTATTATTGGAAAAAAATTATGAACAATTAGGATACTTTCATTCAAAAGTAGAAACGATTACTTTATCAACTGATTTCTTTGAATTATTCGATACTATGGCAAATGGTTTGCTTGAATCGGTTGAAAAGTTTCAAAAAAGAGAGTCTGGATGGATATTCGATCAAGTTGAATACTTTGATATAAACATTGACCCTTTCGAACCTTTTGTTGGAAGTTCCTATATTAAATTACCAGAAAAATTAGCAAACAAAAAAGCTATTATAAATGTTAAGAATGAAAATGATCAAGAGTGTTTTAAGTGGGCTGTAACCTCTGCTGTTTACAAACAAAAAGATCACCCAGAAAGATTAAACAAACAAATGAGAGAAAACTCTGAAAAGTTTGATTGGTCGGGAATAGAGTTCCCCACTCCATTAAAACAGATTAAAAAGTTTGAAAAACAAAACCCATACTACACCATTAATGTCTACGGATATGAAGAAGGTGTTGTATATCCCTTAAGAATAAGTAAAAAACAAAAAGGTTATCTAATAAATCTACTTCTAATATCAGAAGGTGAAAATAATCATTACTGTTGGATAAAGGATATGAGTAGATTGTTGGCTTCAAAAGTTAGCAAACATAAATCTAAGATGTATTTTTGTCCTAGATGTTTAAACGCATTCCAGTCTGAAAATTCATTGGAAAAACATCTAGAATATTGCACAACAAATGAAGAAGTTAAGATTGATATGCCTAGGGATAAAGATGGTAACCCAATGTTTATTAAATTCATTAATTATAATAAAAAAATGCGTGTGCATTTTGTTGTATATGCAGACTTTGAATGCATTACAGAGAAAATAAACACATGCTCTCCAGACATCCGTAAAAGCTTTACCAAACAATATCAAAAGCATACACCATCAGGATTTTCTTATTACATAGTGTTTTTTGATAAAGAGTATGAAAATGTTTTTAGAGAATACACAGCTAAATCACTAGATGAAGATGTAGCGCAAATATTTGTAAATAGTTTAGAGGCGGATATCAAAAAAATTTACAATGATTTTAGATACAAAAAGAAAGTTAATATGACTGAAAACGATAAAATAAGACACAACCTTGCAACGCACTGCCACATTTGTGAAGAAAAATTAGGAGAAGATAAGGTAATAGATCACTGTCACCTTACAGGAAAGTATAGAGGGGCGGCTCATAATGAATGCAACTTAAATTATAGGATTCCAAAGTTCTTCCCGGTAATATTTCACAACCTATCTGGTTATGATTCTCATCTTTTTATCAAGAATCTCGGTGTGACAAAAGGTAAAATAAATTGTATACCAAATAACGAGGAAAAGTATATTTCTTTCACAAAAAAGATTGTGGTTGATTCATTTACAAATAAAGAAGGCAAACATGTTGGGGTTAATCGAGAAATAAGATTCATAGATTCATTTAAATTTATGGCAAGCAGTCTTAGTAATTTAACCGATAATCTTACAAAATGTGGAAAGTGTGATGTTTGTAAAGGTGTAATAAAAGGAAGTAGGTGTATTTCACCAACAGATGATAAACTAACTCATACTAAAAAGTATTTTGGGAAAAACACAAATTTAATGAGTAGAAAGGGGGAATTTCCTTATGATTGGTTTGATAGTCTCAATAAACTAAATGCAATCCAACTTCCACCAAAAGAAGAATTTTACTCAGAACTAAATGATGAAGACATAACAGAGGAAAACTACCAACACGCTAAAAATGTATGGAAAACCTTCAATATGAAAACAATGAGGGAATATCACGACTTATATCTAAAGTCTGATGTGTTACTTTTGGCGGATGTATTCGAAAATTTTAGAGATGTTTGCCAAAAGAATTATGGTTTAGATACTGCTTGGTATTATACAGCACCAGGACTAGCTTGGGATGCAGCATTAAAGTTAACGAAAGTTAATTTGGAGCTTTTAACCGACATCGATATGCTGCTTATGATTGAGAAAGGCATTCGGGGCGGTGTATCTATGATTTCTACTAGATATGGGAAAGCAAACAACCCATACATGAAAGAATATGATCCCAACCTACCTAAAACGTATATAGAATATCTTGACGCTAATAATTTATATGGTGGAGGAATGAGTAACCCACTACCTACTCATGGTTTTAAATGGATGAACAACAAAGATCTAACAGACTGGAAAAATATTCCGTGTATACTAGAGGTTAATTTAGAATACCCAACTCACCTTCATGATTTACATAATGATTATCCTCTAGCTCCAGAAAGGCTTGTAGTTAATAAAGTGGAGAAATTAATCCCAAACCTAAACAATAAGGTAAAGTATGTTGTTCATCGTGAAACACTAAAACTTTATGAAAGTTTGGGATTAAAAATAACAAAGATTCATAGAGGTATTACATTCAAAGAGTCGGCTTGGTTAAAACCATATATTGACTTGAATACCAATCTAAGATCAAAAGCGAATAACGACTTTGAAAAAGATTTCTTTAAGTTAATGAATAATTCTGTGTTTGGTAAAACAATGGAAAACATTAGAAATAGGGTAGACATTAGATTAATTACAAATAAAAAAGATGTGAAAAAATTAATATCAAAACCTAATTATCATCATCGTACTATCTTTTGTGAAAATCTTGTGGCCATCCACATGAAGAAAACAAAGTTAGTATTCAATAAACCAGTTTACTTAGGCATGTGCATTCTTGATCTAAGTAAAACAATAATGTACAACTTTCATTATAATTATATCAAACCAAAGTATGGAGAAAAGGCTAAATTGCATTTTACAGATACTGATAGTCTCGCATATTTGATAGAAACGGAAGATTTTTACAAGGACATTGCCACAGATGTGAGGGAAAAGTTTGACACTTACAATTTTCCTAAAAACCATCCATCAGGTATTGAGACGGGCGTAAACAAAAAAGTCATCAATATGTTCAAAGATGAGGCCGGAGGAAAACAGATAGCTGAATTTGTAGGTTTGAGAGCCAAGCTATACTCCTACAGGATGGATAATGGAGAAGAGATAAAAAAGGATAAAGGTGTAAAGACATCAGTAGTAAAAAAGACAGTAAGCTTTAATGATTACAAAAATTGTCTATTCAATAAAAAGCCGCAAATGAGACAGATGAATGTATTTAGAAGTCGTTTGCATGATGTTTACACCGAAACTGTTAACAAAGTTGCACTGTCTTGCGATGATGACAAAAGAATAATTTGTGAAGATGGAATAAATACTTTTGCCCACGGACATTATCGTTGCAAAACAGAATTAGGTGGTAACTCAGCATCATAGGGTATAACCTGAAGTTCTTCCCTAACAAAACCGCGTCTTGGACCATCTAATAAATAATACAAAATTGGTTGATTAGGTGAAATCACACTTCTAGAGATATCATAAACTTTGATACTCCAAATAGGATCTGTAGCTCGCCTTTTTTCACCGCCTTCAAGTTCACCGGGAGATAATAAATATCTAACTTTAACCTCTGGAGGTAGTCTATACTCATCAAGCCCAACCTTGCGATGGTAATTTTTAGGTTCAATATCAACCTCTTTCAGTTTTATTGCATCATCGGGTTCTTTACCAGTTATTCTCGTTGGTGTATTATTCAAAGTTTTTAGAATAGCAGGTAATCTTTTAACCCATACTCTTGATCGGGTATAGCTAACCATTTCTTGCGCATATTGGTGACTAAATAATCTTTCGCCTAATATTCTGTTTGCGTTTTCAACAAATGCTTGAGCTCTATGATTTCCAGCTTCACTTCTTTGTATTTTTACATTATGATAATTCATAAGTTTTGTAACCTCACCCATAAATTCTTTTCCTGGATCAACCATTAATGTTTTAGGGTATTTTAATTTTCTTGAATATATTTTCTCAAAAGCATTTGAAATTTCTCGACTTTCTTTTGAGGTTAATGGCTCGGAATCTTTGTATCTCGATGCGACATCAACCACAACTAATGCATATTTATATGTTTTTCTTCCAACTCTATCATGCGGTAAAAATAATAAATCTGCCTGATGAATTTGATTCGGCTTATACACAGTCCAGTGCGGTCTAGGTATATATTTTGGAGCTGGAAGATAGATTTGCCATATTGCTTGTTTCTTAAGCCATTTTTTGGCCACATTTTCACTTACTTTTGCCTTTTCTGCTAATTTAGGGATTGCAGAATATCCTTTCCAATATCCTTCAGTTGAATAATATATTTTTGAAAGTATATTTTCGTTATTCATTTAAACTTTAACAAAAGTATCTTATAAATTAAAATGGAAGAAGAAAAAATAAATTTTACTAGATATCAAATAAACATTATGAAAAAAATTATAATTAAAAAAATTCTAGATATGGAAGATGGCGATAATATTTTTAATGTTATGATTATGATACCAAACGCAAGAGAAAGTTTATTAAAGCATATTGAAAAATTAGATAATAATAGGACAAAGGGGTTTAAAGATTAGTCAAAGTATCTTATAAATTACAATGACGTCTGAAAAAATTAATCCAAACAGAATTCCGCGAGAGCCATTTGGTTTGAAGGCAGAATCAACATTGAATCGAATTACCCTAAACCCATCCTCAGCTAGCCCAGGAGAAACATTATATATAAATATTCCAAAACTTTCTGAGAATTTGGTGATTGTGCCTGGAAGTGTATCTTTACTATTCGACTTGGATGTTGATGGGCATGCTAATAATACACTTGTGAATAATGTGGGAAGGAATCTTGTATCCAGACTTAAAGTTCTTTTTGGTGGCGAAACATTACAAGATACGCAAAGATATGATCTATTTCAAACCTATCATGACTTATTCTTAACCGATGAAGAGCGCGAAGATAGATTAAAACAAGGTATTTCTTCCGAAAATATGAGAAAACTTAGAACAAAAGCGGGAGATAAAAAAACACAAGATGTAAAAGAAGTAGCGCTTGCCGCGGTACATAATACAAAGTATAGAATACCAATAAATCATCCTATTTTAAACGATCATGGTGTTTTTTACCCGAAAGCATTAGAAAATCATCTAATATTTGAGATTACGCTTGCCCCAATTAATGATATTGTTGTTTATTCTGACACTACTAAAACACCATCATATTCAATCAAAAACTTAGAGTTAGAATATTCTTCCATTTCAAGTGAATACTTAGCTCGCGAGGCACAAGCCGCATATCAAATTGGCAAAGGATTCTTTTATGAAAATATTACTTTACACAAAACTTTTACATTTTCCATAGGGGGTGATGGCGTTATAAATCAACATATTAATTTGCCCAGAAGATCAATGACGGGGGTATTATTTTTGTTTACATTACCATTTGCAGCGGGGGCGCGTAACTCTGAGAATTTTTACAATCCTGGAATAACTTCTATTAATATAGATGTTGACGGAGTTCCAAATCGAGTATACTCTAGGGGAATGATGCCATCAGATCTGTGGGAGTCAGTAAAGAAACGATTCGATAGAGATGATGTTTATAGCCCTCCATCCGTAAAGGAAAAGGATTTTTATGGGGACAAGTTTGCTCTTTGGGTTGATATGAGAACACACCCCGATAATCGCATTCATGGAGGAGGATTAGCATTAAATAATACGCATGATGGTGTTAAAATAGAAATTAAAAGAAAACAAGGCGGATCTGGTACTATAACCTGCCATATGTTTGTTGTGGCTGATGCAATGATGGAAATAATGAATTCAAGTTTGAGATCGATAAAGTACTAAAACCACAACTTAAAAACCTTTAGTTATGATACAAAAATAATGGAAGATTTACGAGATAAAATTCCTTTTCATTGTATAATAACTGGACCGAGAAATTGCGGTAAAACAAAGTACCTAATTGAACAGCTCCGCGGTCCTTTCCGAAAAATTTTTGATTACATTGTTTTAATTTGCCCAACATATTCCAAAAATAAAACCTATCATGATTTTGCTAGAGGAGATAAACGTTTCTTTGTATTATCACCCGATGCCAGTAACATTGATGAGATTAATGAATTGTTAACTGATTGTCAAACTTTATTCTCCGGAACAAATACCCTAATAATTTTAGATGATTGTGCTGTTTCGAATGATCTGAAGAAGCGATCCAATAAATTTATAGACTTAGCATTTTCTGGAAGACATCATGGTTTATCGGTTTGGGTTCTAACTCAACAATTAACATCAATAGCAAAACCATTTCGAGAAAATGTTGCCTGCGTTGTTACTTTCCATAATCCATCGCAAAAAGGAATGAAGATGTTTTTTGAAGATTATGGAGGAGATATTGATTATGAATCGTGTAAAAAGTTTGTACAACTCCTGAAAACTGAAAAATATTCTAGACTTTGTTTATCTTTGCGTTACCCATTTAATTGTTATTTGGAGATTCCAACAAAGTCGATTTAAAAATAGTAAATGTATCACCATAAAAGATGGCAGAAGTTGAAGATTATATTAGTGATGTAAAAGATGAGTTAAAAGAAGCGGTAAAAGATGATAATGAACTTGAAATAAAACAAGAATCGCTAGCCATTCTCGCGGCTCTTGGAACAACAAAGGAATATTTAGGGGTTGATATGAGTCTGGGTGATATAAAGAAACTATCTGTAAAAGATGTTGAAAAATATTATAATCGATACCAGGCAGTATTGGGTAAGAAAATTAACGGTGGGTTGGTAGATTCATCTCTTCAATTAATTTCTAAAGTTATTTCATATTTAGTTCCGGTTGATGATATAGAATCTCTTTGCGATGATTTGAAGAATGATGATTTAGTTAATCGTGAACTGACAAACATTGTTGGTCTCTTAGCATTGAAAGCAGGAAGATTGGCAGCACTTGCTAGCGGGCTATTCCAGGTTGCTAAACACGTTAAATTCAACAAGATTCAACAAGTTACAAGTAAAAATATAGATGATTCTAACAAAACTGATCAGGATACTAAGCAAAGTGCTGATGGGCATGATACTGTTTACTAAGCATACTATTATTTTATTTACATATCCTTCCTAAGCGGTCTAAAGATTTCTTAATGATATGTAAAATAATGTCTGAAGAAGTAGAAGAAAGAAACGGAGGTGTTGATCGGGGCGAAGCCCCTCCCCGCTATGCGGAGCAAATTACTAGAGAACCACCAAAAGAGGAACAAAAAACAACAAGTAATGTTTCAAAAAAGAAAGATCCTAAAAAGGTTGCTGCTGGTAAGAAACTGGCGGAATATAATAAAAAAGCTAAAGAAGCATTAGCTAGGGAAATGAAACGTGAAAGGGAACAAGCGGATAGTGAAGCTAAAGCAGAAAATTACAATGAAGAAGAAAAGTCAAACAATGAAGCGAAAGCGTGGCTTCCAGAGCTATCTTTTACAACTGTATTATCAATTGTTGGAATAGGTTTTACAGCATTTGATATGTTTATGAGATATTATAAAAATAGAATACCTGATTTATCGCAAGTTCCTCAAATACCACCACCATCAAATATTCCATCCCAACCACAAACGCTAGATCGACCAAAAATTGGAATGATGTAAACCCTAAAGGGATCTAAAGATTTCTTACTGATGTAGTAAAAAATCATGTCAAACGAAAACAAACTTGTGAAAACTGTTACTGATTCTGCAGTACTTATCGGATTAGGAGCTGGAGTTGGATATGTAGCTAAAAAGGTTATGAAAGAATCATTTTTGAATGACCCATCCTCAAGTATTACAAATTATGCAAAATGGGTGGCTGTATTGTCTGGCAGTATGTATCTAAAAACATATTTAGAGGAACAAAAGATTTTACCAAATTAAGTAATAAAAATGGCAGCAATAGCAATGATGATTGGTGGAGCTGTATTAAATGCAACTACTTTCGTTGGTGGTTCATATCTTGCAAAATATCTATCAGGAAATAAAACCGATACAGAAAAAATACGACACGATAAAGCAATGGAAAAATATCAAAGAGATTACGCTGAATATCAGGAAAAAAGACAAAAACTAATTGATTGGAAAATGAAGAAAAAAGATGAAAAATATCAAGCATCAAAAAATATTTCAACAACAAATCAATCTTTTGAATTATATAGTCAATTGCATGAGCCAAAATTCTCTGATTATTACAAACCAAGTGATAATCAAAAGACTGGAGAAATGTTATATGTGGGTGGAGGAATGTTGGCTTTGGGTTACACAGTTAGTAAATTTTTATAAACATTATTTTTGTTATGTAACCAGTAATTGGGTTATATAACATAAAAATTAATAATTACATTTATTATAATGATATAAGGCTTCCAGTATCAGTATCAGAATCTATGTCATTCCCAATAAATTCAGAGGCTGATTCACTGTCAGAAATAATTACTTCAGGATTATATTTTGGGCGTTTTAACAATTTTTTCATTTCAATGTTTGGTTGCACATACGCCTCATAAAGCTTTACTTGAAGAGAAATACGAGCTCCAATAAATATTGATTCAATTTTGATTGCACATTCTGCATGACAACCTTTATTCATTAAATCTTCGGGTTTTATTTCTTTATCATCCTTTATATTATAAAATTTTGTAAGAATTTTGTCTTGTCTTTTATCGCAAATTAATTTTGCATATAGTGTTGGGCCGCGGTCAGGAACTCTACGCATAGAAGTTTTATTTTTTTCATCTGTAATTTTTTGCATTTTCCAATAGAGAGGATTTAAACCGCCCTTTGTTTTAGTAAGATCAGTTCTTTCCAATTCATATTTGTCAATTTCTTCCCGTTTATCAACTAAATGATCAATACAACACTCTACTATTTCGTTAAAAGTATCAATCCATTTTTCCTCTTCGGGTGTGGGTTTATCTCTACTCCATAAACACAAAGGAAAATTATATCCTATAACTTTACTTGTTTCAAGGCTTTTATTTTCAGAAACTCCATATGAATATAAACGACCGGTTTGAATAATAAGTTCTCCTTCGGTTCCATCTTCATTTTTTGTAAAAATATTAATTCGTTTAAATTCAATCTTTGGCTTACTACCAGGAAGTTCTCCTACAATTGGCTTTGAAAAGATCATACTTTGTTTTGGTGAATAATTTTCAATTGTTATTAATTGTGTATTTTCATTTAACATTTTATTTTATTTTATATTTATTTTATTATCTTTAAATCATTTTTTTAATTTTTAATTTCCAAACATAACTTTAGGTCTAAAGATTTATTACTGATGAGTAAAAAATCATGGATGAAGATATACCATTAAAAGATATGCCAAAAGGATCTGATGATGATAATGATGAAGATAATACATTTTATCAAAGCCCAAATACATCTACATCTATTGACCAAGGCTATCTTGGTTATTCAGAATATATGGCAGAAAGAAAACGGCTTCAATGGGAAATAAAAGATGAAGAGAAAAAACCAACAGATATTATAGAAAGAGATGAGGAATATGATAGAATGAGAGATGCAAGACAACAACTCAAACGTTATTTACCAAATTACGATCCCAATGATGGTACATTTAATGTAAAATTTGGAGTAGATGGTAGTATAGAAGGAAAATTAAGTATTTCCAGTAATAATGTGTGGCATACAATAGTTGATAAAGATGGAAATCTTAAGCTTGAAGATTTACCAAAAACAATGAGAAAAGCTCTAGGAAGTGATTATGAAAGCATGTTGAATAAATATAATGATGTTGTATCCAAATTGAATGAAGAAAAAGAAAAACATAATGAATTACTTTCTGCAGTACAAGGAATAGATTCACTTTTGGCAACAAGAACGGAGGAGATTAGCGGATACGAACAAAGAGAAAAAGAACTACGACAATTCATTGAGAGACAACAGGTAGAAAAAGCTGAGAACAAAAGTCTTTTTGATGAAACCGTTAAACAGAATATAGAATTAAAAATACAAGGAGAGAAACTTTTGAATGAAACAAAATTATACAAAGAAGAAATAGACAAATATAAGAAGGGAAAATCAAATTTAACAAAGTTAGAACAAAGCAATGAACGATTAAAATCTGAGGTTGATAAATTAAGAGAACAAATTAGAAATAAAACAATTTCTATCGAAGAACAAATATCAGCTATAGATATCCGAAAAGATGAAATACTTAAAAATTTACCATTACGAGAGCGACTAAAGTATATATTCAAAAAGTATGGTTTTACAGTTTTTGCTGTTCTAAGTGCAGTAGGTGTCATCATTGGTGTTATAGTTTCTAATCTTTCAAAGGGTTTATCTGCTTTGGGGAGGGGTGTAGGAAATAGATTGAAAACTATAGGTAAAAAACTTGGCGAAATATTGCCAGGAATGGTTGGAGCAATAGTTAGCTTTCTATTCAAAACAGCTGGGCAGGTTATTGGATTTTTAGGTGAAAATGCTTGGCTTTTGATAATGGCTGTAGTTCTATATTTTGTGGAACAAATGAAAGGTGGAAAGAAGAGAAAGTAGATCTAAAGATATCAAGTTGATCAGTAAAATACAATATGGATAACTACAATAAAATTTATCCTGGATTACCTAATAATTCAGACCCAATTAATTTCAGACTACAAAAATCAAGCGAAGTATTACAAAATCTTGAAAAAGAAATTAAACATTACGAAGATGTAAGGAAAAAATACAATAGAGCAAGAACCCTATTTACAAAAATAAGTGTTTGTGGCGGGTTGATTTCAGTTATTCTATCTGCGAGTGGCCTTGGGACTTCTCTTACTGGTTTTGGTGGTGTTGTTGGTGGGGTTTTTGGAGGATTATCGGTTGGATTTGGATACGCATCAAAAAGACTTTCAAATAAAGTTAGTAAACACGAACAAACCGCTGCAATTGCAAAATCAAAATTAAACACCATTAACGATTTGGTTTCAAAGGCTTTGAAAGATAATGTTATATCCGATCAAGAATTTTCCATAATTTTAGCGGAATTGGAAAAGTTTCAAAAACTAAAACTAGAAGTTCGTCAAAAATTTAGGAGAGATACAGAAAAAAACTTAAACATGTCGCAGATAAGGAGAGAAGTTCGAGCAGATCTATTAAAAGAATTAACCAATCCCGCTCATTAAAAATTTCATATGAAAGAACTGATGTTGGTTGTAATTGTTTTGCGGGTATTAGAAAAGAGGTTAATTGAATTTACATCTTATTCTTAATCTAAAGATCAGATTAATTGAAACACAAAGAATAAGATGTTATTAGATGATTTCAAAACTAGGTACCCAAATGTTAACCTAGATAAATTTACATTTATTAATGATTCATTTGGCGGATATATTAAGTGGAAAGTTAATGGAACAATAATAATGTCAAATGATGATCCTTCTGGTAAAACCTGGACTGAAAATCTTTCTAATAATTTGAAAACACTATTATGGAAAGATTTAGGATTAGAAAATAAAGTTAAGGTAGGTTCATTTCCAAAAAGTTTATCAATTACAAATCAAACATACCCAATACCAGCTATTAAATGTGATGAATTTGCTCCTGATGTAACAAAAATGTTAAACCTTTTAGATATATATGTTACAGATAAAAATAATTTCAGTGCTCCTATGAGAAACATATTTAAATCTCAAGTTATAGAATTTTATAGTGGAAAAGAGAGTAGAACTTGGTTGAATAAACCTAATATTAATCATTGGCCTCAACAATTAAACATGGCAGTATGGTGTGCTACATCTGGATGCGGTGTAAGCCTTATTGAGAGTTTAAATTATCCTAAAGTTATTAGTGGTTTTATAAAGTTTCATGTATATTTCACAATAAGGAGAATATTGTATGAAATGGGATTGCCATTACCAGGCGAACAAACTTTTTCTTTAAAAAATAACCCCTATAACAAAAATGCATATAATCGATTATGCGCGGAATTTGGTCTTAGTAATAATCAAGATTTTAAGGGATTGAATAAACCTTTGGCTGACTTTAGATGGAAAGGTGGTGCAAACGCAGGATTAGGAGATGTATTCATTGATTATGGAAAAGGATACCAACCTAAGGGAGAAAATAATGGTAAAGGAGGAGGAAATCAAAATGTAAGAATTATAAGAAATTATGATCCTGAAGCTAATATATGGCCTAGCGACTCAGCTAAATTTTCTGACGATGGTGGAAAGAAAATAGATGGTAATTTAATATCCTTACTTCAAAATGATTACTTTGCAGATTTTAAATATGCATGGTTTATACCAGAAAGTGGATATGGATTAACAAAAGCTGGTTTAGGTAGATTAAATAGATCAGTTGAAGCTTTTGTTTACTGCATATTAGGAGCGCAAGTTAATACTAGAAACCCAATTTTTTGGGAAAGGTGGTGGAGCAGTAGAAACTCAGCAAGAATTCATGACCTTATTTGAAAGTAGTGTAATCGAGAATGACATTGCTAATTCTGTCCAAAGGTATCAATTAGCTGTACAGGAAGCGAAATTACGACTTGATTTAGCTGTTGCTCCTGGGGTTTGGTTGATGCCAAGTAATATGATTATAAATACAGAAAATTTTTTTGGATATAATAATAAACTAAAGCGAGCAACTGAAGATATGAAATTTGGAGTAAATAATTCATTAAATATTGAAACAAAGACTGTAGGAATAAATCATAGTTTAGGATCCACAAAAGTTTTGTTATCGCATAAAACTGAAAACAAACCAAAATCCATAATACCAACAGAAACAACAGAAAAAGATGAAATTAAACCAGAAAATAATTATACAACGCAACATCAAAATAATCTTATAGTACTTATGGCTGTAGGGGGTGTATTATCTTGGTTTTTATTTCGTTAATGTTTTGATTATATAAATCTAAAGATGAATATGATGTAATCAAAACAAAATGTTCAGTATTACAATGTATGATTCTGAAACAAGAATTTATTTAGATCCACCATTAAAATATGTTCGTGAATTACAACTACTAGATTGTAATATAAAAACCAAAAGATTGATTAATTTCAAAGATAAAGAAATAATAGCCGATGGAAGCGATAGATCTTTAGTAATAATAGATCCTGGAACATATTCAATCAATGATATAAAAATATTAATTAGTATTAATGAAAAAGGCAAAAATATAACAATAATTAATGGTGATAATATTAACTATATAATTAATAATAAATCATTTAACATTAAAATTAGTAAAGGTTTACAAAATTCATTGGGATTACCAGAAATTTTAAATACTGGTAAATTATATGAAATAAATATAAATATAAAGGAACCATTGAGGCTTATGTGTAGTATATTGGATAATAAAATGTCATATATGAATAATAGTAAGAAAGGAGAAGATGTAAAACTAATGCCATCAAATTTACTAGCAAACATTCCTTCACAAGATTATCCAACAATTCCAGTTAGAAAATATGATAACTTGATTAACCATTTTGATTTAACAATCTTAGACGCTGAATGGAAAAAGCTTGATTTAAGAGGATCATCAATAACTTTAAGTTTAAGATTCAGATAAATTTCAGGTCTTTTGTTATGTAACTATTATTAAGTTATATAACATAATTATTTCTAATTAATACCCCATCTTTCTTTCAAATCTCTTAACTCTTCAAAATCAAGATACCAATTAGGATCCCATACTGCTTCTTTTATTTCTTTATCTAAATCTTTGAAGAATTTGTTTTTATGATTTATTTTATGTTGATTTACATATATAATAACATCAAAAAAATCAATAGTAAACTTTTTATCAAAGTTATTAATACTACATTCCTTATCATAATAACCTTCATATCCATCAACCATACCATAATATTCCTCGTACCCATTCCAACGAACATATTCCCCATTAACATACTGATACATACCTCCTAAATTTTCATCAACATATTCTTTTAACCATTCTTCATACTTTTCATTAGCGCAATTTAATAAATCTTTTACAAACTTATCAGCGCATATACCATTCACACCAAATTTTGTATCAGAATAATAATAAATAGAATTTTCATCACTAAAGGTACTATAAATAATTTTAAAACAAATAGCATAATCTTTTTTTTCTTTTTCTTTAATAAAACCTCGATTTTTTGATAATATTTGTAACAAATCTTCTTTAATTGTATCTATAAAATCACAAAAATTTAATTCTTCCTCATTATAATATTGTAAACTAAAAAAGCTATTTTTGTTATTTACTATTATTTCCATCTTTTTTTATTATTTTATATTTTTATCATAATTCATTTTTTTCTAATTTTATTCTACATTTCTTACAAGAAGCTTTTTGTTTACCATGTTCACATATTCGCGATCCTTTACACTCTTTACAAGAAGGTTTTTGTCTGCCGTGTTCACATATTTGAGATCCTCCACACTCTTTACAAAAAGCTTTTTGTTTACAATGTTCACATATTTGAGATCCTCCACACTTTTTACAAGAAGATTTTTGTCTGCCGTGTTCACATATTTGAGATCCTCCACACTCTTTACATTGTTGTTTTTGTTTATTATGTTCACATATTTGTGATCCACCACACTCTTTACATATTGAATTATACTTTCCGTGTTCACATATTTTAGATTTACCACATTCCTTACAATTTTGTTTTTGCTTGCCATGTTCACATATTTGTAATCCCCAACATTCCTTACAAGAATATTTTAGCTTTTCATGTTCGCATATTTGAGATCCACCACACTCTTTACAACGATATTTATTTTTTCCATGAATACAAAAATATTTATAATTATTATTAATGATAGTATCTTTTAGTATTAATTTAATAATCTCATCATCTGGAAATCTTTTTAACGAAATAATAAAGTCTTCTTTTTGAAATTTAGATCGCCCTTTAATTTTAAGCTCTCTTGCAATTTGTTTTAATTGTGGAACATTTAATCTTTCTAAATTCTCCATTTTTGTATTAATTCTTAATTAAAAATAACTCTTTTTATCAAAAAATTAATTTTTTTATAAAACCTTTGTTAAAATTATCCTTAACCTAAAATTGCCCTTGTCTATTAAATCACTAACAAAATCTCTATCAAATTAACTTAAACCTAAAATTGTGCTTGTTGATGAAATTACTAACTAAATCTCTGTCAAAATTAGCATAAAAATAACTTGTCTCAGTTCCCGCCTTTCACTACTACTAGTGCTTTAGATTGTTATGATGGACGCTTCGCGCCCGGAACGTTTTCGGGACTTTCTTGAAACGCACGCTTTGCCTTAAATGAAAAGTCAAATAGTTGTCCGTTTTGCTTCCTTACAATGTTCTCGTCGCATTCCAAAGATTTCAACTTGAGAACGTAGGGATCACTGCAAAACATTTCGACAATTGCAATCCTTTGAATAATTGGTTCAAAGTTAAATCGGATAAATTTATATTCCCTTTCACTAAGTCTATTTCGATTGGCTACTAGATCCTACTAAGAATTTGCTTGAGACCAAAGAAGACCCTTCTTAGTTCTAAGGAAATGAAACAAAAATACTTAGTTTCACAAAACGACCCACTGTGCTCCTTTCTTGAGATCATTCTCGCTAACATAGATATGCGACCAGTTATAGTGTACAAGATGTTCTGTCATGAAAAGCCGCGAAATGCAAAACTTGTTTGTTAGGCCCATCTTACACGGTGATTGTGTAATTGAGCACTCTCCAAACTCAAATACCTTCAAAATCTCCTGGAACCAAAATTTACCACTGCTTAAAGTATAGAGCTGGCTTATGTTGTAGCAAGGACTCAAAACTTAGCAGATTATTATTTTTTTGGAGCATCAAGTTGTTAAATATGGACGCTTTCATCTCTAATGGTTATTGACAGGCGAGACCCAAGTTATGCCGGGAATTTTTGTTTTATTAATAGACTTTTGTTTGATTTGCAGCGCCCGAAGAACCCTGGGGATGTTTTGTACGCCGACCTTGCGGGTTTCCATGCCCGCGGCAACATGCCTCAAGTAGCCATCTCTCCCGAACTGCTTCCACCGATCAAAATGCCGACTGCGTACGAAAAAACGGAGTATGGCCACATCACTCAATTCCTGAAGGGAGATGCCCCAGAGTGTCGACACTTCACAAGCCGCTAAAGCTGATCAGGGGCAATCCCACTCTCCCATGGACAGCACCCAGGCTGCGGGAGGTGCAACAGGTGCAAACAACGTCCCTAAGCTGTAGTGCACCGCTCTCCAGAGCACAGTCCGTAAGGCATAAGACGCTAGCTGAGCATGTGCAGTACCTTAGAATAATAATGCAACTAAGGTATTGTGAATGTGCTGTAGAAAGGCCATTTTCTTGGCTCATCCGCAGTTAGTGTGCTTTGTTTGAATAGCTTTCTTTTAAATGTTCTTCTCAAAGAGACCTTTCTTGTTGTGTTTTCGTTTGGGAGTTTTGGCTGTATATAGAACTAACGGACAATGCGATTTTAATAGTTTGTCAATATATTGATGTATAATTCGTTCAACAGAGTGCCATTCAAACTGGGGCATCTCTATTGTCCCCTTTAAGGATTTTATACATTTCTCGTGTGCTGACAATGATGCCCGCTTAATAGGACCGGCGAAATTTGGCTGCCCCAGGACTTTTCCAAAGGGGTCTTGTTGCCTTAACAAGTAAGAAGTCGTGATCAGAACTTCACCAACAGTGTTGATTGAACTTAAAGGTTCAAAAGAATATCAGATGACGTCTTACTCCATTGAGGCGTTAGTGACCGGTCTGTTGGTAGTACTCTGTGTTTGAAGATGATTCATCAATACAAAGCACATAGTTGCAAGGAGAGAAATATACAATTCACAGTGAATAACCCAAATATACAGGAAGACAATTAAAACAGGCCTGTTCGGGTACTTGATAAATGAACCAGTATCTTACTAAACCAGTATAGTTTTAAACGAGTAGTTCTCTTAACGAGGATGTGAAGCTATACGAACCTAAACGTTTCCCTCCAAGGGTTAAAATGGAATTTTCATGAGGCATCAATCAGTGTTTTCTGTGGTTATTTTTATTTTTCTCTCTTTTTTTTTTACTTTACCTAAAAGCATTTAAGAACATTTGAGGAAGTCATTCACACTCCTTAGGGAGTTGTTCTTTACGTTCTCTTCAATCCAATCCAAACTGCGAGTAAACAATTTGAACTTAATGGTTCATTTACTATCAAGATGCTCCTGTTTTAATGGCTGGGAAACATTTTAGCAGACACTTGTTTACTGTCAATATAACCTTAGCGACGAAGAAGATATTTGATCTTCGATTGAAGAATCAGTATGTACATTTGTAGAAACAAAATGGTTTTAGTCATTTTAATGAGTAAAGCACTTATACGACGTCAAACGTCATTTGCTGCTTTGACACTGTGAGTAGTTATCGGCAAAGTTAGAACCACTAAACTTAGGAGACAATGGTGTCATTTTCTGTACTTTTGTTAACCCATTTTGAGCAGATAGTAATACGATAATGTCCTGAAAGCTCTTAAATGTTTACGTGTCGTATGCGTAAGACACCGTTCTTTGCTTTCTTCGTTTTTGTTGTTATTTTTTTGTTTGTTTGTTTTTTTGCTTATGTACTTTTGTGCGCTAATTGCTGTTGCTGCTTCGACAAGGATTCCCTATTGATTTTTGCACGGTGTAATAACAGCTCTATGGTGACCTCCTTCGACGGCCTAACAGAGTTCTTCTGCGGTTCGAAGTAGCACCCCCGTAAAATTCGCAGAGGAGGATGTATTATTTTCGGGATAACTTGTGATGAAATTTGGCTTTTGCCAAACTGCATTTGTTAAGTTTAAACTATCTATCTAAGGCATTTTATTGATAGTTTTAAGAAAAAAACAGATTATTTCCATTTTGAGTACAACAAGACGCGCATCAAGTTGAAGGAGAAATGCCCCCATCGATCTCCTCGTATAACAGTCGGTTCTAACTCTGTCTTTGTATTAATCTGATGTGGTATTTGCTAAATTTAATGGAGTGTTACCTTGAAAAGGTTTAATGCTTTGTCTATTAACCTGTTGTAACTGTTTTTATATTATCCCTAAATTTACTGAGCTAAAGCCTTGAAAAGGTTTAATGCTGTGTGTATTAACCTGTTGTAATCGTTTCTATATTATTCCTAAATTTACTGAGCTAAAGCCTTGAAAAGGTTTAATGCTGTGCGTATTAACCTGTTGTAATCGTTTCAATTTAATTCTTAAATTTACTGAGCTAAAGCCTTGAAATTGTTTAATGCTGTGTGTATTAACCTGTTGCAATCGTTTCTATATTATTCCTAAATTTAATGAGAAACTGCCTTGAAAAGGTTTAATGCTGTGTGTATTCATCTACTGTAATCGTACTTTATTAACAGACTTGTTTTGTGGATTCGAGCCTCCTGTTTGGAGTTGTGTTTCCACAGACAGTCTTCTAAGTTCGTGGCAGGTACTGTGTGTGTGTGTGTGTGTTAAAAGGCTACCGACCGAGTTGCGTGCAGAACAGTTTAACTAACATTTGAGTTGAAAACTGGACATGCCAACTTTACGTTTTACGCAATCGCTTGTCATGCCTTTTGATAGTCTAATACCACTGTAACCCAGAGTGCATGTAGGCCTAATAAATGCTAAAAACGTGGCAGTATGGCCTCGTTTTATTGGTGTTCGCCTGTTTTCTATCACATCTCTGGGAAATACGAACTCCAATTAGCTCTGCGTCTATTCAATAGCTTCAGTCTTATTTATAGTTAATTAAGAAACTTTTCTCTTGTAAAATGATTTCGTCTTGTCCGATTCCTTCTTAACAAACTGTTGTATTCGTCTGGTTTTGACGCATTCCGCTCTATCGTCACTAATAATATCTACTCGAATTTGTAGATGACAAGATATCTTTGGTCATATGGTCATGGTCATGGTTTCTACTGACTATGCTTTGGTGCGTTCACGCGGGTTGGCGTATTTTTGTGAATTTATAATTTGGCTTATTTTAACTATTTTAGTTCCAGAGGTGACCAATATGCAACTTCGCATAACAGAACCAATACACTTTGCAACAAGCTAAGGAGGTGGTGAGAGTTAAGCAAATAATCAATCCATAGATATTAAATTAATTTTTTTCCAGTTACTATAAACTAGCGTATGAGAGACTTGATCTTGAGAGTGAAAAGTGTCTAGAAATTGAATCGGTAAAAACCTCTTTTCTTCAAAAAGTATGTAGCGTCGGTCTTTCCTTATACATGTACTAGTTTTTCAGTCATTTAGTGTCTGCGTTGTAATCTCTCTTCGTCCCGGACAAGATGTTTTCCCTGAGGGTGTGAGGGAGCGAGTTTTGTCTAGAATGACATTGCTAACCCAGACCAATCTCGCTATCTCTAACTCAGAGCTAACTCCCTACTACTTCAAACTCAGCCATTTCCTTTGATTTGCTCTGGTGTTTTCAGTCACTTATTATCGGGTACCCTAACATCCCATACATAACAGTTTTTCCTATTCTAACAAACTATTTTTGGTTTTCCTGAGAGTACGAAAGAACAAGGCTTCGATTGTACTTCAACAAGCTCTTTAGCTTGGCAAATACCAGACTACAACTGCTGCAGATAGAAT
>OX453274.1:22905084-22972584 GCA_949710005.1 Ricordea florida | reverse complement strand
TTTCCGTCCCTTCCCCCGAACTACCCCGAACTTGAAACCCATTCCCTTCCCGTCTCAAAGCGAAGATTATGGACTGGAACCGGATCATTCAATTAGCGCCAAAAATCAAAATGGCGGCAGGAACACTGAACGAAGATTCATTCTTGAATTGCTTTGAGGATGTTATAAGCTTGTTAAACGTTTGCGAAGAGGAAAAAAAAACAGTATTTTCCGACCATTTCTAGAGTGAATGATCAATCGCTTAGAATCAGCAGCGAAATTTGTGGAAAACATATTACCCAATGTAAACGAGTGCAAAGGAGAGTTGACTGAGGTTGCTAGAAATTTACGGGTTTTGTTCCACAGTTGGTGCCGAAAATTGACAGAACTGGGGCTAAGGAATAATCCAAACTCGAAACAAAGTCCACCGGAACGTACTGTAAACGGAGGACCAGGTAAACCAAAGTACGAGATCGATGGAGAGACTTTGTTAGGCTTATCTCTGGTGTAATATAATTTATTCATTTTCTTTGTTAGTTAGGGTTACGTACATTGTTAAGAATGCTTTGTTTCCGTTGTTCTACGTCAGTTTTGTGAATGAATTATATTACACCCGAGATGAACCCTGTGTTACACTTCGGAGCTTTGGAATTTAAGTGGAAAGACATCGCAGAACTTCTCGTTTCGCGATGGACCCTGTGGCGACTGGTACGAGCGCTTGGTATCACCGAGGTAACTGGCTTTACAAATATCGGAAATACGGATCTTGATGATATTGTGCGAGCTTTCATGAATGTACAAGGAGGCCTTTAATCTTTAATCTTTAATTGAGCCAATTGCAAATAGTACATTTACTAATCATGCAATGGGGGAGCTGGTGCTTCGACCTTATTTACAAGCGCTTATTTTATTTTTGAATGTCACTAAAGAGTCAGCTTCGACGGCATCGGCGGGAAGCGCGTTCCACTTTGGGAAGGTTCTTACAAAAACGAATGATGGTATGCGTTTATTGAAGCCCCAATCTAACCATACCGCCGTCCGTGACCCCGCGTGCTCGTGTGCCTCTTAACTAGCTCCTTAGGGAAAGGGTATGTTGTCTAAGCCCTTCTCGATCTTAAAGAACATCTCCAGATCCTTGTCCGCGCGACGATCCTGAAGAAGGGGCCAATGGAGCGACTTGATCATCTCGGTCACGCTGCGTGTTCGGCGGTAGTCGCCACACACAAAGCGGGCCGCACGCCTCTGAACAGACTCAATGTTGTTAATGTCCTTTTGTGTGTAGGGCGACCAAGCAGGAGTGGCATACTCTAGCGTCGGCCTCACCAGGGCGAGGTACGCACGTTGCTTTACCGCCTAAGAACAGCTAGAAAGGTTTCTCTGAAGGACTCCGAGTACCCTGCGTGCCTTCTTCTTCACCTCTGCACATTGCTTCGACCAGTTCAATGAATAGGATATATAGACTCCAAGGTACTTTTGATATTTCACGCTCTCAAGAGGAACTCTACAGATGCAATACTGATGACACGAGGGAGACCACTTGAGGGAAATGGACATTGCCATGCACTTCTTTGGAGCAAACGACATCTGCCAGTCATTAGCCCAGGCCTCAAGCGAATTAAGGTCCGACTGAAGCGCAGCGTGGTCTTCCCGGAAAGTTGATGTTGCAAAAGATAACACAATCATCAGCAAACATTTTAATTTACGAGGCCATTCTGACTGGGACGTCGTTCACAAATAACAGGAGCAATGTTGGACCTAATACAGTTCCCTGTGGGACCCCAGATAGAACTGGAGACGAAATTGACGATGAGCTATTAACGACTACACGCTGTCTTCGATTTGTAAGAAAGCTGCGCAGCCAGGTGTGCGTTTTCCCGTAGTGATGTGCCTTGAGCAGCAGCCGCTCGTGGGGAACCGAATCGAACGCCTTGCTAAAGTCTAAGAATATTACATCAGCTTGGCCATGGGCGTTCAACGTACGGGCCCACTCATGGACAACGGAAATCAGTTGTGTCTCCCATTTGGCTGCACACAATATGCTCAATTTGGCCTAGTAGGCTATTCACTGCTCCATATGGCCTAGTAGGCTATTTAATGGTTCGTGGACACTTGAGAAGTCCGGAACAAATATGGTCTAATGGAATGATAGACAGAGTCAACGGAAGACTTACTGCAGTGGCTCATGTAAGAACTGATGCTAATGTCTGTTGAAGGCCTAAATGTAATAACTGTCCTGAATGTAATAAAGTCCTAAATGTAATAAGCCTCCAATGCAATCGTCTAACTGCGCTAGTGCACTGTTGTTATAGAGGTTTTGCACGCGTCACGTGATCTCATAGCAACGGTAACTACGCCGCCATCTTGCATGCCAGGTCAAAACAACATGGCGGCTGTAGAGGGCGATCGAGTACCATCTTTAAGAGGTTACCGAGACTCCCTCACTGCTGAAAATCGAGCAATATACGATTCAAAACTTGTACTTACTGCAAATATTGATCCATACTCCGTGAGTGCGAATTTTTTCTCTCAGTCGATGGCTAAATGGCCAGAGATTGAGTTTCCTGATATTGTGAATTACTTGCTGTTTTCCACAAGCAAGTTTACGAAAGAGCAAGTGAAAGCCTACAAAAGCCTGCAGGCCTATCAATACTTTGTTGCTGGCTGGGTGAGAAGCATCTACGTTGGAAATGCTACGTCAGACACGACAATTCTAATCGGAAAGGTAACACAAACCCACCAGTTAGATATTTGTGTGTTGCATCGTTGGAAGTGATCTCATGTTTTAGCGGTCACTGCTGAGTTTTAAAAGATTTCTTTATCACAATTTTTTAGGTAAACCACTCTCAGCGGCTAAGCGAAGCACCTTTAAAACCCTGGCTGGCTGTCAAAACGAATGGAACCGTCCTTACGGGGCATTGCAACTGTATAGCTGGACTCGGAGAGGTTTGCTCTCATGTTGGTGCTGTTCTATTTGCAGTTGAAGCTGGAGTAAGAATGCTCAAAGCCAAAACTTGCACTTCAGTGCCTTGCCAGTGGCTTATGCCCTCAGCTGTCAGCAATGTGGCGTATGGTGAACTTCAGGAAATAGACTTTACTTCCTCAAACACAAAGAAAAGGAAGCTAGATGACAGAATATCTGGACTAACTCCCCAGTCAACTCCAGTAAAACCTAGGACTGCACATGGTCCTTCCACACAGCAGATCAGTAAGTTTTATGAGCGCTTGCATGCTTCAGGAACAAAGCCTGCAATACTGGCACTTGTCTCTCCGTACAACAAAGAATATGTTTCCAAAAAGCCTACTTTGGATTTGCCAAACAGCCTAGGTGAACTTTTCTCAGAACAGTTTCGTAAACTAAGTTTTAGTGAGCTACTGACCAAGGCTGATGAAGTCTTAAAAGAGATATCCTGTAGTAAAGAGCAAGCAGTTAATGTTGAAAAGTCAACGAGAGAACAAAGAAATTCTGACATCTGGGCAAAAATGAGAACTGGAAGAGTCACTGCCAGCAATTTCTATCAAGTATGTCATACTAATCCTGCCAAGCCATCTATCAGCCTGATCAAGCAGATCTGTTATGGCTCCAAATTCCAGTCTGCTGCCACTGACTGGGGTTGTCGGCAAGAGAAAAAGGCTTTGGATGAATACAGGAAGGTATGAGTTATATCTTTTTTTAGTTGTAAGCAATTCCGTGAAAGGAGTAGGGAATATAACCTTTTTGGTTTTAAATGCACAAATTATTAAGGAAACAACAGTATTTTAATCAAATTTGCAAGTAATTGTTATTGTCATCAACAAAATAATGATGTGTCTTTTTATAATATTTTAACAATAATAATAATATTTATGAAAAGATGGCTAAGTCCTTCTCATCTATATTTTATGTATATTTGTTCCAGATCATGGTGCAATCCCACCAGAATTTTAAATTAAAGCCAACAGGTTTATGGATTTCTACAGACAACCCACACGTAGGAGCAACACCAGATGCTATTGCGTCCTGTGACTGTCATGGAACTTGGTGTGTTGAAGTCAAGTGTCCCTACTGTGTTCGTGACAAAGTTCTCTCTAAGGCTGTTGAAAGTGGCCATCACAACCTTTGCCTGGAGCTGTCTCCAGATGGTCGTCTCACTCTTAAGAGGTCACATCCATACTGGACACAGGTGCAGCTGCAGCTGCATATTACAGGATTTCAGTTCGCACACTTTATTGTGTGGACAGAACAGGACTTACACATTGAGACAATTAAACGCGACAATGAATTTTTCAACTCTCATTTATCAAGAGTAAATGAGGTGTACAAGGTTGCTATCCTACCTGAATTATTAGCTAAGTGGTTTACACAGCCAAGAGAAGATAATTCTGATACCCAGTTGGCTAACAAACTATTTTGCTACTGCAGAGTGAAGGATGAGGAATCCCTAGTGTTAGTTTGCAGTAGCCCATCATGTGTATTCAGAAAGTTCCACTTGAGGTGCTGTGGCCTTTCAAGGAGACCATCAGTTAACAGAGCTTGGGTTTGTACAGACTGTAGAAGGAAAAAGAGTCTTAACTCTTCTTAGATGGATGCAAGACAGCCTTAATACATAATGGACCTTATCTTTGAAGTGCTTACTCAAGAATATTAAAAGTTGAGTTTTTTAACTCAAATATACTGGTAACAGGCATGTTAAGAAACAGAAGAAAATGGGTAAATCAAACGAGTTGATTAAGTAAGTTATACCACCGTAAGGTAAAAAGGAGGTGCTGACGTTTCGAGCGTTAGCCCTTCGTCGGAGCGAATGTTAAGAAACAGTATTGAAATCTCACTTGTTTCAGAATATTTTCTGGATATTTTCATGATCATTGTGTAATTTTACAATTAAATCACATATCATTTCAATAATCAAACAATTGGTTTGGCTGGTCATGTTCACTGTAAAAAAAAATATTTTGAGCCCTACATTTGAATTGTTAAAATTTGTTCTCATACAAGACCTCACTAGTACTTGTCGGAAGAAACTACTGACTTACAACAGTTTGTTAAGGCACAACAGACAACTGCAATCTTATCTAATAAACAGGGTTCAGTGTCATCTGACATTAAATACTGGATTGGCACAACACCATGTCCAAGAATTGTGTACTTTTGACGGACAGACCCGATGACTCTCTCCACATGAATCCTTACATTAGCCAGTGACCTAGTTGTTTCAATGTCTAATGCTGACAGCTGCGGCTTTCCCTTTGTGAAGCATGGAATTTGTAAGCGTGCAGCATACAGGCCAACACTGTCCTCAATGTCAAAACCTCTATCTGCCAGAACAAGATCACCCGGTAGTAACTTATTTAAAAGTCCACAGTGCTCAGTAATGAACTTATCTGATGCACGCCCTCCCCAACCCTTTGAAATAAAAGACACAGTTCCTTGGGGGGTAATTCCAATCAGGAATTTTGCTGTGTTGTGATGTTTGTAGGAGGACCATGTCTGGGCACGTGCAAGCAAGCAAGAAGGACGATCAATAAAGACTTCAAAGCAGTCGATGATCACAGCACACGATGAGAACTTCTCTTTAAAGCAGGCTGGCAATGTCTGCTTTAGTTCCTCTCTCTCTGGCCATAGAACAAGAAAGGACATTGATGTATACATTGCATGCACACAAGTGTGAAATACCCTTGACACAGTAGAGGCATGCACTCCAAATCTGTAGGCCAGGTCCTGCACTGGAAGATTTAGTCTGAGACGCATGATGGTCATGATAAGTTGCTGCAACTTGCTTACAGTTTTTCTTTCAGGCAATGCTGGGCTAATAAGTTCAAACACAGCCATCAAGACACTCATTGTTGTCAAACCAGTATAAAACTTAATCCTTTCCTCATCGGCTTCAAACCAAGACTTTGAAAATGCAGAATTATTGTCCTCCCGTGTTTCTTTAGACTTTTCTAAGTCCTCTATGTCCTGCATCGAAAGTTCAGTCTGAACAGCGATTGACGTAAACGCCGGTGGTTGTGTTTCTTCACTTTCAGGTAAGGTTCTGTCAACATTTTCCTTTTCACAGTCACACTCGTCCTCGATCATTTTGACTCCAGCACTCTCACAGTCCGTCGCTTTAAACAGTTCTTGAACACATTTCTGTTTTTTGTTTTGTCTTTCCTTCGCTCGTTTTTGTCGTGCAAGAGCAGACTGCGAGCTAGGCTTTCGCACAGAACTTGAAGAATGGCCCATGTTCATCGACGGCGCCCAGTCAGGATGACTTTCGTTGTAAAGATCCGCTGGCTTCCCTGGCAATAAAAACGCAAACCATTTCTTTCAGATACTCCAGAGGTTTTAAGGAAATAAATATCCTCGACAGTTTGATATATTTCTTACCTTCGTGAAAGTGAATGGAACACACATGCGGATACTTGATGTCGCCATGTTTAACTGCATCTCTCTTGATGTTTGCGATCCACTGATCGTGTCTTTTCTGAGAAAGTTTTTCCGTTAAGAGGCCCTGGTGTTTAATTACCGATGGAATTTTAAAAAATGATAAGTGGGTTTCTCTATCTGAGCGGTTGGAGCACCCAAAAACGCAGCAAAATCTTCCCATCGTAGCGTATTCTCTCAAAGCTTGTTCTGTTTGTGTTTAGTGTTTGGCATGCAAGATGGCGGCGTAGTTACCGTTGCTATGGGATCACGTGACGCGTGCAAAACCTCTATAGCAGACATCCACATTAAGATGTTAAAGTGATAGCTGTTGCACCAAAGAATCCTCTGACCAATACTCATGGCATATTGCGGGATCGCTGATATTAATCAGCCTCTTTTTATATGCTAAAGACGTAGGTTGAGAAGCATTGGCTACAAAACCTTATACTTGTTACATAGTTGCATGCTAATGTCACCAACTTGTAATCATCAGTCATTTTTCACCAGTTCATTAGATCGACATTCTTTCTTTGCCACCTCGTTTCAATAGCCAATCCTTTGTAATTGTTTAGAATAACTTTATCACAAGTCATTTCAGCATATATTACGTCCAATAATATAAATACTCGCTGTAATTTTCAAGTCACACACTCCCTCTCTCTTTCACTTCATTTCGTTTTATACATTTGGTGTAGTTATAAAGTTTGGTCCGTTATTACTGTAAGTAGAAATGATTTAGCCTTAGTGAATAAAACCACTCAAAGAAGAAGTAGTTAACATGGTGTCAGGAGCCTAAAAACCCAGCCAGTGTTGACGCCGTGGATCAATTGAAGCTTTCCAGTGGAAGATGTCTGAGCTTGGACATTTACCATCGCCGTAACCAGATTTTACTCCGGGTCCCGACTGTTACCAGAAATGTATCGACTGGGTTGAGGAGTGCGAACTTCTTTTAAACGGTCCGTTAGCGTCAAAGAGCAAAGCAGTCAAGGCGAACTACGTTCTTATATGGGCAGGCAAAACTGGACGGATGCACATAAAGTCGTTGAATCTTTCCACAGAACAAAAAGGAGACCCAAGCGTTCTTCTAAGAAAGTTCGTTGAGTGGACAAAGCCGAAATCAAACGCACTAGCAGCCGCAGCAAATTTTCGTCGCCTGGAGCAAGGTGATTTAAGCCTTTCAGAGTACATTGACAAGGCCACTATTCTGTGTGACCAATGTGAGTACCCACCAGAAGCCCGTAACAGACTACTTCGAGATGCAATAGTGATGGGATTACGTTCGAAAGATGCCTATTACGAGTGTATTGAGAGAGGATTATCCTTGACCTTAGAAGAAGCAATAACAATTGCACAGAGTCAAGACGCTACTGCCAACCAGGTTAGCTATATGCGACCGGAATTTAAAAGCAATCCTGCACAAATGGAAGTCCACAAGCTTCACACTAAGGATGGAACGCGAATCGTAGGAGCCAAGAAAGGCAAAGTACAGTTGCAGAAAAACTTTACAGACGACAAACAAAAGAAATCAAGACGAGAATCCTGCTTCAATTGTGGAGCCAAGCCTTCACACCCCCGAAGTGAATGCCCTGCGAAGAAAGCGAAATGCTTCAGATGTGGCAAAGAAGGTCATTTTTTCTCCGTATGCAAGTCAAAGACAAGAGATGCTCGTGTTAACGAAGTACACGCCCAAACTGCAACAACGTCCCCATTGGTTGATTGTGTGCCAGATGAATATGTGCCAATTTATTTCAATGCGCCTATCCATCACCTCATGACAGTAGCAGTAAAAAGCCTCAATCATCCAGCCTCAGAGTCTCACATCCGCCCGCTATGGATCAGCCAGGAATCTACTTCACAAGTCTACCAAATCTCCTGTGAGGTTGATACCGGAGCAAGTTGTAATATTTTACCACTTTATAAGGCCAAGTCTCTATTTGGAGACGATCTTAAACTCGGAAAGCCAACAGTAAACCTTAGAGGCTACAATGACAGTCCGGTGGAGAACCTCGGATCTTGTGTTGTCTATCTTCACCATGGTGACAAGAAGTACAGAGTTCTAACCCAGGTTGCAGATAGCAAAGGTCATATGATACTTGGAAGGAACCAGGCACTACTAATGGGATACGTCACTTTCCCTAGAATCCAAGAACCAGCTGTTCAAGCGAAAGTAGACATGACTGTTAAGAAGGTCACAGATGAAACACCAAAGATCCAAAAGCAGATCAACCCTATTGTTCCAGTAATTCAAGAATGTACTGATGACAAGATAACAATCAATGGCAAAAAACATCGATTGCCCATAACTAAGGAGTACCTGTTGCAGGAATATTCAGATGTATTCCAAGGCATAGGAACTTTACCGGGTGAACCATATCACATTCAGCTGAAAGATGACTACAAACCTGTGCAACACCCACCCCGCCAAATTGCAGTTAGCTTAAAAGAAGCCTATAAAGCAGAATTAGAGAAATTAGTACAGCTTAGAGTTATTCAAGAAGTAAAAGAGCACACAGAGTGTCTCGATCCCAAAGACCTCAATAAAGCCATTAAGCGAAATCGTTGGTACAGCAGAACAATCAACGATATCTTACCAGAGCTAACAGGTTCAAAGTATTTCAGTTTGCTGGACGCAAAGTCAGGGTATTGGCATGTTCCTTTGGACAGATACAGCAGTTTTCTCACAACCTTTAACACCCCATGGGGAAAATACAGATGGCTACGTTTACCTTTTGGCTTGAAAGTGGCAGCTGATGTTTTCCAGGAGAGAGTTGATAGAGTGCTGAGGAGTGTCTCAAACACAACCGGAATTGCTGATGATGTCCTTTGCCATGGCAGTAGAGAAGCTACCCATGATGCCACAGTCATAACGCTTCTAGAAACAGCTAGAGCTAATAGCCTGACATTCAATGCAAAGAAATTCGTATTCAAGTCCCAGGACTGCAAATTCTTTGGAGGAAATCTTACACCTTCTGGGTACAAGGTTGATCCCGAGAAAGTACAAGCTACCACGGAGATGAAACCACCTCAAAATCTCCAGGAGTTACAAAGTTTCCTTGGTTTGGCGAATTACCTCAATCGCTTTAGTCCTACTCTAGCAGAGTTAACAGCACCTCTTAGAGCGCTATGCAAAAAGGCAACCCTTTTTGCTTGGGAGAGTGCACAACAGGAAGCATTCGAAGCTATCAAAAAAGAAATTACAAGCTCACCCGTGTTGGCGTACTTTGATAAGTCCAAGACCAGTATCATCCAGTCAGATGCATCCAAGAAAGGATTAGGTGCAGTTATCCTTCAAGATGGCAAACCTGTGGTCTACTCGTCAAGAACTCTCACAGAAACGGAACAACGCTATTCAAATATTGAGCGAGAATTGCTGAGTGTCGTCTTTGCTCTTGAAAGATTTCATCATTATGTGTATGGGTACACAGTGACTGTACAAACAGATCACAAGCCCTTGGTCAGCGTATGGAAGAAATCTATAGCGTCTAATTCGCCTCGTTTACAGAGATTGTTACTTCGCTTGTCACAGTACGATGTCAACATCGACTATCTGAAAGGAAAGGACAACGTAGTGGCCGATACACTATCCAGGTTGTCCCCCCAGCCAACCAGAGAGAGCGAAGTGGAAGAAGATTATATCCCAGTTCACATGCTCACAGATGAAATTCCCGCCGACTCTACAAGAATTGCGGATTTCAGACGTTTTACCGCTGAGGATACCACATCCAGTTTGTTGATGGAAGTAGTATCAAATGGTTGGCCAGAATCAAAAAGAGACTGTCACCCCTTACTAGCTGACTATTGGACGTATAGAGAGGAGATTAGTGCAGAAAATGGTCTACTTTTTAAGGGACATCGGCTCATCGTTCCTGAGAAACTGCGAAACAAAGTTCTCCAAACGATCCATGAAGGTCACTTTGGTATTGAAAAGATGCAGTTAAGAGCCCGAGAAGCTGTGTATTGGCCAGGGATTACAACAGACGTACTTCAGATTGCCCAAGATTGTAAAGCGTGCCGCATTTTTTTCAAGAAGCCAGCAACGCGAGACTTTGATGCCCCATGAAGTTCCTCAAGGACCTTGGGAGAAGTTAGGAGTTGACTTTTTTCAGTTCCAATCTACTAACTACCTCCTAATAGCAGATTACTACAGTAGGTTTCCAGTCATCAGGAAAGTGTGTAGCACCACCGCTAGAGCTACCATTGATACCTTGAAGCAAGTATTCGGTGAATATGGAGTCCCGAAAACCGTCATTTCCGACAATGGTCCACCATTTTCATCAAAAGAATTTGAGAATTTTACTATCAAGTACTGCTTTGACCACATCACCTCAAGTGCTCGTTATCCACAAAGCAATGACATGATAGAGCGTATGGTGCAAACTGTCAAACAGTGCATGAAGAAATGCTCATCTGTAGGGCACGATCAATACTTAGCTATGTTGATCTACAGAGCCACACCTCTGACCAGCAAGATACCGTCGCCAGCAGAGCTTCTGAATGGACGGAGGTACAGAGCATTGCTCCCAGAAAGACCTCTTCGGCAGAATGCCCATGACCAGCTTGTTCGAGAGTAGATGGTGGAAGATAAAAACAAAGCAAGTACACAATACAACAAAACTGCTAAAGATCTACCTTCCATATCGCAAGAAGACAATGTTACATTCACGTTGACCCTCACTATAACAGATGGACAAAAGGAACGATTACGAAAACCCCATCAACATCGAAGCCGAGATCATACGAAGTGGAGATTGCAAATGGTGCCCGCCTTATTAGAAATCGTCGTTTCATCGCAAAAGCTGAACAACCAACTCAACTGACCGCTAGTGCACCTGATGTGACAAATAGCCACAGCAGCATCAGCGAGAGACCAAAGCGTGTCATTAACAAACCAGAGACTCATAGAAACCATTTAGTCGATCCTTGTGTAATTCGCAAATTAAATTTTAATAAGGGGGAGATGTTACATAGTTGCATGCTAATGCCACCAACTTGTAATCATCAGTCATTTTTCACCAGTTCATTCGATCTCCATTCTTTATTTGCCACCTCGTTCCAATAGCCAATCATGTGTAATTGTTTAGAATAACTTTATCACAAGTCATTTCAGCATATATTACGTCCAATAATATAAATACTCGCTGTAATTTTCAAGTCACACACTCCCTCTCTCTTTCACTTCATTTCGTTTTATACATTTGGTGTAGTTATAAAGTTTGGTCCGTTATTACTGTAAGTAGAAATGATTTATCCTTAGTGAATAAAACCACTCAAAGAAGAAGTAGTTAACAATACTGATGTGCGTTTGACATCAAATTGACAGACGCAAAAACAATGAGAATGCTGACCAAGAGCTCTCTTTATATCATTGGCTCAGACTCTTAAGTGAAACAGATTTTGACGATATACTTGTGTGATCAGTGCTGAAGTTAACACTTTATGAACCGAGTTACAAGAAAAAGGTACTCCACTGGCCTATACGTCTGACAAATTCCGGGCTCGGAAGTCCATTTTTTGTACTGTCTTCCCTTGCCAGACTTGTATGGGTCTGCATAAAATATATTCCTATGCGTTATTAGCCACGCGTGAGGTCAAATTGCTGAATACTGGCCGAGTATTTTATTTTTTGCGTTTTTCGGGACTGAGACAAGTCTCGGTCCAAAAAAAAAAGTAGAAAAAGAACGAGACTAATATCCAGTCGTCTTGACCGAACAAGCTTCGTCAAGACAGTTTATATTCTCTTGGCTTAAACATTTAAGGATTCATTGTATAGCAAAAGATTTCGCTTTGATAAGAATCAAGAATGACTTGTTTATTTCGAGAGCCGAGTGTGAAAGTCAACTGCTTTTGTAGCACAATAAACCCAAGAGGGTCGTTTAATTTTTTCTATGCATATGCCGAAATTGTCCAAAATTTACAAACTTTGTGAGTTTTCTTGCGCGGTATCAATGCAAGGAATCTCGAACGGGCGAGGGAATCATCTTGCCTGCTCACGTATTCAATAAGAACACAAGATTCACTTGATCTTGCCCGCGCGCGCTGCTAGCTATATGATAAAGTGACTTACAGAGCTAGATATCTATTGACCAATCATATCTTATCCCACCTCACGATCATAGGTCTCGAAATGTTGCTTTTTACCACGCAAGAGTCAAGGCGAATTCTTGAGCTACATCATTCAACACATGATGCTCAGTTGATGGTATAATGAACCATTCTTTTTTTTTTTTTCTAGCCCCTTTAGACGGGTTCATCAGTTCCCACAGTCGATCTCAAGTTCTTATTTCATTTTTTGTCTTCATCTCTACTTTCCGCCGTGAGGGGAGAAAATGAATATATAAATTAATAAATGAAAAAAGAAAGCTCAACAGTTTCCACTTATAGTCATATGGTACATGAACTGGAGTGAAGCCAAAGAGGGCTAGAAATGCAATATCCCAGATTCAAAATTGAATAAATCAAGATAGTCATTCTTATAAATGAACTCCAATGCTTCATTAAAATCATTTGACACTGAATAACATTGATGTGCAAAATTTCAGTAACACTACTGATAATAATACTTTTCTTTTGGATTAACATGTGATACAGCGAAATCATTCAAAGTGCTCTAAAATGGTGCATCACTCGTGTGACTGTTTCCGGCCTTATATGAAACGTAATCGAGCAACAAGTATACGCTAAAAAGACCTGTTGCTTATTTCGAATTACAGTACTACCTCTTCCATAGGAACCTTTTTCCGTGCCTTTTAATTTTGGAGCTCAAAAAATTTGCGTCAGTGAGCTCGTTCATGACATGCACCAGATTTTTGTTGAATGTCTGTTTTGTGATTGGCAATCTGAGCCGGTGATTTGTGATGATGTGCTGATCAGCAGCTTCTTTGCATTTACACCTGTTCAATGCAAGTCACTGAGTATATGATTCGATGCAGACACGTGCAAGAAAATAACTCGTTATTCGTTTGTCGGATTTGTTGCAGGCATTTCGAGATCAGGAGAACATAGTTGTCCCACTTATTTTCTCTCGAGAAGAAAAATTGTTTTGTCCATATTTATATACTCGGGGAGATATTCGAGAATTTGAAAGTAATAACTCCTTAGAGTGCTGTCAGGAGATCCGAATTGGTAAACAAAATGTGCATGCTAAAAGACCTATGCAGGCATGGAAACACAAAAAAATTGTATCCGAGCCTGCAAATTGTCCGGCCTACAAGTCAGCGGACTCCCTTGTCCAAGTTTGTAATTTGGTTTATGACTTGTTAAGTCCATCACCGATCACACAAGTGTAATGTTATCCAATTTATTGTACCTAAGAGTCTGAGCCAGTGATATATGAACAGGGTTTTGGTCAGCGTACTCATTGTTTTGCCAGCTGTCATTTGATGCCATTTTTTCATCAGTTTAACGGTTTGCGGCCAATGCTTCTCGACTTAAGTCTAGCAAATAAAAAGATGCTGATCGATATCAGTGAGCCCGTAATGTGACATGTATACTGGTCAGCGGTGCAACAGCTGTCACTTTAACATCTCAATGTGGATGTCCGCCATAGCAACAATGCACTGAATGAGTTAAACGATTGCATTGAAGGCTTATCACATTTAGGATTAAATGTTATTACATTTAGGACTTTATCACATTTAGGACCAAATGTTATTACATTTAGGACAGTTATTACATTTAGGCCTTCAACAAATGTCAGTGGTGATGACTATGAGTTGTATGGTTTTGACCCCGATGCACCACCACCACCAGATGATGTCCTGTCTACTGTGCAAGTCAACGGAGTGGATTTGTATTTACCCAATTTCATCATCTCTAGGCTGACAAACGAGATTAATCCAGTTGAGAATTCAAGTGCTTTTGCCGTAGATATATTCCAGGGGGCACTTAAATTTCTTGAAAGCTTGCTTTCGAACCATAGATCTCAATAGTCTTCAATACTTACAAGGGCTACATAAGGTTATGTTTAACCCATAATGCCTATGAGACACGGCTGCAGGGAATCATCTTGCATGTAGTTGTGCTCAATGTTGACAAGTTTAAAAAGGCGGCCGGTATGTTTATTTGTAATAAAATCACCACGATTCCTTGCAGGTTAGTATCTTATGGGGGATTAAAAACTGAATATTTGTTTGACCAGAAACACATGTCAATCGTTCTTTTGGAGAAAGAGTAGATGGTACCTCACATTTTGCACCTGTTAGGTGCTAATAGGTACCTTCAGCTTTCCCGTTGTGGTACACTGTGAAATGGACCATCATGCAATCTGAACTTGCTTAAAATTGTCGTGAAACTCAGAAAAGTACGTAATAGTTTTCAAGCACAGATTTTGTCAGTAACTGTAACCCAAAATACATATGTGGGTTGTTTTTCATATTCCCTTTGATGGTTGACTGACAACTAGGTGTTACAATGGCCAGTCCAGACCACCTTTAAAATATATCATTTTTTAAAGGCAAATACACTATCAGTTTTTCAATTTACAGAGTTGATGAAGTCCTTAAGACTGATGCATCACCCGCCCCAAACTAGGTGACTCATCCCTATCTCTCCACCTCCATCCCAATACTCAGTTCCGTTTTTAATATTTTGCACAGGCAAAACATTTGCAGAGGAAAACTATTGTTCATGTTAGTCCACTTATCTCAGTAATTATTGAAGAACAAGTCAATAAAGATTCATATTTCTTACATTACTTGTTTGTGTGTCATTTTCAATAATGAAATCAGAAAGGATTTCATGTTTGACAAAACATAATTTAATACTATCATTCCCAAGAATCAGTATGTAACATAAACATCACTGCTGCTACTAGAAGAGGTAACACAACCAAATTTATAAATGAACTAACCATCAACACAATTGTGAAAACGTGAGAGGTTGAGGAAAACAGCACGACCTAAATATATTCTAGTTTTGTGTGTTCTTACCACTGGAAATAAAGTCAAATGCCAACATGAGGTCAACTTTAACTATTCACTTTACAGTTCCATTTTAGATACCAGTATAACTAACAACACTGATGGAGTCTCAGCACATCAAGCAAACTGTTAGTCAATGGAGAGCAAATCAGGTTCAGTTACCACTGTAACACAAATTAATGCAATTTGTTAACAGCAAATTAAATTTAAGCTACATTTTTTGGAACATTAAAAATTGCCCTAGAATCCCTTCCTAGACAAAAAGTTATTGTGTTAATAACACGGTGATTTTCCATGAGCAGAAGATGGGATCATGCCTGTTAAGGAGTTATGATCTATTGACACTGAACGAATTGAATATTCAGGACATGCTTTAAGCAGTTTGTATTATTTCTGTGATAGCCAATTACACAAGAAGATGAATGTCCAATCATTGCTTACCTATAAATTTCATTGGACATTTAATTTCAAACCATTATTTTTTATGTGAACTGATATAGAGCAATACTATCAATTTCTCAGACCAATAGACTGTAAACTGTTGCAATCACCTTTGAAAAGGCAAATCCAATTCTTATCTCTTTTAAATTGCATAAAAAGTAACACTACTGTACACATCTTACCAACAACCCAAGAATTATCTCTTTGATCATAGGGTAAATCTAATCGTAAGCAAACAGCATGCTTTCCATAGGTCTTGCTTGCATAAGAGCCACAAAATGTATTGATAAAGGATATTGCTAGTGTTCTCACCGAGGTAAAAGACTTTCCAGATGAAGAAAAGGCTGAATTCAAAGAAAGCTCAAACAGACCATAAGAGGGAAAATGATCAGGCATTAACAATGTAAGGGTGCATGTTAATGAAGAGAAGTAATTTTCACTATGGAAATTTACATTTTTTGCAAAGTTCTGTACTGAAGGCAGCATCTTGCTTCCAGTGCAGTACTGCATTAATTGCATCAACCTGGCACTTGATGACTGGTCAACAAATCCGGTCATCATCATCTTGGTTTCCTTTGCTTGGTCACTTAATTTATCTGGATATTTGAGGCAATCTTTAACTGTGGCTGGTATCATCTTAACAGGTTTAAAGGTGAACACACTTTCAAACAGAGATGAGTGCTTTGACATCTCATCAAGAACACCAAGAGTCGTCAATCCTTTTCTCAACTGATCCAACGCCATTTTCCGCTTTGAAATGACCTCATACATAACTATTGATTGGATTATTTTCCCTTTCGTAAACATCCGGAAAAGAATATAATATTAACAGCAATATCCAAGCAAAATGCAATTTTACAATTCTCTTAAACTGTAGCAAACAATGAAAAATAGGCGGGCACTTTACTGGCTTCAAACAAATCAACTTAATAAAATTGGTAGCAAATTAAGTATGTAATTATATAAATCGTCTGAGTGTGTATTACTGTTAAATGAGGTGTTTTACTTGAGAGAAAACAACAACCATTTCTCCTCACATAATTACAGAATGATATGTAATTGCCATGTACAATACCGTCTCCGAAAATGTTCTGATCTATTGGGGCTACTATATAACTATCCCTTAATTAGCCACAGGTCCTTCTTTGACAGTGGTGTAATCTCCGAGCACGTGTAACAGGAAACCTGGAAATTCCTGCATGGCTTTTACTATCTCACAATCTAATGAATGAGTCATGTAGTTTTTACAATGCCAGGGGTGACATGCATGACAGAACAGATATTTAAAGTGCATTCAAAGTAAATCCTACCTTCAGAACACTTGTTTCTCCACAATTAGCCACCAGATTAATCACTTCGTCATCAGTTGGCTAGCTCTCTCAGTTCATTATCACTAGTGACATCAATTAGTTTTGAATGAATTAGCAGAAATAGAAATAATCATTACACGTAAGACTAGGAATAAGTATGTACTGGCAGGGAGGTCTTATTATTTACGAATTGAAGATATAGGTGAAAGATAGGCCCTTATATACCTTTTAGCAAGCCTAGCCAGGAAACCCTCATAGGTAACATTTTTTGTGTGCACATGCATTTCAATGATCAGAGCACATGGGTTTAAATTTCTACAATCTTGAACGTAGACCAGTGAACCTTCACAACTGGAGCTTTTCATTGTATCTTTTTTGTCTAGTACAGAAACTCGTACACCAGGAAATGTAACACCACTATTTCAGAAACACTCACCACACAAATTGCCAGCAATGTTATGCCGGGCTACTCAACATTACTGGTTGCTTAAGCAAGTTGCACAGTGGACAGTCTTGTGGGGATGTCCGTGAGGTGCAGTGTACACTTACTGGATTTACTACATACATACATACATACATACATACATACATACATACATACATACATACATACACATACTTTATTTAACCTCGAATTTACAGAGTAGCTTGTTAGCTAATATCTTCAAGAGAAATAAATATTAGAAAGAAAAAGTAAATAGATAAAATAAAATAAAATACAATTACAATTCTGCTTTGCTTTGCTTAAAAATAGACTCAGAACATACTGAGCATGTACCTGCAAGACTATATTCCTGGAAGATGGATCCGGAATATCCCAAACATCACAGTATGCAAATGAACACATGACATCTTCAGTCACAAAGTAATAGAAAAACGGCGGTGCCAAACATGGAAATTCAGGGCCTCCCTGCACAAGTGAGTAGGCAATCATTTTCCCAACCATTTCGAAGATTCCACCCATAACAGCCTGTGGTTGGTAGCTTGGCACCTTGTGGGCTTCTTCTCCTTCAAACAACAGCAGTAGCTTTCCCTGTACTAATCCTTCAAATAAGTCAGAATAAAACTGTCTGAACACTGCACCACTGTCTATGGCAGGCTGCTCTCAAAAGGTATTTCTCAAAGAGCAGGAAGCATCAAACTGAATGGACTTGTAATAGGCCACTGCATCTTCAATTAAATCATCTTCGTCAACTTCTAGTTTCTCTCTTTTTCCTGTCAACTTTCTTCCCAGGATATTGATGATCTGCACGAATGATTCACATACTGCTGTATTGGAGTCTTCTTGAAGGGAATCCCCCTCAAGAAGAGCATCTGCTGCTGAGTCAAGACCACGAGATTCCAATAGTGCATTGTCAAGGACTTCATCACTTGCTGATGGCAGCAGTTCTCGCAGTGTTACCTTGTCACTCAGGCTGATTGGAGAGGAAATGAATGACACATTAGTGCTAAGCAAATCAGCAGAGTTAGATGCCTCAGGTGCACTTGCATTATCTGTGTTAGTAAGGCCATTGTCAAATAGTCCATAGTGCCCTGAAGACAATTAAGAAAAATGTGCGTTTTACAAAGAAACAGACTGAATTCTTAACTGACCAATTTCAAAAAGGGGAGCAAAGTGGACGGAAAAGCGATCCACTGGAAGTTTCGAAACCAATGAACTTAGCAAGAGACCAAGCGGGGGAGCGCCGATTTCAACCTGATGAAGTCCTTACGTCACAGCAGATTAGTGGTTTCTTTAGCCGTCTTTCAGCAAAGAAGCCATTAGAAGTTACAGCCGCCGGTAACGAAGCAAAAGCTATTGAAGTCTTAGAAGTGGCCATGGAGAGTGCCGACGAGGACGAAATTTCCGCCGAAGCTGAGAGCAATCTATCTGCTGTGTGTGCAGAATGTGATGAGAGATGTGGCTACCCGGCATTCGATTGTATCTTTCGATCTTAAGTAAGTAAGTAAGTAAGTTGCCTTTATTTAAACACGATGTAGATAAAAGCTGACAAGCTTGTGGGGTCGTGTAAAATTAAAGTATTAATAAAAATTAAATTAATATTTACAATCATTTAAGCTATTTACATTTGGATTTATAAAACTATTTACATTTGAATTTAATTTAAAAACTAGCGCAAAAAGTAGGTAAAATCTTTCTGTTTAAAATTAGTGGTTGACACAGATAAAACTTTAAAATTAAAATTAATAAAAACATCCGAAGTTTTAAGCATGTGGACGAGGTCCTTTCGACGTGTCACATTTGCCAAGTCCTTATGTTTAGTTGCGAGCGTATTCCAGAGTACGGAGCCTCTGTAGGCTAAGGAATCTTTCATATAACGCGTATTAAACCGCGGCACTATCAAAGATTCGCGTGCCCTAGTTGAGATCTTATGGTCTCGCTTCGCAATAATGCATTTACTTAAGATGGTGGGTAATGTGTCGTTATATGCGTTTTGCTCGAGCTTCAACACGGCGAATTTGTAATGGAAATTGATATTTGTCCACGCAGACCGTTCTAGTACTTCGGTGGAAGCCATATCTTTGGGCAGATTATAGAAAATTCTAGCGGCTCTACAGTGCAGTCTTTCAATGGAATGAATGAGTTCTGTATTGCAGCACGATCCCCACAGAACTAAGCCGTAGTTCACGGAGGGCAATATGATCTTAAAGTAAAAATCTTCAAGGACTTATTTTGGTAGAAACCTTGATCTCTTAAGCAAGCTTAATTTGTTCGCGAAACTCTTTTTGAGCTCCTGTGTGTGGAGGATCCAACCGAGATTCTCGTCCACTGTCATTCCTAGCAAGCGTGTCTTGTTGACCCACTTAATGGCAGACGCCCCAATGATAATTGGCACAAGAGACTTCGTAATATTTCCTCTACAAATGAGCATCGCTCATCTTAACATATGCGAACTAATACAAAAACGTACACTCACAACTTTAAGAGTGGATAGGCTAAGAGACATGTGCATCGACCTTAGGCTGGATATTTCTGACATTTCACCTCAGAATAGGAAAAAGCCATACATTGCACGACTCACACAATTAGTCCAGAAGTGTACCTGCACTTCCAAGTAACTGAGCACTGTGAGTTTCACGAATAACTGATCTGCTGATTATAAAAGGCGGTGCGTACACAATTTTCAAGAGGGCGTTGCGTGACAGCAGAGTTCTACATATCGCATTTCAGTCACTCGAGCTCGCCACTACTTGTAGCATCTCTTACAATTTGCGTAAACATTTTTCAGTATATTCGAGACTGGCGAGTGCAGAAGGGGCAGAAGGGATGCAAATGCTCAAATTCATTTTCACTGGATGCGAAGCAAATGTAAACTAACGGCTGTGTGGCAAATTTAACCTGTTGTGGGCAATTTAATTGTTGAACCTGTTGTCTGCAGAATTATGCAGAATTATGGCGCGATTCACAGGGTAGGAAAAGTCGAAATTTGTTTCTTCTGTCTCAGTATATGAAAATAAAGTGTAGTTGTAGACATTTTAATATGTTTCTAGTCATTTCAAAGGCCAGTGATTATTATTATTATTACCATTGAGACACTACCACATGTATTTTTGCCAAGCTATTCTAGGCCACCTTTGCTTTAATTTCAAAAAGCCGAAGATGTCGTCTCTTAACAGAGACATAGCTCATCCATGAATAACACGAGACAAAAACTATCACTTTGTTTCGATAAAGTAAGTCCAACTCTATATTTCTACAGCTAGAAAAGTCCTTCTGTTACATTTTTGTTCGTATGACAACTGCACGAAAAGTGCATAATTTCAGGATCGCGCTTGGTGAAATTTGAGCAATTGACCCGCCGAAAGTTTTCAACGGCTTATTCCCGTTAAAGTGCACATTTCAAACAACTAACACGATTTCCATTACTTTACTATATAAGGCTACCTACAGGCAAAGAATGAGCTAAATCGATTTTTGGCCCTGTCCGCGATTTTTTCGATAATCTTTGATTTTTACTGAGATTTACTCTTAAGATTTATTGATAGTTTCCGATTCATGGCAACTGGCTTAGATAAATTAGTTAAAAATTTACCCAGAGAAAAATTCATTAATTTATCCAACCATTATCAAGGTGAACAATTGGAATTATTAAAAAGAAAAGGTGTATTCCCATATGATTGGTTAAAACTAAGCGTGAAAAATATACCTCCTAAAGGGGCTTTTTATTCCAAGTTAAATGAAGAACCTATATCTGAGGAGGATTACCAACATGTAAAACGATGTCTGGAATGAATTTGGTGTAGAATCTAATAGGGGTTACCATGATTTGTATTTAAAATCCGATGTTTTATTATTGTCCGATGTGTTTGAGAATTTCAGAGATATAATGTCTGGAATATTACAAATTAGATCCACTGTGGTATTTTACTGCACCTGGGTTAGCATGGGACGCCTGACTTAAATAACTCACCATAGGGGTTATCTGGGCAAAATATCGAGAAATCGAAATTTTCGTGACTGACTTTGGATTCTCGAAATTTACAGATATCAGCTCTAAAGATGGCCCTTTATCTTAGACTAAACCAAACAATTTGTTGCAATTTGGTCAAGAAGCTTGAAGTGCATGCGATTAGACTCATCAAAAGAAAAGTAATCGGTAAGGTTTTATTCGGCATGGTTACTATGGCAATCATCCGACCCTAACTTAAGTCAGCTTTTAGGCATTTGCGCCAACACTTAATCAGGAAGCAAGATTTGACTTCCAAACAAACATAGCGTGTGAATTTATGTTCCTGTCTGAGCAACTGACCAAAATTTTCACAATAAAATTTTGATGAAAGAGCTTGTACATGCTTTATTTTGGCATCACCTTAATATTTTGCACCAAGCCCTGCAGTGGATAAATTATCTCTTGTCACGTGACCCAAGTAAAATGTTGTGATTTTCTAGGTTTACTGAATCGTGATACTATTGTTTCAGGAGAACCGCTGAAAAGCCTTTGCATGTAGAAAAGTTGCTGTGAGGTCAGTCAAAGTGAACATTTCAGATTCAAAATGAAACATTTGAGAAAAATGCTCTTAAAGTTAAGCATTTCATAAGCCAGAAGTGGCGGAATTGGGTAGATGGAGGTTTGCACTTGGGGGAGGGGGCGTAGGGGATAAAGAGTTGCTCAAGTATGTGAAACTGTTACCATGTGCATATTGGAGGAAATATTCATTTTCACAGAGAAAATGAGAAAGCCTGTGATGGCTATTCAAGAGACACTTTTCACAAGTTATTTTAATCTGTCAATCTGTTCAGCTATTTACAGCTTTCCCACAATGTATTATTTAAATATTTTGAAATTAATCTACATTTTCAGTCATTTTCTGACAAGTTAGCAACCCTTGCTATAGCCGTTTCTATGTAAAAAAAAATTCTAGCATTTTGCACATTGCTTCAATTTGACACGCATCTAGGGGCAAATTCGGTAAAGTCGATTTATATTTTTTTTTATCAGTGTTCAGTAGTTTTTTCATCAATATCGTTATACTTTAGACTATCGTGGCACCTTGAGGAGATCTGTTGTGACAATGTTGGCTGCATTACAATCCCCCACCTGTTATGCCGGGGAAAAAGTAAATGTAGAGTCATGGTGGCATAAAACACGGATGATACAAGGAAGGTTGATTGTAATTTTTGCTGACTTAATATGATTTTCTTTTGCTTGCATTACCTTCCAATTCGTCAAAGTTTGGACTGCGAAGGGCATTTTCTTTAAGGGCCCACTAAAGCTAGGGATATTTGTGGTTTTGCCATTAAAGCATTTTTTTTCTTTTTTAGATATAGCTACATAGTTATCAAAATGGAAAAAGGTTTAGGCCTATTCAAAAGAGGATGCGAGTACGACGTTTTTCCTTTCTTATACCTTTCTTTCTTCCTCCTTTTTTTCTAATTATCGTAAAGACGATGAAGTATTGCCTGGCTGAATATGCCGTAACTGTTAATCTTTTTCTACCTAATAAGAGTGGTAGATTTCTCGAGCTATCGAAAAGAAGTTGTTTTTCTCTATGTGCCTGCTGCAAATGAATGTCACATTGTTTCAACTTTGGTCGTAATATAACATTTGAAAGCACCTTACCGGAAACAAAGATACAGCTACCTTCCAAGGTTCAAAGTGTTAAATAGAACTATCGAAATCGTAAGATGCTGAATTAAAATAATCAATAATGGTACAAAAAAAAATACTGTCACAAAATGCATTTTAGGGGATTTAACCATGCAAGATGAAGCCCGACATGTGCTTTAAGGAACCGGGCCCGGACATCAGGCCCAGTTTTAACTCATTTCCAACGGCTTAAAAATCAAGCAAATTGACGGACATTTCATTTTTATTAAATATCTCCACAGATATTAACAGCAGTGATCAACGATATACCTCATTTTAAAGGGTACAAAATAGGCTTTCAAAACTTGTACATTTCGCATTCTAGTAGGCCATAGGTTTTCCCCAAAACATAAGCATTTTGCTTAATTTACATAACATATGCATACAATTTGCATATAAATCCCCATAAACCAAGATGCCACCCAATTGCTGAAAAAAGTTAAAAGAAAAAAATTCCTTCTTTATCTGGTGTCATGTCTTGCAAATCTGCTTGAAAAATAACAAATACAGAATTTAATACAATTTAATTTCTATAAGCCATTTTTACAAACAAAAAATCCATAAAAGTTTGTTTTTCAAAATTTTCAGGGAGCTATATCCATATGCGGATGTCCATCAGAATATGATGTCAAATAATAGGAAAAACCCTCCTCCTCAACCCCTCCTCACGCTCTCAAATCAGAATTTAAAAATTCGTCATGTATCCGTCACTAAAGTATACAAGCTAAAATTCACCAGGTAATTGGGTGCATTCATTTACTTCCTGTGTGCCAAATGTGGAAGCAATAGGAAGTGACGCAATATTTTGGTGAGTTTTCTAAATCATGGGTCTTACAAGACCCCATGACTGTGAGCTCGTCGGAAATGAGCTACGTTACAAAGAAAATCAGAGAAATGCCTTCTTGAAGCAGGAACCAGCTTCTTCTTTTAGCAATTTGTGGGTTGCAGATATAACGTCAGTCGAGGACTTCATACAAGACCAAGAAAAGTTCCGCAGTCTGATACAGATCCTGTTGCGATGTATAAACTCTACGTTGAGAAACAGCCGTCAGCAATGAATCACGACAATGCGCCATTTTTGCTGCCGCAGTGAGTGAGACTGAAGCGAGCGAACGAGGCAGCTCTCTAATCGGCAAAAAATCACATTATAGGGGCATTGAATCACTTTTTCTTGCCAAACGCAAGGAATTGTGGTTATGTGCGAATGAAACATTTAGGATGCGCAATTGACTCGCAAGGAATTTTGGTTATGCGTGCATGAAACATGTAGGATGCGCAATGGACTCGCAAGGAATTTTGCTTATGTGCGGATGAGAGATTTAGGATGCGCAGTAGACTCGCAAGGAGTTGTGGTTAGGCTCAAATGGGCAGTCTTACACCAATTACTACCCGGGACATATAATAATGCGCAGCAGCTTGCCATGTGCGTTCTTCTTACACTGATACAATGGAAGTGAGTTCTTTTGTGTGTAAATTGCTCTTGTTTTGCTTCTTGCTGTTTTTTTTACGCTTCTGTCATTCTTTATTAACTTTATTTTTGAAAACTTTGCCTTTCCTTTACTGCAGAAACAAATTTTCATCGATTATTAACGTTCCCTTTTCTTTATTTCAGGACCAAATCTTGCTGCGTGCGTGCTTTACCCAGCTGAGCTTAGTTCTTCGGTATGTAAATTGATGTTTTCTACGCTTATTGCAGTTTTTTACGTATCTGTTATAAAAATACAGCTTTGCGATAAACAAATATGTCTGCCGAGGGTTTATATCCAGCGTTACTGTCAACGGGCATAAAGCTTTGAAGAGCGGTTAGGTTGAAGGTGAGGGTAACATGTTTTTACACCGAGGAAGAGCCAAAACCGCCATTGAAGTCCACGTTTTTGCCGATTCTTGTTCCCTTTAGCATTGAATGAGTTGGTTACAATGTAAGTCATCCTAGCTTGTTTCAAGTGGTTAATTTTACGGTTTGCTTATTTTGATGGCCAGTTCTCAGTCACTCCGAGTCACTTAGGTGAGTCGAGTGCATTTGTCCAAAACACAAATAATTATGGTTGCTTTGTAAGGTTGTGTTTCTTAGAAAAAATACTTTAACGTTCTCAAAATGAAGATAATTTCCAAATTTAGGTCATCAAAAAGATTTTGGATAGCCCTCTTAGCCTCGTGTCACCTTCTAGTAATTAATTCACGCTAAATCTTCCATTTCTTCACTGTTCCTTGCCCACGGCAGCAGTTCTACCCTTTAGGTATACTAGTATTTAGTAGTAAACAACTGGAAAAATTTCCCTAAAATTTTAAACAGTGGCTTAAAAATTCAGCAGTTGATCGACGTGAACAAGTTGAATTCAGTAATGAAGACAAATGGCAGAGAAAGCTGGATATGGTCCCAATGTAAGAAATCATAGCGGTCGAAAAACTATGCTACAAATTTTAAAAAAAACAACAACATCCCAGCGACAGATATTATGCAAGTGTCTGGACATAAAAACATTGAAAGCACTTGAAAGCATAACCAATTATGCTGTAGTATCCGAGCAACAGCAAGAAAAGATGTTGGGTACATTGAGTGGACTAACAACAGGGACTACTTAGGGAAAACCAATACCTCGCAAGTTGAATAGTCCGCGACTAAAATTCATTCACTTCAGCACAGTGAACAAGGTCAGCAAGCGCTGTCGCTTTCCCAAGACGCTGTAATTCATGGAGGGCAATTTAAAATCTCCATCAACTGTCTGATTCAATCCCTGACAGCATCTCCTCCAGTACGGCGGTATAAAGTTCTAGATTCTGACTCTGATGATTAGATTTTGTCATTTTCGCAGGGTAATTTTACATTGTATAAACCGTACACAAGACATTCCTGAGTCATCCACGAGTCGCTTTAAACAGTTTATAACTGACTTGGTTCTTATACTTTCAGCGACATTTCCAACAGGAATTAAAATAGAAATTTCCAGTTCGTGCAATTTTTGTATCATTCTAAAGAAATAAATTTTGAACGCATTTATAACTCGACTGTAATGTCAGTAATTCAGTATGCTCCAAAATAAGGCTGACTAAGTGCGTTTTGCATCTTGTTGCCGAATATATTGATTTTTCTAGCCCGGCGTGATTCATGATGAATTACTAATATTTTGTAAGGAGTAAATCTCAGCACCTATAAAACTAGACGCCTATAGGCGTATACTCGGGCTTCCGTCGCGTACGCAGATAAAGGGAAAGAAGCATTTGTACATGGGACACGGTGTTGTGAAATATGTCGAGTTAGCGAACGTTGGCACAGAAATCGTGCACTTACGAGTTAAAAAGCAGCGAACCCGGAACAGATGTTTGTATGGGGTGTACTCAGGGATTGACAAAGTGCGAATTTGAAGATTGCACCCAATGATGTATTCTAAATAATAAGAGGCATATACATATCCACTTGACTTGTTTTCCTTGAAATTGACAAAATAAGTGGGTTTTCTTTGGTGTGATGCCGTATTCCTCCTTGATCAACAAAAAGGATTTCCTTTTAGAGGTTGTTAAAGCTTTAGAAACGAAAATTTCGTCTTGAAACCAAGAAATTCAAGTAAAACTGAAGATGTTTACTCTTCGGTTGTCAGACAAGAATGGAGCAAATATGCATACTTTCCCGTGATGCTTTGGAAGAGTGGACCAACCTCCTCTGCTCGCAGCCAACGTGTTAAGACTGAGTCCACGAGAGGACCAGGCAGGTGTGACACAAGCTATCTCTCCAATTTGGATGAAACTTGCTCAGATTGAAGGTTCCACCAAATAACCCAAGAATACAAAGTGGGTGCGATTTTTAAATTTTCTCTTGGGAGTTAGACCACCCCCCTGTATTTTTGCCCCAAATCCCCAAAATTTCACAAAAACAAACATAAAAAGTAGAGATTGCTCCTGGTTACAAAATACAATGAATTTCAATCCCCTTTCACAGAAATAAAGGCCAACCCTATATCTATCGATAGCAGTAGTTTCAAGTCATTTGGAACGGCAGGTGCCAATCAATAGATGTCAGCGTCCACCCATGTCACGAAAAATTGTGCAATGATACAAATTAGCCCATTTTCCGATTCCAATATCTGTGAAATGCAACTTTCTTTTTTAGAGCTGTTTGCACCACGATTCAGACCCATCCTGGGGCTGCTGAAATAGAGAATAAAATGTTTGGCATCCATTATGTTTTGTTTTCAAAAGTCGTCTGAAACACGTGACTTGACCTGGTTCTGTCAATGACAGAAACATCAACTTTAAGAAATAAAATATTTCTTGATAAGCTTATGAACGTAATTTCCAAGATAATGTACTTAAGAATGTCTACAGTATTATTTGTAGGCTTTAAATCAGGCTGGACGCCACAGTATTCACAAGAGTATTCCTGAAAGTAATGAATTAAAAATAACAGCTGAATTTGACTCGTAGTATCAGTGTACGAGAAGGAACGGTCCAGTATTTTTAATTCTAGATGTACAATGAGCGCCGAAATGAACGATCGTGGCTATTCTTGTGTTTTTAAATTACACTTGAATAGCGACTGGATGATTTCGGGTCACATACTTGACCTTTGATAAATACTAAAATAAAACACTTACACCAAACTTTGCATGTCAGTACATCGATCGTCACAGGATTTCTTCCCTCAGATTTATGTTTTTGGCCTTAGCAATGAAGTCCTGCATTCGTAAAATGTATGACATTCCATTTAAGCCCAAATAAACTCTAAATTATCGCGGGAATATGGCTGCATCAAGTATGTGCTGTAATTAATTAAAAGTAAACATGTTTACTTAGTCTGAGAACATGAGCCCGGAGATTTAGCCATTTTCAGTCAGCGGTAAATTGAAAACGTACGTGGTCGCATACCACGCAGTATGGGTCGCTGTAGGGAACTTTTGCATGTTTGATCGTATACATTTTAACATTAACTATGTTTTAGTGCTTTTTATAAAATCCTTCAAGAGATAAGCCACGGCTGTATGGGCGATACTTTGCTTGTGATGACCATGCGATTTTTTGGTACAAATTGTTGCGTAGCCGGCGCGCGGTCAATATCGTACGTGTAGCCACTGTTACGCAAGTGATGTGATGGCACCAGCAGAAAATATCGCAGAAAGAAATCACGAGAAATTCAATGAGTTGGATTTTTCGCGACAAAATCACGAACTCTGTTACTCGTGTAGCCACCTCCGCGCGTCGTGCAACTAAAGCACCACTGTTCATACCCTACAGTTCTAACTGTCTCCTTATTTCACGCCTCGTGCACATCTCTGCTGCCTCTGCAAAAAAGTCCTCCTCCTAATCCTGAACAGTACTCGGATCAGCCTGTTCTATGTCTAGTCGGCCACTCCTATACAACACAGACAATCTGCTGAAGTATCGGGCTATTTGCTCTGTAGAAAGCCATTCTTCTTTGTTAAATACTTTCTTGCCAGCTTCATCTCGAAGAGTTCTCATCTTACTGCACACATCCACTGCACTTGCCTTTCTTCCTGTCTCTTCACCTTCCAGGAAAATCCGTTTCAAATGTGCCTTTACTTTATCGGTAAAGCGTGTTGCCTTTCGGGATGTCTTTAATGCCCATCCCTTTGAGATCTGACAAGTGGCATCAGTAACAGCTGTTTGTGAGCTAGAAGCTGTTTCTTTGTGTAAGTAGCGCCCCGTAACCTCTTTGCACATACCAGCCCATTTCTTCTTTACGACGTCATAGATCGTTTCTCTCTCTAATTTAACAAGATGTTTCCCCGCATCGAGGTGTTTCTGCAGATTTGTAAAAGACTGGTATGTCTTTGTACATCCTTCTTCAGGGCAGGTGAAATAGTTCTGCATGGCTTCATCAGTGGATGAATCTTCAACAGACTGTTGAGTGCTTTTTTGGGGGTGCTCGCACTCAACCCTCCCTGTCACGGACCTAAACACACCAACATCCTCTCGTGGTGTACTGAAGGGCTGCACGACGTGGAGACCGGTAGGTCCCTGGAGGGTCCCAAATCGCTTCACCTGCGTTGATGTGAAAAACTTTCCAGGGCCCACATTATAAGCCCTCCACATTCGCAGACCTCCATCTTCAAAGCTAAAATTGTTCAGAGCCTGAATACCGGACATCGTGTGCTTCTTCATTGTTTGGTTAGACTCCTGTACCTTCACAACTGCTGCATGGCACCCTTTAACACCACCATAGGAGTCAATCGCAGCCTTCATATCCCTTGCACTTGTGATGTCGTGACCTTCATTTATATAACGTCGCATATGGCCTTTTAATGCAGCGATTCTTCTATCACAGATGTCCTTTCCAGCCTGCGGATCACTGAAGTCATATCTGGAGATCGCAATGCCTGTACGCTCTCCAATGCCAGAGAGGGACAGAATGAGATAAGCACAGTGATAGCATCCTGCATTATCACTTCTTAAAAAGGCCTCTTGGATGTTTGGATTTGCCGCTTTAAGCGTTGTTGGTGTGTGCTCTATCACAGAAGCCACAGCGAACCAATTCTGAGTACATTCCTCCAACAAATGGATGTAGGTTCTGGCCTGGAAAAGAAAGAAAAACACGAACTCAGTAATGCAGTATGACGTGTTTGTCCTAGTCCTAGATACAGCCATGCACCGATGTTTTAACCCAAATAAGGTTTCGTAGGAGACTGCTGGTGTTGCTAATTTTCTTCCATTCTGGTACCCTTTCCCCGCCCCCCTCATCCTTCGACTTCATTAAATTTAAAACCAAACCAGACGGGCCTACACTTTTAGTTGGTCACCTCTATGTCGTTACAATCCCTTTTTGTCACTGCAACTGTGACATGCCATGATTTGCCTTTTTTACCAAACCAGTCACGCTGTGTTTCTCTGAAACTGGCTGGCAAAAATTTCATGGCCCAATCCATAATCAGCAAGACCTGGCTTGGCAACAAATTTTCGATGATGGCACTCTTAGCGGCGTCCTGGTGGGCAGCTCGAAGGATGTGGGCTTTCCATTCATCAATGTTAGGGACAGCAGTGTCTACCTTGTGTCTTATTTCTTCTTCTTCGTCATTACCACTTTGAAACAAAATAAAAAAGATAATCAAACGACAATAAGTCATGGGCGGAGGAGAAAAATGACGCACGTAGCTAGCTTTTGTAACCTTTCAAGATCGAGAAATATAGGCAGAATGACTGCTATGACAGACAGGGCACGCACACTCCGTGATATCAATATAAGGGCTTCTTAGCTTGTTTGATAATAGAGTCGACGTGACAATTCCATTTCAAATCAATGGAACATTAAGGCGTGATATTTTTGCTCTGGTCACTAAATGAATTTTAAGCATGCGGTTAAGAACAACTAGATCGAATGAAGCGGTGTTGGTGCTAAAGTTGATACAGTAAAACACGCAGCGAGCACGACGAGTGAAGGATGCGAGTAGGGAGCATAGGGACGTGTACACTCACTTTGTGCCTTCCTCAAATAGAAGAACAATAAAATAGAGATCAGTGAACAATCTAACTCCGCGGGAGCATAGACGCACCTATACTTAACCGCAGAAGACAGGGACAGTTGAAGGTCTGCAAGAGCATTTCTATAGTCGTCACACCTGTCACAGACTATATTGTGCTCATGGTCACAACAGCCTTGGTATTCGGGTACATCAGTACTTAACGCAAATACACTGCAGTGATCAGGGCACGGATCAGCTTTGGACACATGTATTTTATAATCAGTCTTCATATACGTTTTTGCCGCCTGTAGACGAGAATTGATGTCCTTGGCTGTTTGCTCATCCAAACCTGGATAACAATACAAACAATAAAAAACGTTACGATTTCTTTTCTTAACGCAGTAGTTTCTACATAATTTTTTATACTGTTTCTCTAGCTTAACCTGCCCGCCATAGCCTTCACAGCTATGTTGGTAGAGCATCGCACTGGCCCCTCGAGGTCGCGGGTTCACACCCCTTTGAAGTCCTGAATATTTTTTTTTTCAGGCTTCTTTACGCAATTGCATAAATTGCGTTGACAACTTCCAGGATCACTCTTCATTGCATCACAAATGCGAAGAAATATAAATTCTTTATTGGAAAGCACAAACCTAATGTAGAAAGTTTGTTCGTTGCCTCGTTGAGAGTAGCAAATCCTGCAACTCCGTCGGTTTGTATACTATCCAATCCAGACAGCGATTTCTTCTGAGATGCTGCACATATCTATGAAGAGAAAAATAGTTTTTCATTTTGTTCGAATGTTTGCTAAGTGAAAGGTTTTTTGACGTCGTACCGAATCATCACATTTTTTTTAATATCACATTTAGATCATATATACTTCATCCTGTCATCCTTTTCATGTAAAGTGAGAATCGCGAAACGAATCAGCATTTCTTCTTACCTTTATGATGTTGAAGAGAGTAGAACGTCCTATAGGTTCAAAACCAGATTCACTGCAATAGAACTGGTACAGATGGATAAGTCGGGATGCTACGACTGTCCTCACAACGCTTGGTATTTCTATTTTATGGCCATCAGACAGTTTCAGGATTTTTGTTCCGAAGGCTACATCCTGGAGAAATGATGGGCTTGAGATAAAATCCAGAAAGTGGTCCACTTTAACTGGGTCAAGGCGACACCGCTTCAAGATAGGGGGATCAATTACCTGACCTGGGCCGTTAAGGTAAGCTTGTTTCCTGGCTTCATCAATTTTCCATTTACTCAGCCCTGGGAAATAGTTCAATAACTCTGTCTTAGAGTAGTCGTCCACAAAGACTGAGAGGATCTGTTGCCTGGTGTACCAGTTTGAAGCCTCATTGTAAAGGGTAATAAGCCTGGAGAGCAGTGTCTGTTCAGGAGCGTTCGCGTTTGAGTCACTGGAATGGCTGAACTTTTCAAATACTTGCTGCAGAAGCCATTTAGACTGCCCCGGTGCTATAACCTCTAAAACTACCTCTAGTGCTTGTATTCCTTTGCGTCTATAATAGCGAGTACTGGACGATGAGATGTTGTCCACGTTTGTGCTGGGTTGAGATCGTACTGGGCTTACTCTGCCGTCGGCATGCCTTAAGAAATTGTTCAGTTCGTGGAGTTTCATCTGTATTTGTGGCGTTGGCTGCCATTCCATGGATGTTTCCACACCAGTCAAGGATTCCTGAGACCCGAACGAATAATTGTCTGAGCCATCGTCGCTTGGTTGGACTTCACCTTGGTTGGACTCCGCCAAAGACAGGTCACTACTGGGATCAGTTTGTATTCGAAACTAGAAAATAGCAACGAATTAATTTAGTCGATCAGCCAACTGAAATAATAAGTTACGGATCGAACCAAACAATCTGCAAAGTGGTTGATAACAACCTCACGAAGAAATCGCTTTTTCGGTGAAGATCAGTGAAGCCCGCATTGTCTACACAGGAACCCAGATTTTGCGGATAAAGCCCTCTTACACGCTCAATCTAAATAGTGCGAAGAGACTAAGTTCTTCCTGTAACTGTAAGTTTTCTTTTACGCCCTGCATGTTCAAAAGCTCTTATATCGCTATCCACTGGATTAATCTGTATCCACTTGGACAGCACTGTCCGCTCGTTTTGAACAACTGGGGCCTGGTATGAGTTAGATTGTATCCAGTTTTAGTAAAAATTCACAGTTATAATCTTGGTACACTTTCGCATTGCACATGCAGCCATTTATCTAAGCTCTGGATAAGCCCCTACCCATTTTAAGCGCCTTTGCAAAAAATATTACTCCCTAACGGTAAATGAGAACATCGTGGTGGGTGAAGTTCAACTCCGCTAGCTGCTGTAAGAACGGCTTTCCTGGAGAGCGTGCTCAGTCGTTGGTTAGCACAAAAAGGCGCAAACCTTCAATTCTTTTTAAAGCAGATTTTCTTTGGCACGAATCTCAGCTTTTATACAGTACGATAATGATAAGGGTAATGAGAATGGTAATAACAACAAAAATAATAATAATAATAACAATAATAATAATAATAATAATAATAATAATAATAATAATAAGCGAATGTTTATTCGTAATAATCACTAAACTCATCAGTACTAATAGTATTGCTATCAAAGAGGTCCTGTAAGACTTAATGTAAAATTCATAAGCAGCAGTACACCAGTGCAAGGTACGTATAAAAACCACAAATGGTTATGTTCGTGAATTCCTTGCCTAAATAACTATCTGGAGTTCAAACTTCGTATCTCTATTAATTGGTAAGTAGTTGTATAAATTGAAGCACCTAAAAAGAAAAGCTTTGCCGGCCAAACTCCAGTTTCGTTTTTGTAAGTTCAACTAATGAAATCCATCCGTTGTGTTCCTTTTCATTTTCGCAGTCGAACTTCGGTTCTTTTTTCTGATTCTCCTGTTAATCAAACAAGGTCGACAGAACAACATTTAGCACAGTTTTATACCTCCTCAGGGCTTCCAAGATCGTCTGATTCATGTGGTACTGGGGAGAGGGAGTCCGGCAAGTGGTCCGAGAAACTGGACAAATCGTCAGCTTTGTTTGACTGCTCAGATTGCTCTCGGCAAAAATCCTCCACTGGTTGCTCTATTGCTATGGTTTCAAAGCGACCAATTCTGCAACGTTTACAAATTCCTGCAACAGATTTATCACATCATTTTCTCTTTAAGATAAAATTCAGCATTTGAGGTTTGACCAATCGTTACTGAAAAATTAACAATAGGTCTTGCCTTTAAGCAGTCCTTGCGTTGAAATAACTTCACGGGTTGCGTCCTTACCTGCTCCGATTGGAATAAGTGTTCTCCACTTTTTCATAATTCCTTTGCATATTTCCAGGTTCGCTCCTCTCTCCGGCTTACCTCTGTGATCCCCATGAAGCGGGTGGGCGCATTTTCTTCCTGGTCGCCAAAATGTTCCAAGTTCAGCTCGGTGTCTTGGACATATTGTCATTTTATTACCATCTTCGTTAAAATGACCGGTTCGAGCGAGGATCAAATCTTTCTCTGTTAAAACACTAGTCTGAGACACTTTCACTGTTCTTAGATGAGCCTTGATATCTTTTTGACATGACGACAGGGGGAAAAATTCGGTGATCCCTGGAAAGCGACGTGAAATGTCACACCTGCTTGTTGAAAAAGCTTCAAAAGAGCAAGAAAGTGAAGCCATAGTTCGATTTGATATGTTGCACCAGAAAAGGTCTCATCAATAAGAAATGCAAAACGTAATCTGTTGTGAAATCTATGAAACGAGAAATCACGTGCATTCCAAAGTAACTACATCACGCTAGATCATCTTGTGTCTTACATTGCTGATGTATAAAAACAAGGCAATGTACAATGAAGTACAAAACTTATCTGAAGGTTGAATTATTAAGTTATTCAATAAACGTTTCCAGTTATCAAAAAATAAATTCAAGGAGGTATTTGCTACAAACGATTTCAACTTAAGCTGAAGTACATTTACCGCTGACAAAGATCTCGGGCTGATGTTCCCACGATCAAACAGTCAATTTGTACCTGAGCAAGATGCAGCTTTAAACAACATGTTTAAATTCAATTTGATTTTTCGGTGAGAAATTGCAATAGATAAACCAGTTTGTAAGTTTGGGGGACTTCGTCAGTTCATATAATAATTTCTGTTGAAGTTTACTGCTGAGGATCGATGTAGTCCAAAAGGCAGATCGTGGACTACGTGCAAGACTGATGCAAGTTCTTGTTCATTTTACAAATTATATGAGGTAAAAATGTGGCCCTTGATCATTCAGTCGGCATTCAAATGTAATCTACTAAACACAAGATGTTCATCTTGGGTGCATTATTCCCTTTAAATTAAAATATCTTGATCATTCTTTTTTGCATATGGTTAATTCGAGTCCAATTTACCTGCTATTCACCATCAATTAGAGGGATATTTGGATGCATATTTCCTTCAGGTTGACTTAAATGCTGCAAGTAATAACTGCATGCAATATTATTTTAATTTTCTTGGACTTAACGTTCATTTACTGATCATTTGATGTCTTTTTTTCATAGTTTTCTTGTTTCCACCTTATCTGGAAATAGTTTCAAAACACATGGTTCAAACGGTTTTTGAGGCGAAAATATAACAGATGCCAAAAATGTTATTTTGAATTTTAGCAGTCCATGGACATGTGTGAACCGTGATGAAAAAATTTCTGAAAAAGAAGGTTGGACTTTATAGATATTGGGATCGCAAAACAACTTAATTTGTATGACTGCATAATTGGTTGTGACATGGGTGGACGCTGACATCTCTTGATTGGCACCTGCCGTTCCAAATGGCTTGAAACTACTGCTATCAATAGATATAGGGTTGGCCTTTATTTCTGTGAAAGGGGATTGAAATTCATTGTATTTTGTAACCAGGAGCAATCTCTACTTTTTATGTTTGTTTTTGTGAAATTTTGGGGATTTGGGGCAAAAATACAGGGGGGGTGGTCTAACTCCCAAGAGAAAATTTAAAAATCGCACCCACTTTGTATTCTTGGGTTATTTGGTGGGACCTTCAATCTGAGCAAGTTTCATCCAAATTGGAGAGATAGCTTGTGTCACACCTGCCTGGTCCTCTCGTGGACTCAGTCTTAAAACTACATGTGGTTAAAACTTTTGTAATCAATACTTTGAACGTGCTAAATGTTAAGATTCATTAACAGTATGGCTGTATTTTGATCATCAAATCTGTACCACCTTTGTCACTGATGAAGCAAGTACATAAAGTTAGTGGCTGTTGGGTGGTCGCCTATAGGAGAGGAAAAACAATGAAAAATTCCAAAATTTTAACGCTAAAGGTGGTCGCGGTCGCTTATGAGAGAGTGTTTTTACAGAGTTTTTATGGGAAACAAAACGGGAAATTCCAAAAGTGCTTGTTTATGGGAGATGGTTGCCTACGAGAGTGGTCGTTCAAAGAGAGTCAACTGTATCTGAAAAAATTCTTTCCATTTCCCGTGTCTGAAAAAAAATTATAGCCAAAAAAGTTTCCCACCCCCATTATATTTTTTCTTTGAACCCGAAAAAAAAGTTTCGACAAATGTGAAGTAAAACATCAAGGTTAGAAACTTTTCAAAAAATAGGTATTGGTGCTTTTTTTAGTCATCTGAAGTCAATTTTCAGTCAATTGTTCGAGCAAAAATATGAATTTTGAGCTTTTTTCAAATGAGTCTATGGTATTATTAGTACCATATCAAAAATGCTGCAGTTAAATGTTCTGAGAATATCACTTCAATATGTTTTTGGGGTATTTTCTTTGAAAACCCCGTGACGTTGGTTGTATCAAAATTAAATATGAAAGAGGAACTATTTTCTAATGACTATTTACTAAAGAAATGATTCACCTAAAGCTGGAAGAACTGTATGAGTTCGCGGACCGACCCCCTCCGAAAACGCTCGACATATCTTTTAGTGTGGGTCTACCGCGAACGGCGTGTGCGTCTGTATGTATTATGAACGCCCTAGAAGAAAACACATTCGCCATTATTTCCAATAACTCTTTATGCCTCGAGGAGCACAAAGCAAGAAGAATGCCCGTATGTAAGTCACATTACTATAAGTCGTGCGTCGCATCGTTGCGTGAATGTCTCAATTGTATGCATTACGTATATATAATCGTGACATGACGAAAGATAGACTGATAGATAGAAAACCGAAACCTAGACTCGGCCTACCTTTCAGGTAGCCCGAGTAATAAACAAATTACTTCATGGTTAGTTCGCCCGTACCATTTTTCTTCACTCGTTGTGAATAAAAGTAAACTTACTCGTTCGCTGCGTTCATTAGTTCGTTCTTGATTCATTGCAACTCACTAACCATGAAGTAATCTCTATTTCCCTTCCAAGTGTCCTTCATGTTTCTCAAATATTTACTGCGATATCTGCATCTTATCCTTAGTCAATTTCATTACACAAAACTGCGAAAAATGATCGGTCATGTCAGAAATTATATTTCCGCTGGCTATAAACCATTCTGGAGTATCAATAAAAATAATATCAATTTAAGTTGCAGAGCAGTTTTAAACACGAGTTCGTTCATCGATGAATGGAACGAGATAACTTTGTAACGATAAAATGATAATTATAAAAAAAAAATCAAGACTTAATCAATAATTTTCTTTTTTCAAAAGATCTAAATCTAAGTCCCCCATGATACATAAAGTGTGGCTACCGTCCTATTTCTGGTTAGTTGGTTCCGTTTTACAATTAGCTGACACGTCACACCCCCTTAAGAATCCCACGTGCATTAGATTACTTTTATTCCTGTGTACTCCTTTTAAGTGTATATTTAAGTTTAATCCAAACAGATTTTGAATCAATGTAAGTATCTGGGCAAGTGTGCACCTACCCCTCCCCTAACCCAACATTGACGCTAACTATCTAACTTATTACTGTATAACTATGTTGGGTTAGGGGAGGGGTAGGTGCACAGATGCCCAGATATTTACTGTACTCCTAAATTAACTGAAACTCTTAGAATTTGTCAGTACTGCTGTTCTAACCAAATTGAGAATGAAATGCATTTCTTATTTCATTGTGACCGATACAATAATATTAGACAACAAGTCACAAATGACATCATCAAGAAATATCCTAAATTTAATTCCTTTAATAACACAGAGAAAACAATATTTCTATTTAACAATGCTGACACTTTTATTTGTAAAAACTAGGCTACTTTACATATGAAGCACTACAATTAAGAGAACTTTGTAACCCTAGAACTTAAAATGAAGAATCTTGCAACTAACTATGCTTATTTTTCTTTCTGGTTGCTGTTGTAATTTGTTTCGTTTTTGAACAATTATTTAACGATTATTCCTCGCGAAGGCCGAGCGTAGCGAGGTTACTAATCGTGTCGCCTTCGGTCAGACCACGTGGCTCGCAAGCCCGAGTAAATCGAGCCGAGAGTTTTTTATATATGTATATATATTTATATATATATATATATATATATATATATATATATATATATATATATATATATATATATATATCTGTATTTTAAAGGTGTCCGTTCGCAGGCCAGGTTACCTGGCAACATTACTTCATGTGAATTTCTGCCATTTCGAATTCCGTAAATGATGTTTTGAAAGTAATGTGAATTTTGTGGAAACCGATTTCACTAATCCTGGAAGTACATCTCAGCAAGAAGATCTCCGAGATATACAAGAACGAGCGGCGAGGGATCGTCGTCGAGTAAGTTTGAATGCCGCAAAAATCAGCGCACGTACGGGAAGCGGCGACTCAAAGAATAGATTAAGAAACTACGGCAGGGACGATAACAAGAGACATCGCAGCAGAGACAACAACTGCTCGCTCAAAAATGGGAAAGGAAACAGCAAGGAAAAGGACCAGGAATGCAATCAAGTTAGATTGGAAATTGAATTTGTTATAGATAGTAACAAAGACTCGTCTTAGCTATACAGGACATGAGAGACTTAGAACGGAAACCGAGTAGGAACGACTTCAAAAAGATTGAGGTACACTGGAAAATATGATAATCACAAGACAAACTGTAATGAAAACAGAATTTAAGGAAAATCATGGCAACAGCGTACAGACAGAATCAGAGGACGAACGAAGAAACAGATTACCATATCGTCGTGAAAAAAATTTCAGGAAAGGGGAAACAGAAACGAACCGCAAAGAAATGAAAGATGACAGTCACGTAGTATTTATACTGCAATGAGAATGCAAGTAGGTATTTTTCGTAGTAAAACGATTGCCTTCCATTTTAAAGAAATTCCCAATACAGAGGTTGCAGTTGTGATAGCAATTATTTATAATTATGTGATCTGATATCATTGCAACAGTGAAAATAAATTGTAGATTTGTTTGATGTAGCAGTTATGCTCAGCATTTTCAACAGAAAACATACCAAACAATAAGTGACTGGTTCTGCAGTATTATCAGTGATCAGTGCAAGTATTTGTAAATAAAGCAGTTGTCATTACTGACTTCTGAGTAGTATTTCTCTATTATTAACTTTGTTACTTTCTGCTGTTTGCTTTATTTTTATGATGTCAAATATCAATATTTCATAACAGCCACAACATGCAATTAACCTTTCACATTGGAAAAACTTTATAAAGAAGAAAATAAATTTTGTAATGCCAAAATGTTTATGATCTTTCTCATATATTCATTGCAAGTGTGCTGTATGTAGTAGCAAGTGTTTCAAGTTTCCTAAATGCCCTATGCTTTCAATGATGATTCTCCACACAAACTTTATAGACAAATGACTGCACTAGATTCTAAGCCTTTAAGAAGAAATGTTGTTGTTTGGAGCTGTTTTGATTACTACTACCTCTGATGGAAAGCCTATTAAGAAGATTTTTGTATTGCTTGTAGTAGTAGAGTAACAATACCTTTTCCAAGATTAGGACATGCATCCCACCCCATAAAAATATATTATGTTTAACATAAAAAATATAACAATAATAATCATATCAATACCAGTAATAATAATAGTAATGATAATAATAATGATAATAATATAATGATAGTTCTTCTCGTTACTATATGTCATTGGTTACAGTTCAATACCTCTGGCTGCCATGACTTTTTCGATGAAATACCATCATTATATTAAATCTTTCTTCTGCAGTTTTTATAATAGAAATTTTCATATAATTTTATTCAAAATAATATAATCTTCTGTGGTTGGGTATGGATATTTTGCCTGTTTCTGTAACAGCACAATTAAACTTTCATGTGGTATATACTTTTCACTGATTGATGTTGATTTCACATTATTTTTTTACAGGAGTAGGTAGTGCAGCAATCTTTTTGAACACATTAAGATTTTAATAACTCTTTCTTACATGTATTGTTTTTATGATATGACCTAAAAATAGCACAACCACATACTATACAGTCGGCACTCACTATTACCAAACCTTTATTCAAAGTTTTTGTAGAATCCAATTGTTTTACCCCAAATTTTGTTAATGTAATGACATTGTATCTCACACTTCTGTTGATATGGCATCTCTTTTGAGGGAAGAGGAATTTTTCTATCTACCACTGGGGGTACCATTGCAACTGAAAAGAGTACACAAATTAAAACATGCACTATTCATAATGCTCTCAATTGTGGTTACCCGGGAATGAAATAATGACTGCAGTAGACAATAAAATATCTAATCAGAAGATTCTTCTTACAATGAATCTCATGCAATTATAACCAAAAAACATAAACAAAAAATAATTGGAGCATTCAACTCATCCTCAGTGTAAGAACATATTGTGTTTAAAAGTGATGTACAACAAAGAAGACAAAGCAGTAGAGACTAAGAAAATAAAACTAAAGAAAAAAACACAGGTTTTTACACCGTGGTAAACACATGCATTCATATCAACTCTTCAAGATTTCACCTGCAAAAGATTTACAATCATTTTCAATTTGTGTTAAGTGAATATTATTGTGATACTTCATCGACTCTGTATTCCCTGTCAAGATAATAAATAATTTTACTTCTATTCCCTCTGGTGCAATCTAAGTGGCAATGAAAGAGCTAAATGAAGGTCAATTTTTAAGCACTGTGTTAAGCGGTATACTGAGCATGTAATTTGCACCAGGAGTCACTAATTGTGTACCAAACACAGCATAAGAAATAAAATAATGGGGAATACGTTGATATAAAAATAAATTACAAAATATAGAAAAAAAAAATAAAGAATAAAATATAAAAGCATTGTGACTTCTTCAAAAACTAGGTTCGCGAGGTTTTTGCGGGAGTCGTATTTCTAGTGTATTTAGGTAACTCCATTTATATGGGAATACCAATAAATTGTTGTTGATACCAGTTCTAAAATGTGTTCAAGGCACGTTGTACATTCTTGAACGTTAGGTGACGAATGAAAGTTATATAACGATTTATCGTACGATATAAAGTTCTCTATTGTTTCATAAAAATACTTTAGAAGTAAATCAGGCGACTTGTGCTGCCTTTAAATAATTCCAACGATAACATATAGAAATATTTTTTTATCCACAGGGCTTGAAACGCTTCAGTAGATACTTTGTTAAGTATTTCATAATTAAGCAAGCTATTGCATTGATCAACAATCCAACATCACCGGAGTTCAAAGGAGTTGACACAAACAGAAAGTCATAACCAAGAATTTCTGGAAAGTCTGTTGACTCTTTGGAGGATGTTATTTTAGTTTCGGTTAGTCCGATTACATCAAAATGGCAATCAAACTCATCCATAGGTGAGTCTGGAAATTTTCAAGATTACGATGTATACTTCTGAAATTATTATGTAAAATAGACAGACTGTTTTGATTGCCAGATAATGAAGGCTTATTTTTCATCAAACTAAAACTATGCGAAGAATAGTGTCGACATTTTGTTCGTTGGAATAATAGGTTACTTTCAGAATCAAGACTTAAGTCTAAGTCTGCATTCCGATCAAATAAATTTTAGCCATAAAGACCAGAAAATGTTTCCGAGTTTTTGTTTTATACACAGAGCAAAGATTTTTTGTTAAATCAGCCGTGATAAGCAACTAAATCCCCAGGAAAAATATTATTTGGCAATTCCCCTCAGTTGTACTTGACTTATATTGGCTTTCGTCTTCCCGATTTCTCCTCAAATGGATTGATTGGACATCAAGCATGCCATTGGAACGCTTAAATCTACTATGTGAGCTAGTTATATACCCGTAGATGACCAGCTCCCAGTTGGCTTGATAGCTCAGTTGGTAGAGCACTGCTCCGGTATCGCAGAGGTCATGGGTTCGAATCCCGTTCAGGCCTGAGTTTTTTTTTTTCAGGCTTTAATTTCACAGCTGCTTAAGTTGTGTACATAACTGCGATGATCATTTAGTGTTATTACATATTAATCCGCATTTCAAATATATGGTCTTTCATATATTCATTTGCATCATTCTTCTTCATCTACGGGTATATAACAAACTCACAGTATGACCAGGTCACAGTTGGCATGGCTTGATAGCTCAGTTGGTAGAGCACTGCTCCGGTATCGCGGAAGTCATGGGTTTGAATCCCGTTCAGGCCTGAGTTTCTTTTTTTTTTTCAGGCTTTAATTTCACAGCTGGTAAAGTAAGTTCAAAGTTCAAAGTAAGCTCCTTACAAGTTTCAAAGTTGGTAAAGGTAATCATACGGGTTCGAGTTTAATTTGGAATTAATTTGCACGAGTGAGTTTTTCAAAAAGCTGAAATTGCACGAGCCGCTTCAGAATCGAGTAATTTTTTCATGTATATTATTATGTACATAACTGCGATGATCATTTAATGTTATTACATATTAATCCGCAGTTCAAATATATGGTCTTTCATATATTCATTTGCATCATTTTCAAGAAAGGTTATTACAAATGCGTTTTTGTTGAATTGTTTGATTTGGAGCAGGTTAAACTTAGTAAAGTTACAGGAAGCCATTTATCGTCAATTACATTGTTGTTGGCAAGAAGGTTGCTGTTACAATATTAAGGAAACTAGTTAATAGTATCAACAACCTCAAAAACACAGCTTACCTCGAAAGGTGGAAGTACACCAGTGTGTGTGTGTTTTTATTTTGTCTTTTCTGACTGTTTGATCTTCAGTACATTTTGCAAATCTACCTCTGTTAAATCCGCAAGTCGAGTAGCAGTTGTTTCGCCTTCATCACTTCGACTTGTTGAAGTATTTTCTTTTTTGCTTTTTGGTGGCCCTTTCACTGTTCACCAAAAATTGTGTCGGGAAAATCGAAAATTAATGAAAAATTCAGGAGAGGGTCTTCGAGCTTCGCTAAAGTTGCCATTGTTTCGAAAAAAGAAACTATTCTGTGTAAATAGACCGAAAAAAAAATTTGTCCACATGCTGATGCGTCATAGGGTGCGCAATCACAGTGCAATATCTAGATCTTGTACCTGACTAGCCAGCCAATCAGAGCGTGCGTAAATTAGACTGTGGCGTCGAACAAAACCCACATTTGATGCATTGTGCTACAAGGCCATTTTTTATTACAAGGATATGCTTTTAAACACTACTCGACAAAAATGTTTTTTTTCTCCTACAAAACATTCAGCTTAGCAGAGAACTGCTTGAGACTAAGATTGAGAAATCTTCCTTTTCCAATTTAGTGAAATTAAGACGGTGATGTTTTATAATTTTCTATTTTTGAGCTCGTTCTTTTTTAAACTACAAGTTATTGCCTATTCACGTTAAAATTCACGTTAAAATCAAACTCGCTCTCCTTGGTCAATTTCAACAGGGTTCTACAGGATTTGATATCCGTGGCCGATGATGGGTATTTTTTGAGTCCGATTTTTGGATCCAAAATATATCTTTCATTTTACTATTTATGGGTTGTGGCCGACGATGGATATTTTTTCAGCTGAAAAATTGGACTCAAAAATTGTCAAAAGGAGGTTTGAGCTGAACCAGTCGGGGAAACATAGATTTTTATGTCCAAAAAAACGGCCACTTATGTTTGGTTGAGAACATACCAAGTGTAAAAGTTTGGGGACGAAATTCGGACTCAAAAATAAAAATAACAGCGCTTAGTTTCTTTCTTAGCAATTAACCTAACACCAAATAATATTTCTAGTTATTACGAAGCCGAAAATTCGTTTTGTTTAGAAGGTCGCTAGAACGACCAACGTTCGGCTTTTTATAACGCTAATGTACATTATTCTTTGAGGGTTAGGGCAGGACTCCAAGGGTTTCGCAGCTGTTTTCTACGGTGTAAGATGACATTTAATCGCAGAAAAATTATGATAATTTAGATGCCAAAAAAATGTCATTTCTGCCAGAGATATAATAAAGTACTCAAGTTTTTAGCTGCGTGTTTCTTAGTTATTGCATGTAAAAACCGTCTATCGCCAGTATTCTGTCGTAATTATTGCTGTCTAACAGGCTTATTTGCCGTTTTTTTAGCAGAATTTGCTCAACTGGATCAGAAAAATTTAGTTTGGAACGCCTTAGTCGTGATACTCTGTAACATCGAAAAAAATAACCATGAGATAGCTATAACTGTACAGTGTTTGCGAGTTCATAGAACTCATTTTGTCCTCATGTCTCTTTTATTAAGAATTGTTAGTCCTGGCTTCTCAGATCCAAACCAATGCTCTTCATGCCGAGCTTACTCAGCCAAGTCTTCAACGTTTGCGTACATTTGGTTGTCATACATCCTCATGTTAATTACCCTCTGTTAGAAAAGAAAAGTGAAAGAACAAATTTTAAGAAAAGTCATTAAACCAAATATGATTATAATATACTCAACGTCAAGTGTCACTATTTGTTGACCTCGAGTAGTCCGTCTTTTCGCCTTAGATTGGCCGCGCAGAAGTTAGCGAACTATTTATGCAAATTAGTTTTAAAAAATGAGGAGGGAATGGGGAGACCTCGTCTCTAATTGAGTTAACGCATCGTGCTTCGCGCTGAAAGGACTGGGGAAAAAAGACTGCTCGCGGTATACACTACTAGGGAACGATGGCAAAATTAAACTCTGTAGATGGCCTGTACGATAAATTAGAAGCTGAAAAAAAAAAAAAGAAAAACCGTTGCCGGCCCTCTTTTTTTTCCGACCTTGTGTTCTTTTTCCATATGTTTCAACTCGTCCCTAAGTTCTTCAAATTTTGGCCTTGAAGCTGGATCATTCTGCCAACACTGCAGCATTATTTGATAACTGTAAGGCAAAAAATGATGGAATGAAGAAAAGTATTTACGTTAAGAAACTCCTGCATGGATAGCATTAATATTAACGTTAATAAAAAAGAAATTGAGAGCCTAGTTACAGCATATCATCCACGTGTTTTGGTTGTGGCATCCTGTATTGTCGCTGAAGCAGTTCAGCAATCTTTCTGCCGTCCATCCGGGGATAAGGAGAACCACCTATGAACAGTACTCATCAGTTAAGAAAATAAGACGTCACTGGTTGACTAAAGAGCATTAATTAAGACGAATATGAAGTACGCATTAGCTGCTGAGTAAACGAAAGAAGGGAAACAATAACAACAGAGTCTGATTGTGTTTGCCTGGGTTCAGTTTACGTTAGCACGGCACAGCCATTATGAGAAAGGACTAAAGAGGTTTGAATCGACCCGCAAAGTGCAGTAATTGCACAATTACACGTAGATACCGTCAGTTATAAATCAATTTCATTGTTATGTTTTGTTTCACTGTCATTTTTAGGGGCTGACTGTCACACATTCTTTTGCAGTCGACATTGAATTAAACTACCCATTGGATTAAGAATAGCATGTTTTTAACACAGGCTAACACAACTCATTATTAGAATAGTTCAACGTCTCTTCGAATACGCGCAGATTTATTCGAGTTTCATAGATATAGATTCCTACCTATAGTGAAAATCTCGTAGAGTACAACTCCAAAACTCCATCTACAAGCAAATAAAATGCATATAATACATTGCTTTAATAATGCAGTGCAAGCACACAGGCTAAACGTACACGTCTTTATGCCGGGGTATGATTAATGCATATCTGTCAGTAATATCTATATATATTTTTGCATGAAGAAGTGCTTCTTAGCGCCCGCTGGCCAAGCTGTTGTTCTTGTTTTGGCTGAAACTTTTTGGTGAAAAGAACACATTTAGGCTAATTGGCATTTACATACCAAAATCTGTACTTCTGCAATTTAAGGACTTTGAAATTGTATAAATTCTATAAACTATATACTTACCAATTTAAGGTAGGCAATATAAATGTTCTTACTTGACTCGGGCCCGGCAGATTTGTGAATAAGTCAGGATTTTAAGCGGGAAAATGGAAATTTCTGCTAAACTTGTGATAACTCCAAAACAAATTAAATGCAAACTAGATACATCTAACGGCATCATGGGAGATTTACTGAGAGTATAGTTTCTTTAACAAAATTCTTGGGATACACGTCATGTCAGTATGCCACTGATATAGTCTCCCGCACTCATCACAATGGTGGGGGAGACTATATGGCATAATGGAGGGTTCATACTTCATCCCGTATGCCATATAGTCTCCTGCACCATTGTGATGGACGCGGGAGAATATATGGCATACTTGCATGACGTATAAACAAAACCCTGCATCAACATTAAATACTTACACGTCGCTCTTTGTAGAGTATCGTCCATACAAAAGTGCTTCATATGCTGTCCATTTCACTGGAAGTCGACCCTTTATTTTCAAACACACCAATTAATAAATTAACCATTCACTAGTTTTAACTGATTCTGTAAATGAATACAAAGAGGGAATGAATGCATGACCTTATAGAGAAAACGTCATTGCTTAATAATACTGTGTAACCATACTGAAATATAAGACTGAAGTACTGATCTTAAACATAGAGCTACAACAATAAAAGCGAGTACAACTTAACTTTTTCTTAATGTTAATAATGGTAAGGGAAATGAGACTAAATGGAAAGTGCTGAATGAGAGCGTTGCTAAACTGTGGATAATTAACTCCTCAGGGCTTCACAACGCGACTCGCATAACGCAAATAAGTATTTATCAACTCAGCAACCTTGGCATTTTGAGCAATCTGATTGGCTCTCCGCCTCAAGATATTTAACACTATCCACCCCCTTGGAGGTGAATTATGCTAAGGCTTCTGGTAGGAGAGTTTTGGTCAGAGAAATCAAAGTGCGTACCGAAATAAACAAATTGCCGGCGTCAATCCTCCTTTAAAGCTGTGTCCGAGAGGTGTCACTAGGGAGGTTAAACACAACACCACGACAACAAGGAGGTTGACCAGGGAGACGAAAAAAGATGGCGCTCATGAACAACACGATGAACCTGCACGAAATATATATATACATATACTGTCTTGTAAGTTTCTTTGTCGGAAAGTCCTTTGCAAAACAAAAGCGTGGAATTAGAATATTTGAAGTTTTCTCCAGGACGCTACAGATGAACGGCAATATTTTCTTACAAAAGTGTGGATTGAATTCGAACAGTAACGACGGAAATATTTTACCATTTGAAAGGGAAAAGGAAGCAAAAATATCATGAAGCATACCTGCCGCCAGCCACATAATAGGTAACCGATTGTCTCACCGGTTGTGTTGTCCTCAGCGTCGCCGTCGAGTTTGCCTAAGCTCCCTACTGTGGTTGCTTCATTGGTATATGCTAAAACAATTATTCTATTTCATCTCGGTGAATAATTGCTTTAGGAATATTTTAACTATTGTTAATAATACCTTTGTTTTTCTCTGATAAATGTCCTCCTGATGCATGTCTCTGGCCATTCCAAAGTCGGTCACTTTACAAGTTTCTCTTTCGCCCACCAAAACATTTCGAGCTGCGAGGTCCCGGTGAATAATCTGGAACAAATTAGCGAAGTTTACCACAATTCTACTAAAACTGAATCAGACTTTTCTTTCTTTTTGATTACTTGCTATGCGTGCTGTATATTTCACCTCAGAAGATATAAAAGCTTGGTACTATAACTGGCGAATTAGTCAAAGACCAATTTTATCATTCCGGCTTACGAATCATGAGCACCGACCCCGTCCGTCTTACTATCGATTAGTGGTTCTTATTTACATGTTTTAATTTTGTTCTCACTTTGGATAAAGTTCGCACAACCAATCGAACGCGAAAAAAGAAATGGAAATTGATTCAAATCTAGCCCCTTTGTACACGTCTTTCAAAGCCCTTGTCGTATTTTACATATTTAAGTGACCAAAAAGCTAACCTCGGAAAAGAATTCAGAATTAAACAGCTTACTGATTTTGATGACAGATAACTCATTCCATCAGCGATCTGCCACGCGAATTTTATTAGCTGTTGTGGCGTCAGATGGGTCTTTGGTTTTACATCCGGGTCTTTAAAGTAAGTGTCATTCAGCCCACGACTTTTTCTCAAATATCCCAGCAAGTCTCCATAAAGAACATATTCGATCAAAACCAACAAAGGCTCTATGTCGGAAACAGGATAATGCCATAGTTATCGTATAGTAATTGTGAAATGTTTATCTGGAAATTTGTGTTAATTTTATGTCTAGAAGATTCGTATCAAACCAATCAGCGAACATTAACTAAGGTGTGCCTCGAAGATAAGAAAACAATTGTTCTGTGATTAGTTATCCTTTTAGTCGAAGGAATTTCTTCAGTCAGTTGAGAGAAAGCGTTGTGAAAGGAGAATAAAATCTTGTGAAGACGAGACAGTGTGGGCCATCCTATCTAATTCCCCACATTAGTGGCACCTCCGACGGGACACAATTCGATTTGGATCACCTGTTAGTCAATGGAAACTAAACTGGAGGCCGAACTTCAGCTTCTAAAGCTTACACGAGGGAAGACGAAATCTGTCGTGGAGAAAGGGAATATCGAGAAGGTCACCCGACATAAAGAAACTCTGGGAAAAATTGTGGCAGCTATAGAAGATTTGAAGCTACACATCGAGAAAGGTAAGCTCGGAGAGGGGAAAAGCATTGACGAAGTTGAGGAATGGGAAAAAATTATTGAGCAAACGATTGATGATGTAGATAAAGAAGTAGAATATTTGAATCATCATCTCGAAGAAGCCGGGGCAAGAGCAATAAACAAAAAACGGGAAGAGGAAGAGGCTCTGCTTGCCAAAAGGAGGGAGGATGAACTGAACTTTGAAAAACTTAAACTTGAGCAAAAATCAAAAATGCAGTCGCCCGTTCAGCCTACCGGAAAACCCCCAAGTAAGGGAAATGTCAAGATGCCAAAGCTGGTAATAACGAAATATGACGGCACTTACGAAAAGTGGCTTTCCTTTTGGAACAAATTCGAAGCGGAAATCGATGCAGCCGATATTCCTCCGGTTACCAAATTTGCCCATCTCAAAGAATTACTGGAAAGTGATGTTCGTGAATCAATTGACGGCCTGCCCTTTAGTTCTGAAGGTTATGAACGTGCCAAGAATATCTTAAAGTCCAATTATGGCAAGACAAACGAGATTGTGAGAGCGTATATTGATAACATCAATAATTTACCTGTGGTAACTGAATGCAACCCTAATGAAGTTCATAAATTTTGCCAGACTTTGAACTACAACGTTCAATCGCTAGAGACTTTAGGTAAACTTTCAGGGTGTTTATTTATGGTGCGTGGCGTCCTAGACAAATTGCCCAACATAAAAGCAGACCTCGTGAACGGGAAACCGGGATGGCAAGATTGGGGATTCGCGGACCTCATGCAATCTTTAGAAGAATGGAAAGCCATTCATCCGATGGAAAGTCTGGCAGTAGAAAAGGCAAACGAAACTCCTCCGACTCCGCCGATTTATCACCCGCCGCGTCCGCTGCGCCCGCGACGTTTGCCTCGTGACAGAAGTTTCTACGCGCGACAGAGCGAGTCCAACCCGCGACATGCGTGTGTGTACTGCGATTGCGTGACACACAGATCTTGGGAGTGTGAGAGAGTGACATCTCCAGTGGAGCGCCGTCGCATTCTTCAAAACAAACGCTTGTGCTTCAACTGCACTGGGGCTCAACACAGCGCTTCACAATGCCCAAGCCGTGCATCTTGCGTTCACTGCAAACGAAGGCACCACTCATCCATTTGCGACCGACCGTCGGCAACTGGACGCCAAACAGCGAACAACGGCGGAGTGGCTCTCACTGCAACTCAAGAAGGGGAGAAAGTATGCCATCCAATCGTACTTGTCAAATTGAATGGCGTGACCTGTAGAGCCCTACTGGACACCGGTGCGACTGCGTCTTATGCTTCAGGATACATCTTGGATCTTTTAAACCTCGTACCATCTCGCACTCTCACACGACGTATACAAACTATCGTGGGCATGGTAACCAAGCGGACCGAAACTTACAATGCGCAAGTGAGTGACACTAAAGGGAACAATACCATTTCACTACGAGTAACTAGAGTAGACCGCGCTGAACTGTTGTCCGTGGAAAATCCTAGCTATAAGGAAATGATCAGCAAATACCGTCATCTGAAAGGCGTTACAATGGAAGACACCGACACTAAGAGCTTACTTCCGGTCCATGTTATTCTGGGCGCGAGTGACTACGCGAAGATAAAAACTCGAGAATCCCAACGCACCGGAGCTATTGGCGAGCCTGTGGCTGAGTACACTCTTTTTGGATGGACCATCATGTCACCAGGGACGGAGACACACCTAGACAAGATGTTCCTAGCGCAGACGGCCTCGAATGACTATGAAGAGCTTTACCGCATGGACGTCCTTGGACTCGAAGATAAGCCTAACGGGGATCAGAGCATTGTTTATGAAGAATTCCTTGAACAACTCAGTCGCAGCCCTGAGGGTTGGTATGAAACTGGCCTTCCCTGGAAAGGGAACCATCCTCCGTTGCCCTCTAACGAGTCTGGAAGCTTAAAACGACTAGGCAACCTAGTTCGACGACTTAGGAAGACAGGGAGGCTTGACGACTATGACGCTATTATACAAGAACAGCTCAGTGAAGGGATTATTGAAGAAGCAAAGACACCAGCAACTCAAAGAGAATTCTACATCCCGCACAAAGCAGTAGTGAGAGAGAGTGCAGAAACCACCAAGATGCGGATTGTTTACGACGCCTCAGCAAGAGCGTACGACCCAGCCCCTTCCCTAAACGACTGTCTAGAAGTTGGACCACCCCTGCAAAATCAACTATGGAAGGTACTCCTAAGGGGAAGATTCCATTCAGTGGCTATCGCTGGTGATATCCGCAAAGCATTCCTTCAAGTACGTATCCGAGAGCAGGACCGAGATGCATTGCGGTTTCATTGGTTGGATAACAAGGATCCCCTACACGTTCGCACGTTCAGATTTACCAGAGCTCTTTTTGGTTTGGGACCCTCGCCGTTTCTGCTTGGCGGCGTGATTCAGCACCACTTGAACACCTGCAGACCTACCAACCCTGATCGCGTAGCAGAAATAGAGCGAGAACTGTACGTCGACGATCTCATTTCTGGTGGAGGCACTATCCAAGAAGCGAAACAAAAGAAAGCTACAGCAATTGAGATGTTCCGCCAGGCCACCTTTCACTTGCACAAGTGGCATTCAAACGTGGCTGAACTAGAGCTCACAGAAGAAACTGAAACTGGGGATGAATTAAGCTACGCCAAGCAACAACTTGGAATCAAGCCGAGAGAATGTGGGCTGCTTGGTTTAAAGTGGAACAAACTGACGGACGAAGTGGGAGTTTCAATTCCAGAGGAAGTTGCCCAACCCACGAAGAGAGGGATTCTGGGAAAGGTAGCGAGGATCTATGACCCACTAGGTCTTATCGCTCCAATCACCCTGCAAGGAAAGCTTCTGTACCGCGACGCCTGCGAAGAGAAACGTACATGGGACGCACCGTTATCCACCCCCCTAGAACAGCAGTGGCAGAGGTGGGAACGTTCCTTACCACAACACGTAACTTGTCCACGAGCACTTACCAGCGTCCAAGAACCTATCGAGGACATTAAACTTCATGCGTTTGGAGACGCGAGCGGAAAGGGCGTGGCCGCTTCCGTGTACGCTGTGGTCAAACAGCCAAGCGCAATCAACCAAGGCCTGGTTGCAGCGAAGGCAAGACAGGCTAAACAAGGGCTGACAACACCTCGCCGTGAACTGGTCTCCGGTCATATGGCTGTAAATCTTCTGACTAACGTACAAGAAGCACTTCAAGGATTCCCTGTGACCTGGCTGCATTGTTGGCTTGACAGCAGCGTTGCCTTACATTGGATACTACGTGGAGGAGACTACAAGCAGTTTGTGGCCAACCGGGTACGGAAAATTAGAGAACACTCTGATGTTGTCTGGAGGCACGCACCTACTCAGGATAATCCTGCAGATCTTGCTAGCCGAGGTGGACTGGTGACTGAAGTCAACCAACTATGGTGGAAGGGACCAGAGTGGCTTAGTGATCCGGCGAAATGGCCAGCCAACCTTGTGACCGCGCCCACCGCTGAATCTAACGCAGAAATGAAAACTACAAAGGAGCTCTTTGCCATGGCCGTTAAAGCTGATGACGATCTAGACCATCTTCTGGCCAAGCACAACTACTGGAAAACTGTGAGAGTGTGCGGTTGGATTATGCGGTTCGCAAACAACGCTAGAGTGAAAAGAGTGACAAGGGAAAAGGGACCCCTGACAACAGACGAAATTGAGAAGCAGAAACATTTTTGGTTACTACGCGCTCAGAGCCTGGGAAATGAAAACCTGGAGGAAGATCGCCGAAGTCTCAACTTACAGGAAAACAAAGATGGTTTGCTTGAGTGCCGTGGGAGACTGCAAGGGGTCTATCCCATTTACATCCCAGACGCCACGACTTTCGCGAAGAAATATGTCGAACACGCCCACAAAGCCACTCTTCATGGGGGAGTGGGGCTTACCATGGCTAAAGTAAGAGAAGAGTTCTGGATACCCCACCTGAGGCGCCTTGTGAAGAAAGTCATCAGGGAGTGTTATGGGTGCAAACGCTTCCAGGCTATTGCTCTCGCAGCCCCACCCCCCGGTTTGTTGCCTCTTGAGAGAACTGAGGGATCAACTCCTTTTGAAATTGTTGGCGTGGATTTTGCTGGCCCGATTCAGTACCGCAAGTCCTCTCGAGTAGAAGGGAAAGGCTACCTGGTGCTCTACACGTGCAGTTTAACGAGGGCCTTGTATTTAGAGGTCCTATCTGATCTGGAAACTACCACATTTCTTGCAAGCTTAAAGCGTTTCGTCGCCAGACGTGGACGACCTTTGAAGAGCTTTTCAGACAATGGGAAAACGTTGGTAGGAGCGGCAAACGTACTGAAAGGAATCCAGAAAGATGAGCACGTTCAAGGCTACCTTGCATCGGAGAAGATCATCTGGAGGTTTAACCTAAGTCGAGCACCCTGGTGGGGCGGCCAGTTTGAGCGACTAGTGGGCCTATTCAAACGCGCATTCTATAAAGTAATTGGTGGAGGAATGCTATCCTGGTCAGAGTTGTGCGAAGTCGCACTGGATGTTGAAACTCAACTGAATCGCCGCCCCTGTCCTATGTAGAAGATGACGTGCAGCTCCCTCTACTCACCCCATCTTCTTTCCTGTTCCAAAGATCTATTCGCCTCCCTGAACAAGAACCATGGCGAGAGGAGATAGCTGACCTTCGAAAGCGTGCTAAGTATTTGAGATCTTGCAAGGACGCTGTGTGGAGACGCTGGTCTCGTGAGTATTTGGTGGCGCTCAGAGAACGTCACAATTGTAATGGAAAAGGCAAGGCGAGCTCCTTGAAGCCGGGCGACGTTGTTCTGATTCGTTCAGAAGAAAAGAACCGAGGAAAGTGGCCCTTAGGAGTGGTCGTCGAGTTGTTCAGCGGCCGCGATGGAGTTGTCCGTGCAGTAAAACTACGCGCAGGCAAAACGTTTTTGGAAAGGCCGATTCAGCACCTCTACCCCATGGAACTAACGTGCGATAGAGCGCCGGAGAGAGCTACAGTGCCTACCCCCCTGAACGCTAAAGCGCCAGCCTTCCGGCCACGGAGAGATGCTGCGGTGGCCGCTAACTTGCGTATTCATGACGTTATAGAGGATGGAGAACTTTGAAAGCTAAACGCAGGATAGAACTATGCAGATGGACAGAGACAATTAAGTGATTTCAACGAATTATGACATCTATTACTGGTTTGTTTTGTTTCTAAGTTTCAATTCAATGATTAACTACGCTAGCCGTTTCCTTTGTTTACATGTGCTTCCACTTGGAAAGCACATGGGGGGAGTGTGTCGGAAACAGGATAATACCATAGTTATCGTATAGTAATTGTGAAATGTTTATCTGGAAATTTGTGTTAATTTTATGTCTAGAAGATTCGTATCAAACCAATCAGCGAACATTAACTAAGGTGTGCCTCGAAGATAAGAAAACAATTGTTCTGTGATTAGTTATCCTTTTAGTCGAAGGAATTTCTTCAGTCAGTTGAGAGAAAGCGTTGTGAAAGGAGAATAAAATCTTGTGAAGACGAGACATCTAATTCCCCACATCTATGAAAACACAGAAATGGGTTAATTATTAAGAAAATAAAAATTACAATCATACAACGCAAGCCCTTAGTCAGCACTGTAAGGCATTCTAGTGGCTGACAAATAGTGCCTTAAGGGACGGACCATTAGAAAGTGATGGGGGGTGGGGGGGGGAATTTTCAGCTTGCACGAATTTTTTTTTTCGCTCACTGCTTGTGCAGGAATTTTTTTTTTCATGTGAACCCCTCAGCACGAGTTTTTTTTACTACGTGTGAAAAAGTCACAATTGGACCTTCCTTCTATATGAACGTTTTTTTTTTACCTTCTTCTTCATTTCTTTCTTTGCATGAATTTTTTTTCTTGGCATTTTCTCTTGCATGAATTTTTTTTGTTTTTTTTCCTACCCCCCTCCCCCCCCCGCCCTCCCCATCACTTTTCTAATGGTCCGTCCCTAATATTAGGACTTCGTTAGAGCGAAAGATGATAGCTTACGCTCTAAACGTCAACCTCTTTATTGCGTTCAAGTGGAATTACTTACATTATCAATCATGGTAGCGCCAAAGCCGCCCACCTATCTCTTTAGAAAGTATCCCATTATCTAATGTGAAGAGAACAAATTTGACCAAAAAACAGCTGGAAATAAGAAAATTATTTCCTTTTCTTTTAGTAGTAACAACAAGTGTTACCAGTGTTAGTGACGCATCCCAGGAGTTTAATAACATGTGGATGAGGTTTCAGCTTTTTCATCAGGTTGAGTTCCGACAATAAATCTTTTCGGTCTGTCTCAGGTGCTCCGGCTGAAAATTAGAACACAAATAGTTCTATCATTATTTATTCTATCATATTCTCTTTAAAGATAAATGGAAACGGATAATGATTACCCTGATGGTAAATTGGTTTTCCCATGGGCAATCGACACAAGCTTCTTTTAAAAGAGATCAATAGACTTAATTCACGCATGGGCACTATGGTGGCTTAACATTGTAAGTAATCTTTGTCTTTCTTTCTCGTAAAATGCAAATGTAAGTGAGTGGCAATATCTTGAAGACGGCTTATTGCAAATATTTCCGTCAAACACACTAATAACCATTCATGCGAAAAAGGTTTTAACAGTAAGGTATGTCTATCGTGGGCCTCTCACCTGAGACTTGCTCAAGAAAACATCATGTTGATTCAAGAAATCTATCGAATCACATCACGAAAATAAGGTCAACAACTTCACCTGATGAAAATAACACTGTAACATATCACCTTTAAGCATTTTGATTGCAACGTCTGTTTTTCCTGGCCTCCTTGGGAGATCAATAGCCGTTCCCTTAGCAACCTGACCAAAAGCTCCTTCACCAATAGTCTTTTCAATTGTCACATGTTCTCTTGGAATTTCAAATGAGCGAGTGCCAGGGTTAAGCGGATGATATTCACTGGGAGGTACATTAGGTGATGGATACATGGTCTGTCTCTCATTCATTGTATCACCAGATCGGCTAGCTTTATTCAGGGTTTGATACTGGGCTCCCAACGAGTCCTGAGGTATGTTGAGACCTTGATAAGACGCGGAATCAAGCTCCTCCATTGCTATTTCATTCTGCAAAATACAAGCGTCAACGTCCTACTTAAGGACAAAACCATTTACAAAGTGGAAACCAACGGTTTCCAAGAATAAAAGTGATTGACAAACGGATTGAGAGAACAATTGTAGTTTAATTTTCGTAGTATACTAACACTGTAGACTTCCTTTGCATACTCGGACACTTCATGGGGTCTTTCGCTGAAGCACAAAAGCACAGATATCAAGTCAGTATTGTAAAAGCAACCAATTGTTTGCAGACCTTTCTAAATTTAGTTTACCTAGGCCAGGATATCTTGTAAGAATAATGGTGACATCTAGGCGGCAAATCATTGAAGCAGCGTGAAGCTCGATAATGACTATCATACTTACGTTTCTTTCCTGTCAGCACCTAAAGTAAACAGAAGTCAGAGGGATTACATTGGTCAGATTTGTCTGGATAAGATGGACCTTATGCAAAAATTAAAACCTAAAATGGATGTGAGATTGATTGAAAATAATCAGTGAGCTTATTTTTGGCTTAACTTCAGATTATAAGATGATGATGGACACTTTTATGTTGGTACAAAACTGCATGTGAGGCTAGTGAGATGAATTATAATTTACTTAATCGAATTCGTTAAAATAGAAGGAACCAAAAGTTTCCAGCAGTTGAGCCTAAAACAATCTAATATTGAATGATTACGAGTTATACCTCCAAGGTTAACAAAATGGCATTAAATGTTCAAAAATCGTTGTTAACCTGGAAATAGTCAGGCAGCCATTTACACAGTTACAATTCATAAGGCTATGTTTACCTCTTCTGTGCAGCAAAACGATGTAAATCAGGAGAATGACAATGATCACAGTAAGGACGGCAATAACGACATAGAGTATTGTGTCATTACATGTACAACTGCAACAGCTGCACTCGGCGTCTGTAGGAAAATTATAACACTGTTACCAGTAAAGATCACAACAACAAAAAACAGTAATCTACAACAAAATAAAGTTTTTGCTCAAGTGTGGTCTATCGAGCGTCAAAAACCAAGATTACAGAATTATCTAAGGAAGGATTAACCCCGCATTAAATAAGTGTAATTTCTCCCACCCCCCCATCCCCTGACAATTGCAGGCAACGTGTTTCCCACAGATAATTACAATTTCCCTATCTTTTATTATTATGGATTTATCCAAACGTTCTGAATCTTTGACGTAATCTTGCAAAATCATAGGTGGTGTTATTTTGAATGGCAGTGTGGAATGCAACCGCAAATACTTTGAAATATTCGCGGAAGACTTCTGTGAAGAGTTAATCTAGATTGCTTAGACAAGTTGATACAGAACAGCATTCTCACCAACTGTAGGTATCTGGGTAGAGCCTGTGGGTAAGGGTGTAACAGGTTCCTGGATCAGTTGTATCGATGCCGAATCAACTACAAGGTCACCCAGTGGTCCCCTGATAGAAGCAAACTGAAGAGCAGATACAAAACTTCCTAAGTGGATAATCGTCGTGAAAGTGAGGTATAGATCGGCGTTCACACTGCCAGGGCTGTACAGGTAAAAATAAAATGATTTAAAGTCCAGAAAAGAATGACACATACCAATCAAAACAAAGAAAACCAGTTGCAAGTAGTGAAGATCATGTAATACCTCAATTTCGTAACTGTTACTGTGTCGATCAATTTGCTGTTGTCATCAACTCCACGGAGCTAAAGAGAGATAAATTAAATGCACGAATACTTATAATAAACTGTTGAAGGCCAATATGTAAGAAGAACAGCGAGGTCGTGGAAAAGAGTCTTCTGGTGTGTTTTTAAATCAGATAAACAAAGAACATCATTTATCATAATATTCTTGGTTTCGCGAGAGGCACGACACTAGCGAAATATTGATTTAAATAAGTTCATGGAAATTCGTGTTGTGTGACACCAGAACAAGCGGGGCAATAAGAAACGCCATCTAGCCTCTAAATTACGTCCTCAGCGTAACTGTTCAGGTCGCTAAAAAATAAAGGAAATACATCAAATAAGTTCAAATATTGTTTCCATTAATTCATACGCCCAGATATCATCAGAGAATGCCGTTACTATGTAGAACGACTGAGTGGTTCAGCTTACCGCACTTTCAATTCTCCGAGCAAACTGTTTCGATTCCTCGCTTTGTAAGTCCTGGTAAGCATTAAAATAGGACTCGCTTGGAAACGTCATTTTCAGGTTAGTTGTGTTGTCTATGGAGAAAAAAAGAAACTAAAAGGCGTCCTGCCCGTTTGCAACTTCCAGTGATAGAAGAAAAATGATTGTGGGAAAATAATTATACTTCTATTATTTAACCCTTTAAGCCCCGATAGTGTCTTTACAGATTTTACTCTGGCTAACGCCAGACGATTTTACTCGTCACAGGGAGACCCCTCGAGGCTTAAAGGGTTAAGACAAATATAACCGCATTAATGTACGTACTAGTGGTACAGCTGTCCCTTCTGCTTGATGCTACTGCGTTATTTACGGAATTGTGCATATTATGTTTTTATATACCTATCTTATTATTCTATACCTACTTTATTCCTCGCGAAGCGAGGTCACTAATCGTGTCGCTTTCGGTCAGACCACGTGGCTCGCAAGCCCGAGTAAATCGAGCCGAGAGCTTTTATATATGTATATATATATATATATATATATATATATATATATATATATATATATATATAAAACGGTTATAAAATGCCTCAAGCCAACAAAGAATGCCACTGCGTCAGGAGGATCAATGAAGATTCACAGTCCAAGCCTCACCACAAAAATGAATTTAAAAACGTTAGATAAAGCAAGGACGGACAACTTCTGACGATAAAAAAGTTAAAAAGTTAAAAATTTAATAGAAAAAACGTTTCGGTCTTAGACCTTCGTCAGTTACAGGAGAAAAAGGACGGAAACTAAGTTTAAATACGGTTACAGTGTGGGAGATTACATACCGAAATGAAAAATACTATCGTGCTATTAATACATCGTGATTAATACAATACAGGGAAAAAAATGCAAAACGAGAAATACAATGCTGTACTATAAATTACGTCATACAGGGTGATAATTAATAGACCAAACGAAAAAGATACAATACTGTGCATAAATTACATTATAAAGCGTGATAATTGCAGAACTAGGTTAAATTCAACCTAAAAACTAAAATAGTTAAAATAGATAAAACGGACTCTTGCAATGCGGTAAATATTACGGGAAAACTAGTTTACAAAGATATGCAGAAGAAACCTATGTTTACGCTGGACAGGGTTAATAACAAAATCCCAAATCGAGGCCTTTGGAGCATTAAAGGGTTGACAAACAACAAAATCCCTGGAGGGGCCCTTAAACAATAAGCTGTAATAAGATCCCAGGCAGGGCCTTTGAGCATACCTAACACCCAAAGAGCTGGCAAAATCCAAGGAAGGGCTTTTGGACTGCTTTATGGCGCAAACGCATATTTACACAAGAGAAAGTTAATTATAACAAATTCTGTTTTTGGAGTGAAATTCTTTTCTTTTATTTAAGCCATGGGGAGCCATAGAAAACAGTTGAGCACTCCAATAAGCCTCTTTCGTAATTAAAAACCTATCGATCTCGTCTAAGTCATTAGGGGCCTGCACCTGATCAATGCATTGGAATTTAAAATCATCCAAGGAGTGCGGAATTTTATTGAAATGTACTGCTACCTCACAAGTGGTTTTGTTTGTGAGCATAGCAGACTTGTGGTTACGAAACCTAACCCGAAAATCGGTGGTAGTTGATCCTACGTACTGTAAACGACATTTCTTGCAGGAAACTAAATAGATCACGTTTTTAGAATCACAAGAAAGCCTTGAATGAATGGTGTATTTTCTGCACGTTCTAAAACTTAGAAATGATTTAGATTCAACAAAGAAATTTCGACAGAGATCGCATCTACTTCTTTCACATTTAAAGCAGCCATTGTTTGGCTGAATTGTTTGTCCCTCATCGGCGGTTTTAAAACGAGATGGTGCTAATAATTCTTTCAGGTTTTTTGTTCTACGAAAAGATGGTATGATAGAGCCTTGAGGGAAAAGTTCTTTCAATTTAGGGTTGGATTGCAAAATCAACAAATGCTTTCTAATTATGCTACTCACATTAGGCAAGTTAGGATTAAATGTGAGAACAAATGGAAATAATTTCCTCGATTGTTTTCCGCGTTGCCGTAGTAAATCAATCCTAGAAATGGTGGAGGCTTTGGAGAATTGATCGTCAACTAATTTTGGGGGATAACCCTGATTAACAAGATAACCTTTGTACTCAACTGTTCTCTCGGCAAGGAAAGTTTCTTCAGAGCAATTTCTCTTCAATCTAGTCGCTACTCCAGAAGGAATAGCCTTGAAGACATGCTTGGGATGGCAGCTAGAGGGTGGAAGGTATAAATGGCTATCTGTAGGTTTAGAATAAACATCAGTTCTAATAAACCCTTCCACAAGATGTAAAGTAAGATCAAGTACGTGAAGCTCACGTTCAGAAAAAACTAACTCGAATTTAACTCGAAAGTAAATTGATGTAAGGCAGGAAGGCCTTGCTGCCAAAGATCAAAGACATCGTCACGATAACGCCACCACAAGGATGGCTTTATCGGACCGGAAAACTTAGCTTTAAGATCAATTTCACCCATGGCTAGATCGGCATAACTACATGCATTTTTTGGACCCATGGCCGTACCATGAATCTGAAGAAAGAAATTCTCTTTAAAAACAGAATGGTTGCTTTTCAAACAGATTGTTACAGCTTCTAGTATGCAAGATGTGGACGGAATTTTGTTTTCCCTAGCATTCAAAGCTTTCCTAACTGCAGTAAGACCAAGTTTGTTGTCGATGTTGGGGAACATTGAAACCACATCCCACGAAACCAGTAAGGTGCCAGTTTAGACGAGATCGATAGGTTTTTAATTACGAAAGAGGCTTATTGGAGTGCTCAACTGTTTTCTATGGCTCCCCATGGCTTAAATAAAAGAAAAGAATTTCACTCCAAAAACAGAATTTGTTATAATTAACTTTCTCTTGTGTAAATATGCGTTTGCGCCATAAAGCAGTCCAAAAGCCCTTCCTTGGATTTTGCCAGCTCTTTGGGTGTTAGGTATGCTCAAAGGCCCTGCCTGGGATCTTATTACAGCTTATTGTTTAAGGGCCCCTCCAGGGATTTTGTTGTTTGTCAACCCTTTAATGCTCCAAAGGCCTCGATTTGGGATTTTGTTATTAACCCTGTCCAGCGTAAACATAGGTTTCTTCTGCATATCTTTGTAAACTAGTTTTCCCGTAATATTTACCGCATTGCAAGAGTCCGTTTTATCTATTTTAACTATTTTAGTTTTTAGGTTGAATTTAACCTAGTTCTGCAATTATCACGCTTTATAATGTAATTTATGCACAGTATTGTATCTTTTTCGTTTGGTCTATTAAGTAATGGTCCGCGTAAGAACTAGGCAAAAGAACAATAGGCTAGTGCAATAGCTCTAACTTTTGATTGGCTCATAGAACAATGCTAATATTTGACCGTGAGGTAGACAGGAGGGACCAGGGGAAAACTAAGGAGAAAAATGTTGTTTATGTCGGGTTTTTCATTGTTTTTTCGGCGATTTTTGGCCGTCCACCAATCAGATTCGTCGATTTAATTGATATTAACAATTAAGAGTTCACACTTTTGAATCGATTTTGCGTTTGACCTGCCTAGTTCTTACGCGGACCATTACTTAATTATCACCCTGTATGACGTAATTTATAGTACAGCATTGTATTTCTCGTTTTGCATTTTTTTCCCTGTATTGTATTAATCACGATGTATTAATAGCACGATAGTATTTTTCATTTCGGCATGTAATCTCCCACACTGTAACCGTATTTAAACTTAGTTTCCGTCCTTTTTCTCCTGTAACTGACGAAGGTCTAAGACCGAAACGTTTTTTCTATTAAATTTTTAACTTTTTAACTTTTTTATCGTCAGAAGTTGTCCGTCCTTGCTTTATCTAACGTTTTTATATATATATATATATATATATATATATATATATATATATATATAGTTGTTGCGGGAGAACTACTTCGCTCTACGTTCTACTTAGAACTACTTCGCTCTACGTTCACGTATTGAGCACTGTTTTACGATTAATCAACTTTTACACTTTATATATATATATATATATATATTTAGTATAATTTCAGAGCTGAACACAGTGTTTCCAGCAATCTGATTGGTTGAGTGTACTCGCCATATGACGTTATATTCACCGCGCTAGGCGGTGAATATAAAGCAAAATAAAATGGCTGCCAGCAGCCGGTTTGTAAATGTTTCCGACGAGGAAATCTCAGAAATTAAAAGTAGTGCAGTCCCGAAAACAACGCAAAATGCAACAAAATATGGTGTTAAACTTTTCAAAGGTATGTCAGCCACTTCCGTTGGGCTTATTATTTTACTTTGAAACTTTACAAACAGAAACAGTACCGATAACAACGGCTGAAACAGCTAATTAACTGTCGTAACTCTTAATTTACCTTACACAGAATGGTTCGCACAACAAACCGAATTCGAAACAGAGTTTGAGTGCATGGAAATCAAAGAAATGAACAACTGCCTTTCAAAGTTTTATTTATCAGCAAGACGACAAGACGGAAGCCATTACAAGAAAACAAGTTTGTTGTCAATCAGAGCAGCCCTAGAAATTCTCAATTTGCGACGGAATTCAGTTTAACGAAGCAAATAAAGCTTTAAATTCTTACCTAAAACACCTTGCCAGTACCGGTAAAATTGCTGGGACAATTCACAAGAATCCCTTGACAGCCGAAATAATCCAAAAATTGTTCGAGGCGGGGGAATTGGCGAGTGCAGAGACGACAAATCCTCGCGCTTTGCTGCAAACAACATGGTTTTACGTTTCGCTCTATTTCGGTAAAAGAGGCAGAGAATTCAGAGTGTTATGAAAAAAACCATGCTTCGTCTGGCGGTTACGGCCTCAGGTGAAGAATACTTTGAGCTCAACAAAGAAGAACCAGGCGCGGTGCTTTCCACCAAACATCACTCAGGCGGTCTTGATGGCAGCGAGGACAACGCAGATGAAAAATATTTTCAAACCCCGATTCCAAAAGGTAACCAGTTCAGACCATCAAAGCGTACCTTTTGTTGGATGCAAACCCAACTTACATAAAGCGGAAGTATTTACGTACAGGAAATGTCATTCAAGTTAACATTAAATCGAGGCTGTATTGCATCAGCCACCATGTATATATTTCATAGCCACGTGTAACTTCTAGTGTGTGCGAATGTCAGTGAAAGAAGAACAATAAATGTTTGGTTACAGTTGATCTTGGAGTCTTTAATCCACCGAAGAACAAATGGCCACGCTTGCAACAGGTTATGGGCCCAGCAGAAGGCTCATGTTCGACGGTGATGTTATGAAATACGAACTTTGGGAAGTAAAATTCCTAGGACTTATGAGACTTCAAAAGTTGTACGATGTTCTCCTAGCCGAAGGTGAGCTAGATGACACAGAAACGGAAAAGAACATTGATGCCTTCGCTCAACTGATCCAGTACCTGGACGATCGAAGCCTGTCCTTAATTATGAGGGATGCGAGGGACGATGGCAGAAGAGCCCTCCAAATATTGAGGAACCATTACATGGGAAAAAGCAAACCACGTGTTCTTGCATTGTATACAGAACTAACTTCACTGCAGAAAGCCCAAGACGAATGCATAACAGATTATGTTCTACGTGCTGAAACAGCAGCTGCATCGCTCAAATCCGCCGGGGAGACAGTGAGCGACAGCCTTTTGATTGCCATGGTACTGAAAGGATTACCTGTGGAATACAAAACCTTTTCCGCCATTGTTTCGCAGCGCGACGACAAGATTCAGTTTCAAGAATTCAAAGTAGCCCTTAGGAGTTATGAAGAGACCGAAAGATCTCATATGCCGCCACAAATTGGAGAGGACAATGTTATGAACTGTAAACAGAAACATTCAGCATCGAACGGACATATAACATGTTACTCCTGCGGTCAACCTGGTCACAAATCAAGTGAATGTCGCATAAAGGAACAAAGGAAGAAGATTAATCACCGATGGTGCAGACACTGCAAGTCCAAGACACACAACACAGATGTTTGTCGCAAGAAGGACACAGCGAAAACCGTGAGTGACGATAAGAGGGGCGCTTCATTTGCGTTCAAAGTGACTGTAGACTCTCTTAACGTAACAAGAGAAAATTCCTTATTAGTAGATACAGGAGCTACTGCTCATATTCTCAATGATAAGTCCAAGTTTTTACATTTTGATGATGATTTCAAACCCGAAAATCATTACATAGAGTTAGCTGATGGCAGTAGGGCATGTGGTGTTGTGTCTGCCAGGGGCAGGGCACAAGTTACTCTGCATGATGTAGGGGGTGTTCCCTATGAAGTCTTTCTTGAAGACGCTTTATATATACCTAGTTATAAACAGAACATATTTTCTGTTCAATCTGCCGTTTATAGGGGAAATTCCATACACTTGACACCAGATTCTGCTGAGCTAAGTACACCAGGTGACACCAAATTTGCTATGAAGAAATATGGGAAGTTGTATTACCTCAACTATGCCGATTCCAGTAATGGTGCGCACAGTGCGGAAACTTGGCACAAAATATTGGGGCATTGCAACATGCATGATGTTTTTAAACTAGAAAATGTTGTTGAGGGGATGAAAATAACAACAAAGCCCAAGGGTAAGCCTGAATGTGACACTTGTGTAAAGGGAAAGATGTCACAGTTTCGAAATAGAGAGCCAGATAGTCGTGCAACTGCACCTCTGGAGTTAGTACACACTGACTTAGCAGGTCCTGTCACACCAGGGTCAAGGGATGGTCACAATTATGCAATGGTTTTTGTGGACGATTTTTCTGGTGCCTTTGGGGTATATTTCCTAAAGAACAAGAGTGATGCCATCACAGCAATGAAGCAGTTCTTGGCTGATACTGCACCCTTTGGTACAGTCAAACGATTACGATCTGACAATGGGGGTGAATACGTTAGTGATCAATTCAAATCCTTATTGTTAGATAACCACATCAAACATGAACTTACAGCTCCCTATTCACCCCACCAAAACGGGACAGCTGAGAGAGCATGGCGATCGCTTTTTGATATGGCAAGGTGTCTGTTAATCGAAGCAGAGTTACCTAAACAGTTATGGACCTATGCTGTCATGACATCAGCACATATCCGCAACAGGTGTTATAATTCCAGAACAGGTAAAACACCTTATGAGTGCTTGACAGGTACCAAACCAAATTTGTCCAACATGCATGTATTTGGTTCATTGTGTCACGCTTATGTACAGAACAAAACCAAATTAGATGCTCGAGCTAAGGAAGGCATTTTTATAGGTTATGATAGGTCCAGTCCTGCATTTCTTGTTTATTACCCTGATCAAAACACCATCAAGAAAGCCAGATGTGTCAAATTCAGTCAGAGATTCGACCATAAAGAGGAAAGTGTTGAATTGTTATCTGATTCAGCTGAGTACAAAGAACCTGAAATGCAAAAGCCTGAGATTAAGGTAGAAAGTGTTAAGTGTTACCCTACCAGGGAGCATGTCAGACCAAAATACCTTGATGACTATGCAACAGGGGAGGAACTTGATCATGCAATTGATGATTTTGCAAATTTTACAGTTGACTACTGTTACACAGCTAGAAATGTTCCACAGTCATATGAATGTGCCATCACATCCCCAGAGTCTGGGAAGTGGAAAGTTGCTATGGATGAAGAGTTAAATTCACTATGGGATAATGACACATTTGAACTCACCTCCCTACCAGAGGGTCGAACTTCAGTGGGGGGAAAGTGGGTTTATACTATCAAATTAGGTCCCAATGGAGAGGAAAAGTACAAAGCCCGTTTTGTTGCAAAGGGTTACTCCCAGGCCCCAGGTATAGACTATCACGAGACATTTTCTCCAACTGCTCGTTTAACTTCGGTTCGAATGTTAATGCAATTAGCTGTTCAAAAAGGTATGGTTATCCATCAAATGGATGTTAAGACTGCTTATTTGAATGCACCTATTGACTGTGAGTTGTATGTTGAGCAACCTGAAGGTTATGAACAAAAAGGGCCCAATGGACAAAAACTTGTTTGCAAGCTAAAGAAATCATTGTATGGCTTGAAACAAAGTGGGAGAAACTGGAACAGTATGTTACATGACTATCTAACACAAGAAGAGTTTGTACAATCCTTAGTGGATCCTTGTGTTTATGTCAGGACTACTGAAAGTGGTCAAGTAATTTTAATTGTATGGGTTGATGACATAATTATTGCAGGTAGCAACACAGATGTGTTGAAAGAATTTAAAGAATGTCTTATGATGAAATTCAAAATGAAAGATCTGGGTATTCTATCATGGTTTCTAGGCATCCAATTCAAGTGTGGAAATGGGTATGTTGAAATGAACCAAACCCAGTACATAGAAAAGATTTTGTCTCGGTTCAACATGTCAGAATGCAAGCCAAAGGCAATCCCATGTGAGCTGGGTGTAACTAAGGGCAGTACAGTTAATGAAAGCAATTTTGAAAATGTAGGTTTGTATCGTGAGATTGTTGGAAGTTTGATTTACCTCATGACATGCACAAGACCTGATTTGTGTTATGTAGTCACATATCTTTCTCAGCATCTATCAAAGCCAATGAAGGCACATTATGCCATATCAAAACAAGTGCTGAGGTATCTAAAGGGTACTCAAGATAGATGCTTAAAGTTTGTAAAAGGGCCTGAAGTGAAACTAGAGGGGTACAGTGATTCAGACTGGGCAACATCCAGTGATAGACGTAGCATCAGTGGATATGCTTTTAAGTTATGTAGTGCAAGCTCACTGATATCGTGGAAGAGTGCAAAGCAGTCAGTGGTAGCACTGTCTTCTTGTGAAGCTGAGTATGTAGCATTAGCCATGGCTACCCAGGAAGCTAAATTTCTTAGGCAACTATTAGCTGATCTAGTGGGTCCCCCTTGTGAGGTTATTCGCATGTATGTAGATAATCAAGGGGCAATAGCACTGGCTAATAATCCTGTGCATCATAAGAGATCAAAGCATATTGATGTTAAATACCACTTCTTAAGATTAGAGATCCAGAATGGAAACCTCAAGCTGACATATGTACCAACAGAAAATAATGTTGCAGACATTTTTACTAAGCCTGTAACTAGGGTTAAACTTAATAGACTACTTCCATAAATGTTGTAAAGTTGTGATTGAGTGGGGGTGTTGGATGCAAACCCAACTTACATAAAGCGGAAGTATTTACGTACAGGAAATGTCATTCAAGTTAACATTAAATCGAGGCTGTATTGCATCAGCCACCATGTATATATTTCATAGCCACGTGTAACTTCTAGTGTGTGCGAATGTCAGTGAAAGAAGAACAATAAATGTTTGGTTACAGTTGATCTTGGAGTCTTTAATCCACCGAAGAACAAATGGCCACGCTTGCAACACCTTTTTCATCTGAATCCGGAGGTAGATGCCTTATTCCAACGGCCCAAGGATGTATCTTTAAGGCTCAGTCCAGAAAGGGATAGTGTCTGGTTCGAAAAGAAAGTTTTGGGCCACAACACGTTGGAAAATATGCTGAAAAACATGACTCAGAGAGCCGGGATCCAACCGCATTTTACGAACCACTCTTTGAGGGCGACTACTGTCACTGTTCTTTCCTCAGTTAACGTGGAAACACGACAAATTAAAGCAGTGACTGGTCACAAAAGCGATGCAAGCATCGAAAGGTACTGCGAACGGCCTACCCTGCATCAATTTCAGCACATGTCTTCGGCGCTAAGTTCATTCATACAAGGAAAGGAAAATACGGCACCAACAGCAACCGCGTCCTCTCCAGCTTCAGAATCAACCGGTATTCGAGCCCCAGGCACTCCAGCTGAAATGATCGTTCCAACAAGACCAACCAGCATCTCTTCCATTCAAAACAACGAGAACGTCTTCATTTCCAACGGAGTTAACCCGAGTGCGATACTACCATCGGGC
>OX453274.1:22865084-22900084 GCA_949710005.1 Ricordea florida | reverse complement strand
TATGTAATTAAACAGACAAGTTCCGTATCCTTTTCAAAATAGCATTTCGCATTTGAGTTCCACGACTGTACCCCCTGGGAATTACTCTCTTGGCCCCCTTCCCTTACCCAAATGAAAAGTTAATTTAAACCCTACTTTGGAGGATTGGATATAACAAATTAACCATTTTCCTTACTGCTGTTTACTTCATTTTTATGACGTCAAATACCAATATTTACTAACAACCAGAATACACAGTTGACCTTTTACATTGGAACAAGAGGCTTCAAAAGCCTTCACTGGGTTGCCTTTGTGAACCCTTAGTACGCAAACGGCTCAACTGTTTTGTCAATCCATTTTAGTTTGCAGTGTCAGTTGTGTTCAATAAGATGAGCGTACAAGGAGTTAATCAAAGGCTCTTATGAACAAACTCATGAATGCATTCGGTGACACATGAGAATTTTCGATTTCAGAACTCATTTAAATAATTTAATCAAGAAAGGCCTGTAGGGCTCTGCCATCTCGTGTTCCAATTACCAATTTAACAAATAGGCAGCCAAGGCCTGCATACAGCTTCACATGCGTGAAATTCACCAGAAATTGACAAGTTCCTTAAATTGGTGGGTATGTGCCGGTTTCGGTGTTGTCGCAAATAATGATTTTGAAATTCAATGAAGCTGCATACCACCGGACTGTTTTTGCTCCCGTTGATTATATATCGGGTTTTGTAGTTTTTGTACTGTATAGAGGATCCAACGCTATAAATATAAATGAACACTTTATGAGAATGCTTCCCCCGGTGTTTTCGATTTGATCGCTTTTAGAAGTCAAGTTAAGACGAAGTATCGTATTTTGACGTGCGTAACCAGCTTGTTATCTCGGATTCAAAATAATGCATGTCACAGCGAGCCACACTCTTGCTTTCCAAACTTCACGCGTGGATCGACTCATGAACTCGATGGACGTGGTCTGCTAAGCGTGAACCAATTCTTAAAAATAAGCTCTACATTTCCAACAGAAAAAATGTGAATCCTTTCACCGAGGGAATCGCCAACACCACAGACCTCAACGTTTAAAGAAGAAAACACTCTCCAGCACGTAAACACATCCAGGAATAGCAAACATAGACACCAATAAAGTCATTTAGTGAATAAATCGAGTTAACAGCTCGAAAAGAGAGTAGCCCTGCACAAGAAAAACATTTAGACGAATGGAGTCCACATGAAACTTTTCACGTTCTCTTCACCGTCGTGTTTACTTCAATCAGGTTGTTATGGACATGTTCAGTGCCAATCACACAGCGGCGGCGTCTTTACTAACCCTTGTAGAGGCAATATTGCGCAAGAATTGCGATTTCTCACGAAGAAAAGAAATATATCAACCCTATTTTAATACTGGATTGCCATGGCAACCCAGTAAAAACTCTTTAAAGGAGAAACTAATGTTTGTAATGCGAAAAATTTTATGGTCTTTCTGATACATACATTGTAGTGGTACCTATATGTAGGGGAAGGGGAAACTTTTTTTCTGTACTACTCAGAACATCATTGATACCAAAGAAGGTTAACCAAAAACCATACATTCATTGCAAGTGTGCTGTATGTAATTACAAGTATTTAAAGTTTCCTAAATGCCCTATGCTTTCAAAAATGATCTTGTACACTAACTGTATCGAAAAAAGACAGCACTAGATTCTAAGAACCATAGGAGATGTGGTATTTTATAGAGCTATTTAATTATTACCAACTCAGATACAAACCCTATTCAGGAAAAACTGTATTGCATGAAATGGTGGCGGTACAATACCTGTCCCAGATAATGACATGCACCCCCATCCCCATAAAAATATTGTATGTTAATAATAATAATAATAATAATAATAATAATAATAATAATAATAATAATAATAATAATAACACCAATAATATTAATATCAGTGCAAATAATGATAATAATGATGTAATGATAAGATGATTACAATAATTGGGGTTTTAGCCCTGATAGGGAAAACCATTATGGATTCTTCAAAAACTACCTTCGCGAGGTTTTGCGGGAGTCGTATTTCTAGTTTTATTTTAGTCTGGCTTGTTTTTCCATTTTCCTAGTTAGTGAGTAAAGTTGGTTCTTGTTTTGTGCAGTTGTTTACAGCAAGGTAAAATCGAGTGTTTCCGTCGTTCATTTCTGTTAGTCATTTCTTTGCGTAAAATGTGTAGATAGGAACGGGATCTTTCTTACTTCCAAGAACCGAAAACATTTTCGGTTTTATTTTTCTAACATATCGGGGATTTTCGCCAGTTCGAGTCTTAGTTTGTCTCTCCAAATACTCTAAAAATTCCTCTCCATTTGTAGTTTGGCGTAGTTCCACGTCACCCCAACACATATCTCGGTGCTCCTTATATTACACCCACGAAGACCAATGTGGATCGTTTTGTTGAATCAAATTGTATTCAGCCGAGTCCCAGGAGTCGACGTTCCTGTCAATTTTTTGTCATACAGAAGTTTTATTTCCTCTTCTGAGAGAGCAACCGAAGCGTTAGGTTTGTTTCCTTTTCCTTTCTGTTTGAGATCCTTTTGTTTTGATTATAAAGCTTTGCGTGCCTGTTCAAACTCGGCGTGTTTCAAAATGCTGAATCCGTAAACCTTTTTCTTTACATACCGTTCAAAACTGGCCATCAAAGAGCATAAAGAGCTGGGTTCATAGTCTTCGCTACTGTCTTTCTTTCGAACCGTAATGATAAATTCAGCGATGTACGCATTCAGCTCCTTCGGGAGAATTTTTTCTATAAATCTTGACTCGTTCCTCAGCGTCAGAAATTCCTTAAGTAAAGCAAAATTCTGTTAAGTTTTCTTTCTTATATTTTCGTTTTCTTGGTCCTCGTTAAATTTTTTTACTGATCGAATTAGTGTTTGCAAACCTTTAAGCCATGATTCTGGTAAAGCAGGAAACGTTGAAAACATTCACTCTCAATTCTGACTTCGCATGGCCACCCCGAATGACGGAAAAAACTGATACGAATTTTTTGTCACTTGTGAAAAAATTGTATCAGGCTTCCGATTGGTCATACGATATTTTTCACTAGTGAGAAAAATCGTTTGACCAATGGGATTGCTTCTCATCAAAGAAAGACGATTTTTATTCAGTTACATTGCACTGAGTAAATATCAGTACTTATATGATACTTATTCGGGATAAAATAACCAAGATCAAAGGCTCCTTCGAGCTACCTCATGGTCTGTGGTAATTATTCCATAAAGTGCTGTCCTTTCCTACGGTGGCCCATATAGGACATGAGCAATTTTTTTTTCGATTGAAATTTTAACTCAAATTTCAGTTACAAAAATCCGTATTGTGTAATTGTCTAAGCGTACAACTCGGATTTATACTAAAAAATCTTAGTTGTAAACATCGTTCAATGTACAACTCGGATTTTTGCGATAGAAATCCGAGTTGTGTTTTTGGAAATTTAACAACTCGGATTTTTGCGGTAAAAATTCGAGTTGTGTTTCTGGAATGTTCACAACTCGGATTGTAAAAATGCGAGTTGCAAATTCTGAAAATTTAACAACTCGGATTTTTGCGGTAAAAATGCGAATTGCAATTTCTGGAATGTTCACAACTCGGATTTTTGCGGTAAAAATCCGAGTTGTGTTTTTGGAAATTTAACAACTCGGATTTTTGCGGTAAAAATCCGAGTTGTAAATTGAACGATGTTTACAACTAAGATTTTTTAGTATAAATCCGAGTTGTACGCTTAGACAATTACACAATACGGATTTTTGTAACTAAAATTTGAGTTAAAATTTCAATCGAAAAAAAAAAATTGCTCATGTCCTATATGGGCCACCGTACTTTCCTTAGACCATAAAGCGTTCATTCCGAATAGTTCGTTTTGTTCACTCTTGCTATGACTGATCGATTACTCGTCGTCCAAATTGGAGACATCGTCACGTTTAAGACTTTAAAACCCATTTCTTTCCCCTCGAGCATTCTTGAAGACATTTCCAGTTAGTGTATTTTGATCAAAGATGGAGCAAAAGGAACGAAAACCCGCCTTGACGATCTTTACGTCGGGCTCGGCACAACTGACGCCATTTTGTAAACATGTTTTGCCGCTTTGTCTCACCCCCTCCCCCCACATATGTGAACATAAAACAATAGCACGACTCTGTGGACAAAACCAAACCTAGAAGGGGAGACAGGGGAGAACCTGTTTGATTCACATTTAATGCAGATTTAATGCATAAATTAATTGTCTAACGGGAATGGAGTGACAAATCCATCCATCACTATACCTCATGGTATGAAGTACATACCATGAGGTAAAAACTGCAACGACTAAATGATTTACCAAAACAAAATAATTATGCAATGAAAGTACTGATGCGTATTGCTCGATCTAGCATTGGGAGGGGGCTGTTGCATCCATTGTACGAATTTCATAAGCTGGTTTTGTATAAATCCCACACTGGTCCTTTTCTTCAACAAGTTTAATATTCTAAGTGTTACGGTCTACTGCACACGCCCGGTCCTGAATTTCTGGCTATGAGCTCTAATCACTAACCAAACTAGACTAGTGTTTCGTGACCAGTAACCTGTGACCTGTCTTTTTGCTAAACTATTAAAAGCGTTTCTTTCACTAGTCTATTTCACTATTTTCCATGAATGATAGGCATGTCAAAGTTTCAATATGCTGATTAGTTGAGAGCACGCTAATAAACCACCAACAATGCGAGGAGCTGTAAGAACAGAAATTTGAAATTCAATTGTTCCATATTTATCATTTACAGTTCATCAAAAGATTCCGAGTGCGACTTGCAATGAATGAGTACTCGTCAATGCTTCGTTCCTCAAAAGATTTACTTGTGCTTTTTTATTCCAAAAGTGCATCCGAAATCATTTTATTACACTTCAAATACATTATTGAGTTATATAAGCAAGCGGGAATTTCCACAAACACAAGAGAAGTGCCTAAAGAAACACGAGCCGAAGGCGAGTGCCTCTCGCTATTCTCGAGTGTGTGCAACGTGGCCTGCGTGCATGTGTTTTACTGTAATGTATGCGTTTCGTAGGTCGCATGCTTTTTGGTGTTATTATGCACTCGGCTTGACAAATCAGACCTTGTGTTATGTCTGTTTTATTTTATGAACCTATGGAAGGCAGATCGAGAAAGAATGTCACACTTCATACTCACCCCCAACTACAAGAGAAACGCGTGCAACAGCCGTAGATTCAATTCCATTGTCTGCTGTACAAACGTATGCAGAACCGTTGTCGTTTACTCTTATTGGATTAAAATGTAGCATGCCATTAGAGCCAATCCTTTCACCGCTTGTTGTGGTCCAATAAACGTCTGGTGTGGGATTGCCAGTTGCAACGCACGGAATAGTAACATTGGTACCTGTTCGAAGCGCGATTGTTTTCTTCTTAGGAGAAGTAATTATGGGAGGATCTGAAAGCAAATGTGTTCCATCGTCAGACCATTTGAAGTGTGCCTAATGTTTTGAATCACTTCTAGTGACCATTCTCAATTTGGAGAAAACGAAGTCGTGTCTTAACTTTTCCTGTGGCATGAAATTCTGCGCAGGACTAGCTAAGCTGATAGTCATACTGTAAAGCAAAACTAATGAATTAAAGCAGTGAATAAAGCAAGACCCTAACTTACCGTTTACAATGAGTAAAAAACTCTGACTTGAGTTGATGCACTCATTACTTGCTTTTCACATATGTATTCTCTTGCATTAGTTCGGCTAATGCTGCTCAAGTTGCAATTTTTTTAGGTATGATAACATCACAGTCTGTTCTACTCCACACTGACTTAGAAATGTTCGGAGTGCTTCGCTAAAGCCGTGCCATACATTTGACTGTTGGTAATGAGTAAGTAAGCAATCTCAATACGACTTCAGTTTTGTGAGGCAAAATCGTAAAATTCCTGACTAACAGGTGAATTTGGGGCAGTCCCGGATCCTCAAAAAAAGAAACGCTGTGAAGCTGAAGGGATACACAAAAAATATGGTTGTGACAGGGTATGAAAATACAGGGCTTTTGGCCGGGTGTATCTAATTTAGCATATTATGCATCCTCTGATGAATTTTGCTTCTGCATTTTTAATGGTCTATTTAGAGTTTAGCTAAACAATTAACAAAGCATTTTATTTGGCTTCCGTAATGTTCTGTTCTTACTGTTCTAGGCCTTGACCCAAATATCTCAAACAGAGGAACTTCCGTGGCTAAGTTAAGGAGAAATGATATGTGGTTTACGGGTCCAGATTTCTGGAGTATGCCCGAAGACTCGTGGCCTAAAACGGAGATTGAGGCAACTCCGGAAACAAACCTTGAAGTCCGTAAGAAAAAGAGAGCAACATTTTATGGGCCAGACAAAGAATCAGTACTGTTCGCGCTGACCCCACAAGCATCGTGTTCGTCCTTCGCATGCGAAGATGACCACTAGACTTCACAGTGATTTGTGGGTGCGGAGATGGCTGATGAGGCCAATCCTTGCAAGGAATGTCCTGTAGCAGTGAGGGCAAGTTAGGGTTGAGGGCTGGCTGGGTGGGAGGGAGGAGCTGTCCTTGGCCTTTCGGAGCTGTCGTTTCCGCTCCGCTTCACGGATGCGTCGCCTTTCAAAATCTGCAACGCCATGCCTGACTGCAGAGCGCCAGCTGGTACGACACTGGGCATCGGCCTCCCAGGTCTCTGGGTCCAGACCACAGCTCTTGCACAAGCAACTTGGCGTTTAAAGCGCAACCGATATTCAAGCTGAACCAGACTAATGAGAGTATAGGTGGAGCGATTCGTGAACAACTACAAAAGGCCTTCAAAGGAGAGAGGTACTGGAGAACTTACGGGTCAAGAGAGATTGCAGATGCTGAGATCGACATCATTAAAGTGGCGCAACAAGAAGCCTTCCGAAAAGAATACAAGGCATTGGCTGATTTCAAGTCTATTCCACAAAGCAGCAAGTTGTGAGTTTGAACCCCATCCTAGATAAAGATGGTCTGATTTTGTCAGATAGAAGACGGCGGTATGCGGAGTACTTGCCTTTCGATGCTAGATTCCCAGTCATTCTGCCACGGAAGAGTGGAGTGAGTGACCAGGGTAATCGTGAAGTCCTGCCATGAAAGAACCAACCATGCAGCAGGAACCGATCACACACTGTAAGCCAAATTTTGGATCATGCAAGGTAGAGTGGAGACTCGTGACTGGGAAATAGAGTGCTGTGAGTGTCCAAAAAGGAAAGGCAAAGGCTGCCAAACAGATAATGGCCCCTTCACCAAAGATTCCACTGAAATTGCCCTTACGAGCGTTTGCTCGAACAGCAGGGACCGTTTGTAACTGTTCAAGGGAGAGGTAAGAAGAGGGCTAAACGATACCTTTGTTTATTTAACTGCCTAAAGTCAAGGGCTGTTCACCTAGAGTTGGTTTATGGGTTGGATACAGATTCCTTGATGCACGCGTTTTATCGCATGGCCAATCAGAGCGGGCTACCAGAAGAGATGATTTATGATAATGCAAGTAATTTTGTGGGTGCTCAAAGAGACCTGAGGGAACTTGTCGAGCTGGATCGAGACAAAATTGAAAAATTAGCTACGAACAAAGGAATCAAGTGGCATTTCAACCCTCCGTGCGCACCTCATTTTGGTGGGGTGCATGAGACAATGGTGAAGTCGGCGAAGAGAGGAACCTATGCCATATTGGGAGCTGCAGATGTAACTGATGAAGAGCTTTTGACAGCATTTACGGGTGCTGAGGCACTCATAAATTCCCGACCTTTAACCTATCAGTCTGCCAATCTCTCAAACGACACACCCGTTACACCAAATCATTTTCTGATTGGACAGGTAGGAGGCCAATTGGCTCCTGAATCAGTTGATGGTGGCCAGTTCAATCCCAAGACGCGATGGCGGCGGGTACAAAAGCTACGCGCCATTTTTGGAACCGGTTGCTACGAGAGTGGTTACCAACCTTGAACCGTCGGCCTAAGTGGCAAAAGGAACAGAAAGACGTCCAAGTTAATGATGCAGTTCTAGTGGTGGCACCAGACACACCCCTTGGACAGTGGCCACTCGGTAGAGTCCTAGCAGTCTTTCCAGGAAAGGACAAGCACATGAAAGCTGTTAAAGTCAGGGTCGGCCGTAAAGAATTGATGAGACCGATCACCAGAATTTGCCCCTGGGACCTCCTTGCAGAGGATGTAGCGGAAAGATTAGAGAACGATAGCGAACTTAAAGAGGACTAGAACGTTAGAGAACTGTTAAGATAAAAGGCACATGGAACTCCTGTTGATAGATCGATGAGCCACTGGTTTATCGAGGAGGGGGAATATAATGTGAAGGACATTTCGTGACTTCGTATTTTACGTAAAAAACTGCTTAGGTCACGTGACTACCTGGTGTTGAGTTTATGTTTGACCATGAGGAATATTTTTACTAGTTCGTTAGGCTCGAAATCTCTCTTAGAAATCGTTGTCAAGTTTCAATAAATGGTTAACTCGAGACCAATTGCTGTTTGTCGTTCTTCCTCGTGACCTCTTGAGCGTTGGGGATTTCATCTTTGCTTTCTGTTTTGGAACCACCGTCTTCCTCTAGTTGTTGTTTAAGGAGGAATCCTTCCACGTATTTGCTCAGTTCGCTTGTTTCCATTTTTTCGTAGCCTTCGCCTTGTAAAAGGCCTTTAGCTGTTTAATAGCTTGACTTTTGCCACATCGGAATTGGTGCTTTGGCATGACAGCTGCAGTTTCGATTCTTAAGCAGTCAGAGAATTTTCTGATGGTTGAGTTTATATACCCCGTTAGTCGTTATTTGGATCCACATTTTACTGTGTTTTGCTCTGTACTATTGGCTCCTTAATGTGTGAACGGCTGTAGGTTTTTTATGTTGTTTTAACAAATCGCTCTGAAATAGCCTTAAATTCCTCCTGATTTTTTGATAAACCTTTTTTTAAACGTATTCAAGATTTAAACCATAAAAATATCACAAAACTCCGCCATAAAAGCCACGAAGAGACACAGAAGATGTGACCATCTCTTACCTAGAACACTGTCCGCCATCTTGAGTTACCCATCATGCATTGCAAATAGTTACAATCACGCATTCGACCAAAAGCAACAATTCAAGTTTTTTTGTATTAATCCAATTGGCAAGAATTAAAAAAGGAAACATTCGTGAGCTTAAAATTTCTGTAATCACGAATTCAATTTTAAATTCGATGCTTTTCTCGAGCGTTTTTCCACAGCCTCGTTTTCATGTAGGGGCGCTATGTTTTACTTTTTTGAGTCCCAAAATATATCATAGGGCTGCGTTTTCAGAATTGCTATCATCGAAATTTAACAACAACTTATGATGCTCTTTCAATTGTCGCTATTGTGGCAGTGGTAAGAAATTTTGGTCCGGCCCATGGACCATATCAGCGCAGGAGCCCATTACCGGGAGCGTGCAACTGCTATAGGTTTATGTAACGGCTTTTTCACAAGTAAGGTTATTTTTAGAGCGGCTTCTCCCGCGAAAAACGTTTCCGCTGTCTCAGTTATCTCATTGGAGCTACTATTCTCTGTATAAATACCTTGACTATCGTCAGAAATGCTGTCCGAACACTCCTGTGAAGACTCGTGTATGTCGGCTATGTTAGTTGTCGCTACAGGCGGTTATCATGCTATACGTCAATCATGCACTGGCTTGTTATTGGCTCTCCCAAACCAATTCGCGTGAAAGACTATCTAAAAATAACCTTACTTATGGAAACGCCGTTTCACAGACCTAGTATGGGAGTTGCACACTTCGAGTAATGGGCTCCTGATCAGCGTTTGTTTATCTCCACGACTAGATCATCATAGCGGCACTTCTCTACAAATTAAGCCGTTGTGTACGGCTCAGAAAACAAGCACTCACTCAAGTAAATACGTGCTGACCAAGGGCTGACTCTCAAAACGTCAGCACCCTCTTTTTACCTTACGGTGTTACAGCTTACTTTATCAACTAGTTTGATAATCCCAATTTCTTGCGTTTCAATTCACCACAGACGCGGCACCAGTTTTTTTAGAAACTAGCCCTACAATACTTGTCAACTTAAGAAAATAGCCTAGTTGTTCGCCCCCCGTAATGGGCTCCTGAGAATGTCTATGATTCTCTTTTGACAAATACTTACAGTAGAGTTTTTTCGTAGATCCGTGATATCTTCCCAAATCATTTGAACATTCCGAAACAGTCGGTGTTAGATTGTTGGAAACAAACTTATTGTCACGGGATTTTTCAGTCTATAAGTGCATTTTATTATGGACAGCTGCTGAGTGTTGAATCGATGATTCAAAATGTGGTCTTATAGTGCGGAAGACTGCTCCACGCTTCGTAAAGAACATCACTGCAGTAGCGTAACTGAACGGCCAAAGGAAGCGTATTAGAAAAATGTAACCTTTTGCTCGTTTCTGTTCTGTGAAATCGCCATTATATGAGGTTTTGGACTTTGTCACTGTATAACAGAATTGTGTTTATGTTTCGTACTGAATGACTGATGTATTTGGTGCAACAACTGTGCTTGGCTTTCCTAATTTCTTCCATCGTGCTGTCCAGCTTGTTTCCACCAACTAGTTTGTTGTCGTACTACAGTGTTATTCGTTTGGCGTTTGGGTCTGGCGTTTCTTACAACGGGCAAATATTTCACAGAAACAAGGTGACTAAACATGTGTTTATTTTATCATGAATTGTATCATTTCAAGGAAGCTAAATTTAGCAACGCTGCAAACAAAAAAATTCATCGACAATTGCATCGTGCGTACTATAGCTAGAAATCTGTGGTTTTGACAAACGTGGATTTCAAGAATTTTTAACAAAACGGTCAACAAAAGCAACATTTTTTTGGCTACTCGACTTGCTGTATTTTATGCTACCTTACAGAATGCGACATCCAACTGTGTTGACTTCGTGTTTAAACTTTTCGATTGTACATGGTACTTTTTGTTTTTCAAATTCAATATCACGAATTTGAGTTGCCAAATTGACGGTTTTCTTCTGTTTTTATAAAAATGTCAACTACGCAACTTTCGAATTTCGAAGTTTTGTTTTTAACATCCAAGTTCCTGTATTCGGCTTCGTTCGACATGCTTTCGCAATCCATTGAGAAAGGACATCGCGGGCGCAGCATATCTCCACTCCCTCGACAATTACATCGTGCGTACTACAGCTAGAAAACTGTGGTTTTGACAAACGTGGATCCCAAGAATTTTTAAGAAAACGGTTGACAAAAGCAACATTTTTTTATGAAAGCTTAAAACAGATTTGCAGTCTTCTTTGTGCTTTCTGACTGTTGATCTTGGAGCAGGTTCTGTAAATCTGGAAAGCGAATCGTAGAAGGTGTTTCGTACTCGGGACTCCTACTTTTTGTCATATTTTCTCTTGTTTCGTTGTCATCTTCACAAATATGTGTGCTCACAAAATTGAAATTTCATGCAAAATTTGGAAACTAGTCTTCGAGCTCGACAAAAGTTGCTATTGTTTTGATAAATGAAAGTATTTTCCACAAAAAGCCTGAATTTTTTTGTCAGATGCCAAAGCGTCATAGCGTGCATCATCACAGTGCAATATCCAGATCTTGAACATGACTAGCCAGCCAATCAGAGCACGCGTACGAACGTAGCTATGTTATAATTTACGATGTTCTGTGAAAACCATACAATATTCTAGAGGTGATAGTTGCCCTAATTCTGATCAATTGTTTCTTTGAAATTGGAAAAGTCGCACACTGACTTATAGTTATATTGAATTATAATTACCAGGTGGAGTACCGTCCATCTAAAGATCATGCCAATGCAGATGCATTATCATGTCTTCCTTGTAACCAGAAACCCTTCCCCGAAGAAGCCAAAATCTTCTTCTCAGGCTTAGATAAATTGCCTGTGGCCGCATCAGATATCACCAGAGGTTTCTACCAGAGACCCGGTGCTGTCACGAGTTTTGGAGTACACCCTCTGCAGGATGGCCAAATTATGTAGCTGATCAGGAACTCAAACCATATTTTAGACGGAGAACAGAGCTAACAGTAGAGCAAGGATGTGTCTTGTGGGGTATGCGGGTTATCATTCCACCATCATTAAGGAATAGGCTACTGCAAGAATTGCAAGAAGAGCATCCAGGTATTTTCGCTATGAAAAATATTGCCATAAGTTACCTCTAGTGGCCTAATCTGAATGCCGAAACTATGCTGGTGGTGAAAAGCTGTGAGGTGTGCCAGTCAGCACAGAAAGCGCCTCCCGTTGCACCATTGTACCCGTGGAAGTGGCCCACTAGGGTATGGCAAAGAGTACACATTGATTTTGCAGAGAAGGATGGCAATTATTTCCTTGGATTAACTGAGAGCCATTCCAAGTGGATTGAGGCGGCACATATGACCACTACAACAAGTCAAAGCACTATCGAAAAGTCGAGAATGTAGTTTGCAGCTTATGAAGTCGTTTCGGACAATGGTCCGCATTTCATTTCTAGTGCGTTTGTCAGTTTCCTGAAGCTGAATGGAATTAAGCAGACTGTGGTGCCTCCTTAATCAACTGTCATCCAATGGGGCAACGGAACGCACAGTGCAAATCCTGAAGAAAGCATTGAGGAAGCATTCCGAACGTGTGAGAAGGAGTGATTAACAGCAGTCTGTGAGACATCAACTACCCAACTGTCTATTCCAGTACAGGAACACTCCGCATCCGGTGACGGGGGTAACACAGCAGCATAACTAGTCTTAAAACGGGTACCTCGTAACAAGTTTATTATATTACGGCGAAACTTACAAGAGCATGTCCAAAAGCAACAAGCCAAGCAGCAGCGACATGTCAAGAATCGTGTGAAGATGCGTGAGCTTTCTACGCATGACACCGTGAGTGTAAAAAATAATCGGGCAGGTGTGGAGAAGTGGCTTCCTGGCATAGTGAGAAGGGGCCGTTAACCTACATGGTGAGAGTGGGTCGACAACTGAGGTATGTCCATATTGATCATATTCTGCAGACGCAGGGTCTTCTTACAGAAGAGCAAGCTGATCCGAATCCTGAGAGAGAGAGTCGGGGTGGTCTTCGGGAACGTCACTTCCGCGTGTTACTGAAGTTTTAATTCAGCCCATGCCAAAGCTCCATAGTCAGAACCCTGTTACTACTCAGAAGACCGTTCCTTCATTTCAAGCTGCAGTAGCTAAATCACCTTCGGTAGTTTCTGACGTATCATACAAGTCGGTTCCTGAGCTTCATACAGCACAGAACTCAGTTAAAGTATCAGATGTGGAAGCAAAATCGCAGTCACAAAGCATGGAAGTGCCATTTCAAAGAAACTCGACTAGAAAGGCGGAGCGCCGATATCCAGTCAGAGAAAGAAAGGCTCCAGCTAAGCTTAATCTGCGACATTGCCGTTATTCGAGTCACAGGAGGCTCTATAGTTTTGCGTTCGTTTTTTTTGATACTAGGAATAGTCTTGTGCTTAGCTAACGGACTGTCCACACCTATTAGTAGGGGAAGAAGTGTGATGTATTTGTAAGTCAGCGGTTTCTTTTAGGCATGCGCATTAGAACAAGGCCGTTCTAAGTATGGCTGCCATGTTGTAAACGTCTTGAGTGGATGATTATTCAATCTGGTTTAATCCGTCCCAAGTCTAATCTTCCGTTGCATTCTCAGTATTTAACAACATCTATTATTCACATTGTAACTACCACAAAATTATGCCTTTTCTCATTATACTGTGAGTACTTTAATAACAGCCATCCATGTAATGAACACTACTTTGAACATAATATACTTACAATGTACTTCAATAGTAATTTCCTTCTCTGGTCCAGGACCAAAGCTGTTAAAGGGAACACATTTGTAACGAGCTTGGTTGACCCTCTCAGTGACAGATGTTTCAAGCACAGCTGGATGTGAGGTGATATTGATTAAAGATATGTCATCTTTGTAGATCATGTATTCAGCGGGTGGGTTGGCCACTGCTGTGCATGTTACATTAAATGTGTCATTTACCACTGTAGCATTGTCCCGTACGGTTGTCATAACTTGGGTGCCATAAGGATGGAAATCTAAAACACAAAATGAAGGAATTACATCTGGCACATTGCAGGGCTGAGGACATAAAGAGTGTGCGCCACATTGCGATCAATTATTTGGCTCAAACTTGACCATGATAATGGCTCTTCCTCAGTTTCTGTAGACATAACCCAGTCCATGTGATGTTATCCAGTAAGTGAAAAATATTCCACATTACCAAGAGACAAAATTGTTCTGAAATTCAAGTAATGGTCCTTTACAAATTACAAGTCATCCTTCAATAACTGACGTATGTGCATGACTTAATTATAATTATTATAATACTTATTAATAAACAGATTTTATTTTATAAGATTTATTAATATACAGAGTAGTAAGAAATAAAGAGAAATAATATCATGCACGTGTGATATCATTAGCAGGGTACAATTTTATAGATTTGCTACCCCTTCGCACTTGATATCTCATTAATTTTTATATAGTAAAGAGAAAATTTCATAGTTGATTGGGGATTCATGTTGAAAAGCATTTAGGCTTGTGAAACACTTGTCCGAACTTGAAGAGGAACTTCACACCTCAGCACAGCTATTTAATATCATACCTATGTAGCACAGTGCTATTACAAATAGAGCAAAACCAGTACTAAATGTCTTTCGGAGGGTTGGTAATATTTTGGTGTTACACTGTAAAGAGAACATCGAAATAGCAAACTGCTTCCAAATAGCCTATGAAACAGACGTATTTTACGTAACATAATATTAGATTATGGGAATGAAAGGATTGGCTTACTTTCAGCAGCAATAAACACATCTTTGGTTGCAGGGCTCCCAACTCCATTACTAGCATTACACCTGTAGAATCCTTCATCCTGTTTACCAGTGATTGTCAGAGGAAAGGACACAGAACTGCTATCAAAGAGTCTTGTCCAGGTTATGTTTGCAGGAGGTTTACTGTCAGCTGTACAGTTTAGAGTGACTGTATCACTTTCATTTACAGTCTGGTCAACAGAGGTTGTTACAATGTTTGGAGGATCTGTAAGAAAAGATATACAGTAGGAATGTCAAGAAAAGGAAATGCTACTAGCTATATAGCTCTTGGCTAATCTCACTGGATAGACATGGTAGCAAGGCCTTATATAGTTCAACACAATGGACTTTAGATCAGAATGTCGCTCGTTCAAACCCAGGTAACTTAACATATGTAACACTGTTCTTGTGCTGTCATGCTCACACCAAGGTGCGTCTCAGAGAATTGGCGAGCAGATTATACACGCAGTCTACCATCAGTCTAATATGCAAGCCTTCTCAGCGCGTTTGGCAGAATTCTCGATTGGGTACAAACACTCGACCTTAACTCTTGTGTTTGCATACTAGAGACGTGTCTCACTTCTCGTTTCTCGTGTAACTGGCATCTTTATGACCAGTAGATCTTCATAATCAAAGCAAAGTTTGACAATGACGGCTAGTTTACTTTTTTTCAGAAACAGCTCAATAATATGTAAAGGCTTAAAAGTTAAGCTCAGGAGCAAACATTCTTACATTAATTAATGCAAACAACTTACAGTGCACAATGACAAAGACACTTTGGCTGTCATTCCCACTTTCATTAGTTGCTTCACATCTGTATTCCCCATCTTGTGTTCTGTTAACACTTGTGAAGTTAAGTACATTTCCACTTCTACGATTACCAGTTTTCACATCAACCCAAACAACATCTGGTGCAGGGATTCCAGTCACCATACAGGTCACATTGAAGCTCTCGCCCTCTTCATATGTAACATTGGCTAATGATGCAATCTGTGAGGGAACTACAGAGAAAATACAAATTAATAAAGACGTGCTGACATGATCAAGTCGACAACTTAAAAATAATATCAACACTGTATATAAATGTGACCGTGAAAGGCAAAACTGACACTAATAGACTAGGAAATCCGTTCGAAACGAAATAATTAGGTGTAGCTGTAGTGAGTTTAATTCGGATTCCTCTGAACGGCCTTGTACACACGTTTTTCACTACAGCCACAGTTATTGTAATTATTGCGTCGCACAAAATACACAAATGATACACAAGACGGACACGTTGTTTAACACAAAATTTCTCACATGTCTTTGCACTCAATAGCTCTAATAGTATTAATTGTAACCAACGTCTAAGAAAAGTTTACGTTACAAAAGGTTACACTGTAATTCATCGCGTTTTCAAGTTTCCTTTTCCTTTTTTCATTACAGGAATTTGTTGAGCACTAGACAACATATAACAGTGCCGCCTTATTCTTGGCTATAGTCTCTACTCTTCTTTTAATTTAGTTCACGCGGGGACTGCGGGAACACCAGAGCATAGGGACTTTTTCGTGTTGATTACTGATAATTTATATGCGTTTTTTGTAAAATGATATCATCGGTGAAATAAGAAATGTGGCCATGGAATACTTTATTGTGTACTCTTTCGTGTGGGTTGATTACTTGTTTTTCATGAAACAAAATAAAAAAAAAAAATAAGCAATATGTGGTTCCGACATAAAAACTGTCTATAAAGTTGTAGTCAAATCAAAACGTCCCGCTGACCCCAGCAAGCAAGACAGCGTAGTCTACAACATATCATGCGAATGCGGAAAAGTCTATATCGGAGAAACGGGACGACCTATGCATGAAAGAATAAAAGAACACGACAGAGACATCCGCCTCGCTCGAACTCAAAATTCCGCTGTTTCAGAACACGCTAATGAAACCGGACACAAGCCGCTTTGGAACGAAGTTAAGTTTATTGATCGTGATCACGAGGAAGGTGAAAGAGGCAATTCACATAAGACTGCACCCTAATAACATCAACAGGGATAACGGAATTGAAATTACAGAAGCGTGGATGCCAGCCATCAAGAAATACAACAACAAGCACGCGGCAAGCCAGCGGACCCCTGAGGAAGACACAGCAAGCAGGAACAATAGCAGGATCAAAATGCACCAATCGGAGCAGACCACGCAGCTACATAATGGTGACTCAGAATCAGTTGACCCCATCGCCTGAAGTAGACTAGCAGTAAGCAGTCGAAACGTCGCGATCAACATCCAGTGACTACATCGTGTGACAAATTAAGAACTTATATTATCATCACATTTTCCACGATGAACAACAACCCGTTCCTTAAGAAAAAGGTGGTTTTCGGGATGCGAACACAACAACACACGAGTTTAGAACGTGACGGCGTACGGAATAATCTGCTTATCCTTCGCATTCTTCATTTCAATACTAATGAAATCCAAATCATGCATGTGTGGAACCGTTTTTGGCGTTGCGTTATGTTGACCTCATCGAAAAAAAAACTGTTGTAAAAAGTTTGCATGGGGAGTAAATTCTCGAAATCCATTCCTCTGTCGAAAACGTATCAAGCCAACTGGGAGTTCCTTATATACCCGGAGATGAAGAAGAATGATGCAAATGAATATATGAAAGACCATATATTTGAACTGCGGATTAATATCTAGTAACATTATCTCCGGGTATATAATTCATCTCCGGGTATATAACGAACTCACAATGTGACCAGCTCCCAGTTGGCTTGATAACTCAGTTGGTAGAGCACTGCTCCGGTATCGCAGAGGTCATGGATTGGAATCCCGTTCAAGCCTGAGTTTTTTTGCAGGCTTCAAATTCACAGCTGCTTAAGTTGTGTACATAACTGCGATGATCAATTAATGTTACTAGATATTAATCCGCAGTTCAAATATATGGTCTTTCATATATTCATTTGCATCATTCTTCTTCATCTCCGGGTATATAACGAACTCACAATATGACCAGCTCCCAGTTGGCTTGATAGCTCAGTTGGTAGAGCACTGCTCCGGTATCGCAGAGGTCATGGGTTCGAATCCCGTTCAAGCCTGAGTTTTTTTTAAGGCTTCAAATTCACAGCTGCTTAAGTTGTGTACAAAACTGCGATGATCAATTAATGTTACTAGATATTATGTACACAACTTATGCAGCTGTGAATTGACCAACGGTATGCACCATCTTGAGCCGCGGTGGTAGCCAGGAATACTTTCGCCGATACGGTCAAATACTGCCACAAGCCTTTCAGGGATGTTCTGTGTGTGCAGTTCTTTGCAGTGCACTGTAAGGGGACACGCACAAAATCCATTTGCTTCTCGTTTCAACCTCTTCCAGTGCATATTACATGCCCAAGTATCGGTGCTGGTTCATGTTACTTTTGTAAAGTGTTCTGTTTTTGGTTAATCGAAGCGTTACGAATTAAGTGATTCAACGTCATCCAATCATCTTATTGCATGCTGTGATTGTCTGTTTAATAGATTACGCCCCCTTTCTTTTAAATCGCCGACTACTTTTTTCCATCGCTTCTGTCCCGCTATCGCTACGTTGTTTAAGCTCGTTATTTCTACGCTACTGCTACCTTCTCAGGAGCGAGATCAAAGTAAGTCGCTTTTTGTATCCAATTGATTGGTTTGTTATATTCCCTTAGATTCATTACATTTGGTTTAAGTTACGATTTGTGTATTGTGAATTTCGACAACGTGATTGTAGACAGTATTATCTTACATAGGCTTTCTTTATCGTTTGCTTTGTAGTTCGAGCCACAGACACAGTCACACACACATCTTCTACTTATACTGCATATTCCGCCGTTTCGTTAACATCTCGTCTACAGTTAAATTCGCTGCCAAACTCTTATTGAAGGTGGAAATCTTTGCGGTCTTTAAATTTTTAAAAATTCCGCCATCTTATGTATGTTGCTATTGTTTGGTGTTGTCGTCCCCAGTTTTCCTTGGCGCGCGCGCTTTAGGCATGCGCAGTTTTTATTCAGCTCAGTCTACTTTTCCTTACTTGGCAACATACGGGACACAGAGCCCTGTGGGATCATTTTTTGTTCCTGGGAAACCGTGTACGAGTACGAGCACACGAGCACGACTACTCTAACCGAACACGATATCCACAACCAATCGAGTACCGATTCAATTCACCTTTGATCAACTACGCTTGCACATAAAGCGAGCTCCAGTTACTCCAAGCACGCCCCAACTTGATCGAGTACCGATTCAATTCACCTTTGACGCTTGCACATGAAACGAGCTCCAGTTAATCCAAGCACGCTTAACTTTCCAACCGAGGATCATTACACGGGTATAATTAGTCGAGCTCGACCACTCGTAATAAGAGAAAGACAGGTAAGATAGAGGAGGGAGAGGTAACCTTTCTAGGAGAAAGGGTAAGTAAGAAAAGAGTAGGAAAATTGGAATTTAGGTAAACATACGTAGATTAACGGCTTATTCCTCCCAGGAAAGTTCATGATATTGGCTCAAAAATTGGCCTAGACGCCTTTATAATTTTCTGAAGATCTGTACAAAGGGTAACGAGTTCTAACATGGTGGTTTTTTCCAAGAAATAGTGGTAAATAGTGGTAAGGATTTCCTCCACGGGGACATAGCCCTCCCCAGAAAAATACTCTTTTACACCACCTCTCCCCCCTCTCTTTTCACTCCCCCCTCTACAACTGGGGAGGGGGAAGGTAGGTCTGTTTCCAGGTGGGGTGTAAATAGAAGTGTCAAAAACAAAGGGCTTAAAAAGCATACCGTTAGGCGCGGCATATATATCTATTGCTTGTATAAGGGAGTAGCCCCGTAGACTCATTGCAGCTTGAAGTTTTGTCATAACACTCTGTCTTCATCTCGTTGCATGCTTTATGCTTACCACGATTCTGTACGTATATTTGTTCCCAGATCTCTCCAACATATTCCATTGTTATGATAACTAGAGTTTGTCTTCGTTTTCATCGAGCTCGAATATATACCCCTGGCCCCCGGATATACAGTTAAATTTTAGTCGAGCTTGAGTGATTGAGCGAGTTCGATAATTGGAACCCGAGCTCGATAATTGGAACCCGAGCTCGAATGAAATGAGTAGGATCGAATAGGATTGTTCGAGCTCGATTGACATGACTCGAACTCGCTTGCCCAGAACTAGGCAGAAGGGAAAAAATGCGTGTTCGGTTCGAGTAGTCGTGCTCGTGTGTTGGTACTCGTATACGGTTTCCCAGAAACAAAAAATGATCAGAGCTTAGTTTTAGCGGGCGAAACGAGCTGGCGAGCGACACAAAGAAAGACAATAAAACGAAAACAACACCATCATTCAAGTATGGTGAAAGAAGTAAGTGAAATTGTTTTATATAACAAAGTTCCAAGTTCTTTTCACACGTGAAGATGCGCTGCATTCGTTGCCCGCTTAATTAAGCCCCAAAGTTTATCGCATTTTAATCGATAAATATAGACTGATGTGTTCCCATAAATTATATAAACGTTTTCTTAATCTGAGTTTGCAGACACCCTTGTGCTTTGCGCTATAAAAGAAACCTAAACGGTTCTCTCAAATGGAAAGAAGAGGCAGCATGCTCTCGTTGTTGTTCTAAAAAGTCGAGGTCACTGTAATTCGATTTTTAACTATTGTATATACAGTAAGAATTATTTGTTTCCCTTTTTAGAATACTTTCGGGTGCAATTTATTGAAGACAATGTTAAGTTTATCGTTGGTGAATCCGAACTGAGAAAAGAAGACAATACAACTTCCGGCAGCAATGTATTTGGACAAATAGTACTACCCTTGTGTGGTTCTGAGCGAGAGTGGTGAGTTTCTACCATTATTTTTCGTTTATAATTCGTTTAGCCGTTTAAACTTGCCCTTACCGTTCTTAACAGTAAATTTCATGAAAGTTTCAGCCAAAGCAGTTGGTTGTATATCTATTTAATGCATCCCTAGTCGTGGGTAAAAAATGGTCATTGTAACAATATTGCCGGTGTATTAAGCCGGAGAAAACGACACACAATTCTAAGATGGCGGTTTAACATCAACAACACTTTATTGACGCCAAAACGAGGCTTATAACATAACAAAACAAAGAACCAGAAACGAGGCTCATAGAATATTGTCACATCCTTCCCACTTTGTTTTTTGTTTTTTTTTTTAAGTTCTCAGTGTTTGGTAACTAATGTTACAAAGGTAAAACAGAAATAACGATTTAAAATGATAATAATTAAGTCACGACATAGTCTTGGAATCTAACGGGTTCCTTGATAACACGTCCGGAGCGAGTGCGCACAGGTGAAGCTTGCTTGGCAGGCTTGGCAGGCTTGATTTCTGGGTGGCCTTTCTGGCTGTTCACAACTGGAGTGTTTGGGTTTGGCTGGGGTCCAGGTACTGGAACTGGTGCTGGGTCTTTGGTTGTTTCTAGCTGTGTAGGTGCAGGGGGACTCTTAACCAGGTGCGCCTATAGGTGGGCCCATGTGACTGGATTTGTGACTTGGTAACAAGAGGTGGAAGAGATGACTCGTCTACAGGCCAACCTTCTTGTATTACATATTTCAGCTGTTGGAGGGAGACATCTCCATTGGTTTTTCTGCGTATCTCGTCAACCTTCTCTTCAAGCATGATCAGGTAGGAAAGGGCATTGATGGTCTCAGATTCATCTTGTCCACAGTCAGGGGTTCTTGGTGGGTGAGCTCTGCTAAGCGTGTCAGCTAGATACATCTCTTTGCCCTTTCGGTATCTAAGTTCCACGTCGTAAGCCAAGGCACGCATTAACATCCCTTGCAAGCGTTTGGGAGCTCTGTCCAGGGGCTTCTTTGTGATGCTCTCAAGTGGTTTGTGGTCTGAGTACACAATCACCGGGCGACCAAAGGTGTACTGGTGCCACTTTTCTAGGGCAAAGATGATTGCGAGCATCTCCTTCTTAATGGTTGCATATCTGGATTCTGCTTCACTTAGAGCTCGGCTGGCATATGCTAATGGACGGCCATCTTGAAGGAGGGCAGCTCCGAGGCCCTGTCCACTAGCATCACATTGGATGGTTAGGCGTTTAGTTGGATTGAAGTAGGCTAGTACAGGTGCTTGTGTCAGCAAGCATTTCTTCTTTGCAAATGCTTCTTTGTGTACTGCGTCCCACGTCCACGCAGAGGTAGGGCGGGCTAAGTCATGGATGGGACGTATCCCATCAGACAAGTTTGGGAGAAATCTGGACAGGTAATTCACAGTTCCTCTTAATCTTTCCACGGCTGCTTTATCTTGGGGGGGTGACATGCTTTAAACTGCTTCTACCTTAGAGGGGTCTGGCTTGAGGCCGTCGTCGGTTAGCAGATGCCCCATGAAAGGAATCTCCTTGAGACCAAAACGGCACTTCTCTTTACTCAAGGTGATACCTTTATCTACACAGCACTTGAGGAAAGTGTTCACACGTGCATCATGTTCTTCATCTGTTCGACCCCAAATGATTACATCATCTGCGATGCAGCGGGCTCCCTCGAGGCCTTCAAGAGCTTGATGTAGCCTCTTTTGAAAGATTTCACTACTGACCTTTAAACAAAAAGGGAGACCAAGCCATCGGCATCGCCCAAATGGTGTAGCAAACGTGGTCAACAGACTTGAAGCATGATCGAGCTCACAGTGGAGGTAGCCAGACTTGAGATCACAGACAGAGAATACTTTTGCAGTGGTAAGCTCTGGAAGTACATCCTCTAGAGTGGGAAGTTTGTAGTGTTCACGCTTCAGAGCCTCATTTAGGGGTCTTGGGTCTATGCAGATACGAATCCCAGACTTCTTTTCGGCAACAGACATTTGGCTGACCCAGTCAGTAGGTTCATCCACAGGCACAATGATTCCAGCATCCACTAGACGTTGTAGTTCATCTCTGACAGCTTGCTTTCTCGACTCAGGTAGGGTACGAGCACAACGGATTACTGGAGTGGAACCTTCAACAGTTGTCAAGTGAACTTTCTTCCCAGGTAGGGTACCAGGTGTATCTTTAAACGCATCAGGAAACTGACTGAAGTACTTATGGCTATCCTGGGTGACAACATTGACTGCTTTAAACTTGTCATAGTGAACACTTATGAGATTCATCTTCTGTGCAGCAACACTGCTGAGGAGAGGTGTGTTGTCATTGTCAACAATGACAAAGTCCACTTTGTTTTCCTTCTTAGTGGTGGGGTTCTTAACCTTAACTTTACACTTGCCCAGGGCAGACAGAGATGTTTTGTTCCACATCTGGAGACGAACTCGCTCAGGACGAATAGGCAGTTCACCCTAGTAGCGCTTTGGAAGAAGACAAACCGTAGCCCCACAGTACACTTGCATTTTGACAGACATTTTGTTGATTTCCATCTCGCAGAAGATGAGCTGATTGTTAGGGTTCACTGAATGGACAACTTGATCTTCAGAAACTGTTACGGTGCTTATTGTCCCAGTGCTACTTTCAGACGAGTCAGAGGAGAAATCTTCAGCAAGAGAGTTGACACTTTGGCGTTTGCATCTTCTTGATGCTTTGAAGTGATTTCTTTCACCACAGGCTGCACAGGTTTTTCCCCAGGCGGGACACCTTTCTTTCTTCATCACATGGATTTGAAGGCAGAACAGACACTTCTTCTCTAGGGTTTTCTTATCATCACACTGGAGAGGTTTCTTGGTTTTAGGAGGATATTTGTCATGGCCAGACTTCTTTTTCTTCTTTGATACAACTTTGATTTTATTAATTTCCTCACTTTTCAGGGCCTTCATGTGTAGAGATGCAGCTTCCATTCCCCGACAGATATCAATAGCTTTGTTCAGAGTTAAATCATGGGTGGAAAGCAGTTCCTCGCGCGTTTTGCAATCTGAGATGCCTAAGAGCAGGCGGTCCATTATTAACAGATCACGCATGCAGTCACAGAAACCACAGGTTTTAGACATGTTTCGCAGGACAGAAAGATATTCATCAATTGACTCACCAGAAGCTTGATCTCTGCGGTTGAACTGAAAACGTTCGAAGAATTCCTGGGTTTGACCGAGAAAGTGTTGGTCGTACTTGGCTAGAATATCTGTCATCTTGTTACGATCTTCACCTTCGGAGAATTTCATGCCGTTGTAGATTCGCATGGCTTCTATACCAGTGCTGTGCAGTAAAATAGCACACATGTAATCTTCTGGTAGGCCGTTTAATCCCGCGATAATGCAGTAGTTTTCCCAGCGTTGCTTCCGTAATTTCCAGTTATCGGCCCGATCGCCGTCGATCTCTAAAGGCGGCGGAGGAGAGACTTGTGGCCGTCGAAAAGAAGGAGTTGTGGCTTGCGATCCAGAAACGTTATTTTCGCTATCATTTGGAATGGTTTTCAGTCACCGCTGCCACCATGTGACAATATCGCCGGTGTATTAAGCCGGAGAAAACGACACACAATTCTAAGATGGCGGTTTAACATCAACAACACTTTATTGACGCCAAAACGAGGCTTATAACATAACAAAACAAAGAACCAGAAACGAGGCTCATAGAATATTGTCACAGTCATACTTTCCAGTCAAAAGGATATGATACATACTGAAAGTATACTGAAAGTGCATGCAACTAAAATAATTGTTATGCGCATACGCGTTCAACAAAAGCAACAAGTATTACTTACATGCAAATCTTTTCAAGCCTTTGGGCCAAAAAGAAAGAATACAATAACAGGTAACTGAAATGTTTTACTTTCATTTTAACAGACGACAAAGAGCAGTTAACAAAAGTAAAACTGCAATGGATGCCATAGCAGCCAAGCTGTTTTTACAGCGACGATGAGCTTCTAGGGAGGAGTCTTGGAGGAAAAAATGGAAAACAGTGTGTTGATACAGACATTCTTGAGAGCATCTTGAGTAAGTATAATCAATACTTAAGTTAACAATACTTATTAGAACGATAAAAATGTTTACACTGCATGAGCCAGTCTTTGAAAGGGTAGCTTAATGCAGTGAACTGGGAATTCCAAAAATTTTGACAAAAGATTTGTTTCTAAAAAAATTCATTCAGATGCATTGATTGAAGTTGCCAATAAGGTACTGGTTTTAAAGTGCAAGCATTAGCATACGCAGAAACAGTAAGATGTCAATGAATGATCAGTATTTTACTGCTTTTACATATAATACTGTATGTTGCCTAGTAAACTATATAATGCTTTTGTTGTGAATGAGCATTTACGGCTGTCCACTAGCTTGTATAAAAAAGCCTTTGATAGTGTCCCTAAAATAGCTTATTGCTTAATACATGACTATGCAATAAACATATATAGAACTAAAGTACAGATGTTTTTGAGATGGCAATAGTAACCACAATAAGTTTATTTTCTTTCCCAGTGGTGCTTGTTACAAACTTTTCTCTTTAGTAGCATTTATCTTAAAATGCTTAAACAAAGCCTTTGTCATATTATCATTATTGTTTCAGGTATATAGTAAAAGCAGTTGCCTTAGTTCATTCTGATCACTATTCCTATCTCAAAAATGTCTTTGCTTGCTATCTAATATTGAAAGTGGCATGGGATCAACAACATACAAGAAGTGGTGACTTACAAGAAGTTAAAAGAAAAAGTTTAAGTAATCTGTTAAAGTGGTTGCCCAAAGAAATTAGTTACAGGGATCATATTTGGCTGTGTTCTTGATATAATAGCTTCTCTAAGTCTTTCCTATTCTCATTGTTTTGTAGGTAACACAAGAAAGAAGTTCCCAGACATGACATCTGACAGTGGGGTCAAAATAGCATTGCAGAAAAAAATAACCGGTCTTGAAGCTAAGTCAAAAAAAGGACAGTCCAAGTTGTTGATTATTGAAAAATGTGCAAAAAGCTTCTTAAAACACCTGTTTAAAATCTGTCTTAGATACAGTGATGGAATTTTCCATTAGAATTTTTAATCTTTGCAATATATATTGTTTATTGCTAAAAACTAGAACATGAGTTTATTTCAGTTTAAAGAAATCTAGGCACTACTTCATGCAGACTGTTGCTATGCATGATTATATATTTCTAAACATATACATTATTATATATTATTATCAAATTCAGTGAGTGCCAATTAACTTGAAAAATCAGAGTAGAGGTGCCTTTTTATAATATTGTGAAAACCTCTTTTTAGTCAGATTTACTTTTCACTGAGAGTAGATTTGTATTGCATAAGTCACGTTTATTATATATATATTGATAAAAATAAATATGCAGATTGATTAAACCTGTGTTTCAGTTATTTATACATGTATTCATTAAGTATACTTCAAGTATTTAAACTTTTTAAAGCGTTTATCACCTATTTAAAGTATACTTTAAATGTACTGAATTTCTACAAGGGTGAGAAAGCTTAAGTCCATTTCTTCTTTAATTTATCTTATTATATAAATTATAAACTGTGTAACTGCTTTTGGTTTATTTGCTTCATTGAAAAGAAAACTGGTACTGTTGCCTACTAGTGCGTATCCCCGGAAATGATAAACATCTCATCTCTTTCCTAATGGGTTTTCTTTGTTGATTTTGTTTCATACTTACAAATAGAGTGTTGGAGGTACCAACTTGATAATTGACATCCCGGCAAAAGCAAAGAAGCCCACCCTTTATGCAACAGCATTAATGTCGCATTTATTTACCAATGAAGAACTGAGAGAGGGGAGTGTGGAGCCAAAAGAATCCAAGGGGAAGAAGGCCCTTGATCAAACAAAAATAAATCTCATCAAAAGTGAGTACAGTATTAAACTTGTTATAACAAATTACTTGAGGTGGTCAAAGTTACTGACTTTATCAGTTAATTGACATAAAACTTGGAGTTCCTCTGCAATCAGCTAAATCATAACATATAATATGTTGTACATGGATATGGTCTAAAGTTGTATGTGATCATTTGTTGAAGATCATATTATGATGTTCACAAAACGTTTACCCCAATTTTAGCCCATTGCATTGTGGCTGTGAACTCTAGAGCTCTGTTGTGATCAGGTGCCCTTACCACAGCACTATGCCCAGGCACTAAAATGGATGTTGCTTATAGGCACCCAGTGCCCTCAGTGGAACTAGTATGTACACACTCGTGCAGAAGGCTTGATGCCCAACACTTTTCTTGTGGTTAGCAATATGTATTCACCATTGTTTTGACTGTGGAAATATAGGTAAAAGCAGGTAAACTGACAAAAGTGTGTTCAGACAAGTTCCCGTGCCAGGAATGATGCCTGAGTACTACCTTTGGAGGTGGTCCCCATGCCCAGGCACAGTGCTCAAAATTTTGCTTGGGCACCTGCAAAAGTATGTTTAGACTTAATTGCCTGCTCCCAACAACAAGTAAGGCATGGACACCTAGTCTGAATAGAGCCTAAATATTATGGGTGCCCTGCCACTTGCAGTCCTGGACATCACACATGGTAAATGTCGAATCGTGACCATTAAAATCCATATGATGTAAGGCTGACACCATCACAAAATCTGTGTACTAGGTTTTAACTCAAAATGGACAAGTTTAAGGTATTGTAAGAACTAAACCTGCATGTTTGCTTATTTACAGAGTGCATTAGAGTCAAGTTCAGTGACAAAGTGTTTGAAAGAAGCTGGCCAGAGATACGTACATCGATGAACCAAAAATGCTTGGACAAACTAAAAAAGCACGGGGCGTATGTCTGCAGAATAACTGCAGAATTCTCTAACATGTGTCTTAATGTTACTGTATACCTTCAGGGATGTCTTGCGTAGAAGCGATGTAGTGCATCTGGTTCAAACTGTAGATACCTAAGCTGATTATACAACTATACCACAAATTCTGAAATAAAATGAATAATCAAATTTTTCGTGACCTCTAAATGTGAGCATCTGAATCACCTATTCAAAGCTACAAGTCAAAGTGAATTTTGTCTTTCGCTAATTTAATTTGCTCCTCAGTTTCCAAACCCAGAGCACCAAAAAACGTGTCTGCATTTTTTTTTATACTCAGTTACAGTGAAAACTTATAGAACATTTTTGAAATCGTATTTAAAAAAGGAGATACGTGATTATACAAAAATCGCTCAGAGAAAAATATTTCGAAATAAAAAATTGCAGACATTTTTTTATGCTTAACTACCCACTGTGAAAATTTGATGGCACGTGAAGAAATTCCCTTCTAGTTTTAGCTCTTTGAAGTGTCCCCTTCCCCTGTTCCCCCACTGTAGAGAAAACAGCACTAAGAATGTCAATCAAAAGGGTTATTTTTACTTCCAGCCAAAGCTAAAACCGCCATCCCTCTGCTAATATTTGGGTTTTTGCAATAATTTTTTTACATTTAAGACCACATCTCGATCATTTCTTTAACCTAAAAATCCAAATTTCAAGAAAATTACCCATCTGAAGGTATACAGTAACCTTAAGTAAGAAAACTTTAATCTCTGTGTCAGGAAATATGTTCATCTGTTATACCAAAAAAACATTCATGATAGACTGAAGGAAACCTATTTCCTCCGACGAAGGGCTAACGCTCGAAACGTCAGCACCTCCTTTTTACCTTATGGTGGTATAACTTACTTAATCAACTCGTTTGATTTACCCATTTTCTTCTATTTCCTGAACACTCTTTATCTTTAATGCAGGTTCTTAAATTACTATAAATACAGTGGATTGACATTCCAGGTACATTTTGGCTACAAGGTTTCTTTAGCATTTTCGTCATTTAAAGCAAACGCTGACATGTATAAGGAAGACTTTCATCTTGATTAACAAACTGATCATAATGTTGTTAGTTACAAGCTTGCGGCATTTACGGAAATCTGCTAAGGTGGTTAGTTAGCTACCTGGATAACCGCAAACAATTTGTTGAACTAAATGGGGTAAAATCCCAATTAAACCTTGTATCACATGGAGTCCCACAAGGGTCCTTACTAGGTCCACGTCTTTTTTCAATTTACGTAAATGACTTTGCAGAGAGCATTTCAAATGGAGAACTGCACCTCTACGCTGACGACACAACAGCTTTTGTTATCGGAAACTCAGTAGATCAAGTCATTCAACTACTTAACATTCTACTGAAAGAAATTGTTCACCGGTGCAGTATAAACAAGCTTACAATACATACAGGGAAATGTGAGACCATGATTATTACCAGAAAGAAATTCATTGGTCCTCTTCAGCAAGTGAGGTATGGAAATCTCACGCTTGACTTCACTGATGTTGCTAAATTACTACACTGTAGGTGTATTAATTGATAATAGACTCACCTGGGATAGTCATATTAAGAAGCTTTCGAAATCCTTTTCCGCCCAACTTAAGATGCTAAAAAGGATGAAGTACCTCCCGGTAAACCAATTAGAGGATATTTATTTCAAAATGATTCTGCCAAATGTAACGTACAGTACTGCATATCAGTTTGGGGTAGTTGTTCACATGCCCTTTTTGATGAAATTGAAAACCTGCATATAAAAGCTGCTTGGCAGATACATGATGTTCCCACCACCTATGATGATCACCAAGTTCTAAAACGTGTTAAATGGCATAACCTGGCCTATATGTATAAGAAGAAGGTGGCACTAGAAATGTTTAAAGTGGTAGCTATGGAACACAGACTATCTCCTTATTTTGAGGTTACCAAATCAAGCAGGAGGGGAAATTCGCTTAGAATGAGACAAATGAACACTGAATTTGGCAAACAATCTTTAATTTTTAGAGGGCCAGTAGTCTGGAACAGTCCAAATGAAAATATCAGAAAACCTGTAAATACAAATCAATTTAAAGCTGCCATAAAGAAATGTAAAGCGATGGACGATGTAAGTTTTATTAAAGGAACATGTACTAATAAAAATAAAAACTTAGAAGATTTTGTGTATTTTTAAACTCTATATTATATTTTTAATTTTATTATGCATGTGTATTTGTATTCTAGGTAATTTTTAAATAATCATGTTATGTATATTTCAGAAATGTTATGAAATTTTAAAAAATATAAAGAACTGTATAAGTTATTTTCTATTTTTTATTTGTAATTAAGTTTTAAAGGTCCACATCAGCCTTAGGCTGCCATCTTTATAGACCTTTGTTTTCAAATAAAGTATGTATGTATGTATGTATGTATGTTCCTTCGTTCGTCCGTTAAGGGTGACCGGATTTACTTTCTTCTTAAATCTTTACTTTGCGTTTAAAAACTTAATGACTTTTGCTTGGTTTATGATCTTTAGAACGAGATTTTAGTTCTTAATGTTTATGAAGTAAAGAACACTTACAAGATACAGTTCTAATCGATCAGATCAACTGATTTTTCTCGATCGCAACAGGCTACAATTTCATCAACATTAAAAAAGTTTGATTCGTGGACCAACGCAGGTTTGTTCAGTAGAATGCCGATGTCAGCGTCACGAGTAGATAACTTAGATTGCAAGTTATTATCACTTAGAAGAGTAATCTAGTAAGCTGAAAACAGATTTTCGTTTGGGGCTGGTCAACTTTTACTTGGGGGCTAATTGACTAAGTGGGGGCTAATCGACTTGGGGGCTAATCGACCTGTAGGTGTATTTTCTAATATAATTTTGTTTCCCAATAGCAAACAGTATATACATGTAACTTCATTATGCAAAGAGAGGAAAAGGGTAATTGTCTGCCTGTTTTGATATTAGTATGAGAAATTATCTTACTATTCAGTCTTGGGGTGGAAGGATTATTGATTTGTTATTAAAGGATTATTTAGGAAAATTAATTTTTTGTTTTTTCTTAGTAAAACACCCACATTATTGTTAGAATATTATGATAACCTATGCAGTTCATATTTGTCTTTCATTGGCTCATGCCATATTTGGAGATCACATGATATTCTCATGTTGTTACGTTCTGTTCGCATGTGACTTTTCACTCTTTCGAAAATAAAATGAGTCCTAGTGCCACAATTGTGCACCTAACCCCTAACCCCTCTAACCCCTTTTTAACAGGTTATGGGCCCAGAACGTTGAGTAAATGCTGTTTATTACGTTTATTCCCGTTATTTTGTTGTTAAGTATGACGGAAATGTCGGAGATCACAAAGATCGAGAAATTGAACGGGAGAAATTACCAATCATGGAAGTACAACATGAAGCTTATCCTAATGGAGCGTGGACTGTGGGGATTTGCCCAAGAAGGCCAAGAAACACCCCCAGAAGCGACTGCATCTGCAACTGTACAAAATGCCTACCGATTACGATCTGATAAAGCTTACTCTCTGATTGCTCTGAACGTTGAAAAGGATCTACAAGTTCACATCTCTTTGGGTACCGACCCGCTTGCAGCGTGGAAAATTCTACAAAAACAATTTGAGTTTGTATCAGTCACACAGATCGTTCGTCTAAACCGTAAGTTTTATGCAGCCAGTATGAAAGAAGGTGCAGATCTTATGCAACATCTAACCCACATGACTTCACTCGCTGAGCAGTTACGAGAAATGAATGAAGAAATCTCTCCAAAATGTTTGCTACAGTCGTGCTGGGAAGTTTGCCCGAGTCGTACGATAATTTCCTGACAAGTTTAAATGCCAGAAACGCCGATGATCTCGATTGGGAGAATATCAAAGGTCTGTTAATCGAAGAATATATGAAGCGGGCTGAAAAGATTGAGAAGCAGGAGTCTGATGGTGCGCTTTTTGTCAAAATGGGAATAGGTCTCCACAGAAGAAGAAGTCAACCACGTGGTGGAACCGGCGGTGGTCGTGATGGACGTTTTCACAGGGATGTAGATAAAAGCCGGGAGCCGGGAAAATTACCTGGCTGTTAGCGTGATTTTTCCGGCTGTAAAGGCTAGTAGCCACCTCAAAAAGGACTTACTCTCTCTCCCAAATGTTTCCAGAGGAATTTCAGCAATTTTTTATTATGTACTTGCACCTTTGGTTCTCTTTTACTTCAACTGAATGTAACACTCCATTTTGTTGAGTTCGAACGATCGCATTAAGTTTCTGTTTGCAGGCTCTACCCCTTGTGTCAGCAGTATTTATACCTTATGTAAACAAAATAATGCGAAATCGCAAATTCACCGGGAAAAGTTCCAAAGGGGATCAATTTTGCACCTGAAATGAAGGAAAACACGTTTCCGAGAATCTAGATTTCCATATTTTCCGGGGGAGCATGCCCCCGGACCCCCCTAGATGTATGGTGCCAAAGGCATGATAAAATGAGCCTCTGGCTCATCACACCTGCCTATGATATCATAATTTCTGCCTGTTAAAATATGTATCTACATCCCTGTTTCAGTATTTCAAGTCCAGTAAAGGAACTCAATCTTACCACGATGAACATGAAAAGCACAGAGGAGTGAAATGCTTTAAATGTAACCAATTCGGGCACATTGTGAAGAATTGTCCATTCAACAACCACCATAACACCAACAGGTAGGAAACTTCAAATGTGGCCGAACTTGAAGGAGTTGCACTCATCTCAAGTTTTATGAATCTGTAAGATGAATGGTTCATCGACTCGGCAGCCACGAAGCATATGACAAACGACAGAAATGTTTTGAAGAACTATATTCAGTACAAACAGCTGACAAATATTTACCTAGGAGACAGCACAACAATTCACGCACTAGGTGAAGGGAATGTAAGGCTTCGTGTAGTAGACAATGCCCGTGAGATTGTTCTTAAATTACATAAAGTGTTGTTTGTACCAAAGTTGACCAAGAACTTACTTTCAGTACCTGCAATGGCGTTAATGGGAGCTGAGGTTCGTTTTGACAAGAATAAATGTTTCATAGTGAAGGATGGCCAGAAATATGTTATTGGAAGTTTACTGCATGGCAAGTTATATACAATCAAAACCACCGAGTGTGCTCAAGTTTGAACAACACATTCTTCGCCGTCGCTCGCAGTTTGGCATTGTAGACTGGGCCATCTAAACTACAATTATGTGGATCAGATGATAAAGAAAGAAATGGTGGATGGCTTGAATTATGATGGTGATGCCCAAAAAGAATGTGAAGCATGTGTACTTGGTAAAATGCAGAAAAAGCCTTTCCCAAAACAGAGCCAACACAGAGCAGCCAGGCCATATGATATTGTACACAGTGATGTATGTGGCCCAATGCAAGTGGAATCAAAAGGTGGCAGTAAGTACATACTGACATTTACAGATGATTTTTCACGATATACTACTGTTTACTTCATCAAAAGTAAGAACGAAGTGCTTCCAATGTTCATGGAATACGTCAATTCAGTTGAGAAACATGCTGGTTATCGAGTCACAAAACTAAACATTCTGGTAGAGGAAGATGTTAAGGTTCTCAGAAGCGATAATGGAGGGGAATATGCTTCCAAGAACTTCACTAAGTTCTGTTCTGAAAAAGGAATTTCACACGAGTTCACAGTTCCATAGTGTCCACAGCAAAATGGAGTTACTGAGCGGTTGAATCACACAATTATGGAAGCAGCAAGGTCAATGCTCTACCAAGCCAAGCTACCACTTGAATTCTGGGCAGAGGCTTGTGCCACAGCAGTATACCTCCACAATTTAAGTCCCACAGCAGCTTGAAATATGAAACTCCATTTGAGCGTTTGTTTGGTAGGAAACCAGACATTTCCCATCTAAGAGTATTTGGATGTGTATGTTATGCACACGTTCCTGATAATTTGCACAGAAAGCTAGATGTGAAAGCTCACAAAGCTATTTTTGTTGGATATCCTCCAGGTATCAAGGGGTACAAACTGTATGATTTGGAGAAGAAGTTTGTTGTGAGTCGAGATGTTTGTTTCTGTGAGGAGAACTTTGATCATTTTGATGTAGCCCAAGTGGATACCAAGAGTATGGTCCCAGACATGGACAAAGAAATTGAAAGTGTTCCAAGAGATAACTTACCTGAAGTCCCTGCAATTCCCAAGAATGTCAAGTCTGCAGTTCCTAATGATGTTAAACCAACTACACCAGAGAAAGTTGAATCTGCAGTTCCATGGAATGTTGAACCAGTGGGAGCACCAAATGAAGAATCTCCTGTAAAAAGGACATATAAAGAAACATTCATGGAAGAAGTCCAAAAGCTAGGACCAGTGAGACAGCGTAGAAAGCCAAGTAGATTCCCAGATGATGATTGCCTGCTAGTTGATTCAGACATTGTTGAGCCAAAATCAGTTGATGAAGCATTGAATGGTGAACAATCCATCCAATGGAGAGAGGCCATGGAGTCTGAACACTCTTCTTTATTAAAGAATGATACATGGGAACTAGTCCCTCCACCTGAAGGGAAGAACATAGTTGGATCTCGCTGGGTCTTGAAGGTCAAGCATGGTGAAGATGGTTCAATAGATCGTTTCAAAGCCAGACTTGTTGCACAAGGATATTCTCAAGTGAAGGGCGTAGACTATGATGAAGTGTTTTCTCCAGTGGCCCGTTATACATCCTTGAGGTCTTCACTTGCACTGGCAAATGCACATAACTTGGAAGTCCATCAGATGGATGTGAAAACTGCCTTTTTGAATGGTTTATTGGACTGTGAGATTTACATGTCACAGCCAGAAGGATTTGTTGATCCTGACAAACCAAATCATGTTTGCAAACTGAAGAGGAGCATTTATGGACTTAAGCAGTCAGCTCGTTGCTGGAACACTACTCTATGCAGATGAGTATTTGAAATCAGCTGGTTATTGCAAAAGCAATGCTGATGAATGCATTTATGTGAAATCAGTGAAAAAGGCCAATGGTTACATCAGTTTTGTTATACTGGGTGTGTATGTTGATGACATAATTCCAGTTGCAAATGACACTGCTTTGCTGAAAGCAGAGAAAGCTGCATTGTGTGAAAGGTTTGAGATGATTGACCAAGGTGAGATACATTATCTTCTTGGAATGTCAATCAAGCGAGACAGAGAATCAAGAACATTGACCATAAACCTTGACCTCAACTACCTTGAGAACGTTCTCAAGAAATTTGGCATGGAAAACTGTAAACCGGTTTCTACCCCACTTCAGCCTGGAAGAAAATTTCAAAAGTTGTTATCAAGTGATGAGCCCTTTGATGTTCAAATTTACCAACAAGCAATTGGATGTCTGACCTATGCATCAACTGCAACAAGACCAGACATTGCTGCAGCAGTAGGAACACTATCTCAGTACATGTCAAAGCCAAGTAGAGATCACTGGATGGGAGTGAAACATGTCCTACGCTACTTAAAAGGAACTCTGAATTTTGGTCTTAAATTTTCTGTCAATGAAGAGAATCCAAAGTTGGTTTGCTATAGTGATGCAGATTGGGCAGGAGATGTTGACACTCGGAGATCAACATCAGGCTATGTATTTCA